>JAUIMM010001290.1:1540000-1975000 GCA_031769625.1 Taudactylus pleione
GGGATCACTTAGTATAAAGCTGGTCACACACTAGACCAACTTTCATCCAACCATCCAACTAGTTGATTGGTTGGAATGAAAATCTGGTAACGTATGGGAGTAACTGATGATCAGTAATTTTCTCCTAAATACCAGAAAACAGATGAAAATGGCGTCAGACAAGTTTGTTAAATGTTTGATCTAGACAATTTGTTCAAACAACAGTTTTTGTCCATTTTCCAGCATTTGGGAGCAAATTGCTGATTGTCATTTACTTTCATACCAAACCAGATTTTCATTCCAACCAATCACCTAGTTGTCTGGTTGGATGTAAGTTGGTCTAGTGTGTGGCCAGTTTAACACTTGAGGTTTAAGGATTTATTGCTGTTCACAATGATCTGGACACTGTATGTATGTATCTATCTATCCACACACTTGTTGAGAAGGGAGATGTACTAAGCCTTCAACACAGATAAAGCGTAGAGGGATAAAGTACCAACTAATCAGCTCCTGTCACATTACAGGATGTGAGGCTGTTTGAAAAATGGCAGTTAGGAGCTGATTTGTTGGTACTTTATATCTCTCCAATTTATCACCTTTCAAGGCTTGGTACAATACATCCCCCTGACACTTTTCTCAACAATGGGGAGATGTACTAAGCTCTGGAAAGTGATAAAGTGGAAAGTGATAAACTACCAGCCACTCAGCTCCTAACTGTTATGTTACAGGCTGAGTTTGAAAAATGACAGGAGCTGATTGGTTGGTACTTTATCACCCTCCACTTTATCACTTTCCAGAGCTTAGTACATCTGCCCCTTAGTGTGTGGATATGTACTGCTAACTCTGGATACAAATTGTTACCATTTAATACTTTTCACAACAGTGTTGCAATCCATGTGGGAATATACCTGTGTAAGGCATAGCTACAGTGAGCTACACTGCCGTCTCCTGAGCCCTGGCTTTCCTATCCTCACCAGGGCATCTGCTGTCACTGACCCGGCCGGCTCCATCTCTCCTCACTGACCCGGCCGGCTCCATCTCTCCTCACTGACCCGGCCGGCTCCATCTCTCCTCACTGACCCGGCCGGCTCCATCTCTCCTCACTGACCCGGCCGGCTCCATCTCTCCTCACTGACCCGGCCGGCTCCATCTCTCCTCACTGACCCGGCCGGCTCCATCTCTCCTCACTGGCCTGGCCGGCTCCATCTCTCCTCACTGATCCGGCCGGCTCCATCTCTCCTCACTGACCTGGCCGGCTCCATCTCTCCTCACTGACCCGGCCGGCTCCATCTCTCCTCACTGACCCGGCCGGCTCCATCTCTCCACACTGGCCCGGCCGGCTCCATCTCTCCTCACTGGCCCTGCCGGCTCCATCTCTCCTCACTGACCCGGCCGGCTCCATCTCTCCTCACTGACCCGGCCGGCTCCATCTCTCCTCACTGACCCAGCCGGCTCCATCTCTTCTCACTGACTGGTTTGGTTGTGAATCTTCTTATGTACCACATAATATCATCAACAACTAGTATTTGGGAGGGAATGTAGTCTGTATGCCGGCGGTATTCTGACTACCAGACTGTGAAAGCCCGGCAGGGGACTAAAGATAGGTGTCGAAATCCCGATGCCTATCATTAGCCCCACACCAAAATCCCGATGCCCGGCATACCAAATGTACGTAAGCCGGACATCGGGAGATCTTATACGCGGGGGGAGGGTTAGGTTTAGGGACTCCCGGGGGGGCTTAGGGTTAGGCCCCCCCCGGGAGGGTTAGGGTTAGGCTTGGGGAAAGGTGGGTTAGGGCTAGGCACAACCATGGGGAGGTTAGGGCTAGGCACAACCATGGGGAGGTTAGGGTTAGGCACCAAATTTCGGATGGCCATCACAGCCAAGGAGAGGCTCGTGGTTACACTGAGGTACCTGGCTAGGTGACGCTCCTTTGAGGACCTAAAGTTTGGGACCCGCATCTCGGCTCAAGCGACGCATTATCCCAGAAACCTGCAGGGCTATTGTGAAGGTGCTGCAGTTCCGTTACTGTAAGGAAAGTTAAAACACCACAACTTATTTTTGTCATAGCAGAGAAAATTTTTATGTAAAACTTCTGTATTTTGTTTATGTGATAAATTTGCTTTTAAAAAACACTTATGTGAAACATGTATATATATATATATATATATATATATATATATATATTATAAAGATGAGTAAAATGTTAAAACTATCACCAAGTTACCCAATCCCTGGTAAGTATGGTGCAGCAAGAGCTTTGGTGTTTGCGGTCCAGATTACAGGGGCGCAAACACATGCAGGAAGTGCAAAATCAATGGTCCCAGCCCCACTGACATGCACTTCCAGAATGTGTTCCAAGCCGCCTGAGAGTCTGGGCCACAAACACCATGCTGCACTCAGCACCATACTTACCAGGGAGTATGAAATTTCATTAGTAACAAACAAGTGTTTAAAATATTTAGGGAAACACATAACAATTATGATGAAACATCATTGTCCTCATTAGCTTCACATAATAGTGTGCATAAATTGGGTGGAAAGGGTGGGGTAGAACATGTTTGGTAGGATGCTGCGGTTGGATTATTATTTTCGTAGGAGGTATTTGGGGGAGCACAATGGAAGGTGGAGTTGGTTGGGGGAAGAGATTGGTAGGAGGAGGTGGGGGCTGAGTTGTTTGGCTGGAAGAGGAGTTTGGGGGAGCAGGATGGTAGGTAGAGGAAGAGGTTGGTAGGTGGAGGTGGGTGGTTGAGTTTTTTGGAAGGAGGTACTGTTTGTGGCAAGAGGTTGGTAGGTGCTATTGAGTGGGTGATGAGTTATTTGGAAGGAGGAGGTGGTTGGTGGTGCAGGAAGGTAGGATGAGATTGGTGGGAGATGATTTGGGTAGAAGGAAGTGGGTGTATGCAGATTTTGGAAGGTGGAGGTAGGTGGGGTATCAGGATGGTAGGGTGGGTAGTTTGCCATTGGTGGCTGGTATGTTTGGGATGAATAGTAGGTGGATGTTGGCGTGGTGAGTGTAGGGTGTGCTTGGAACTAGTGGTGGGATAATGATGCTAATGTCCGATGTCAGTAGACATTGCCTTGCTTTAAATAAGAGTTCAGATGTCAGTCTTTCAAATTGAAATATTTGGCCCTGGGCCATTGCTCGGACCGCTGCACTGACTTAGGACACAAAGTTGTCATCCGGTGGTTTCAATAAGGTCTCTCTGGCCTGGCGAAGTAGTGGGTCTTCTTCCTTTTCCAAATTTTTTGTTTTCCGTTTTTGTTTTTTGGAAATTGGTGTCGTGGGGTTTTGATTGGCAACAGTAATATCTTCTCCACTGTTTAGGTCCAGGGTGCTGGGGATATCTGATGTCTGTAAAAAATTTTTATAAACTTTAATTTGAGAGTTTAATGCATTTTTCAATTGCTTTCACAGTTCCCTACAACCACAGAAGAGTGGATAGCCATTGGGGAGGAGTTTCAGAGTCGTTGGCAATTCCCTAACTACGTAGGAGCTATCGACGGAAAGCATATTAGGATTAAGCAACCTGCCAACAGTGATTCCTACTACTACAATTATAATGGCTACTTCAATGTTGTTCTGATGGCTGTGGTGAACACAAACTACGAGTTTCTGTTTGTCGATGTGGGGAAGAACGGCCGTTCTTTCGTGTGGCTCCTTTCAGAAGACATTATTCTACCAAAGGCTCACCAGTAACACCCTACATTTGCCGTCCAGAGAGGCAACAAAACATGGGCTGAATTTTTTGTATTTGTGGCTGACGAGGCTTTCGTCCTTCATGAACATTTAATGAAGCCATTCCCACAGAGGACCTTGAACCATGATAAGTGGGTGTTCAATTACCACCTATCTCGTGCAAGACGAATTTTGGAGAGCGCCTTTGGGATCTTGAGCAACCAATTCTGGATTCTGCATACCCCCATAAATTTAAAGGTGGAAAAGATTGACTGGGTGGTCATGGCTTGCTATATCCTGCACAACTTCATGCGCAAGAAAGCCACCCAGCAAAGCTTATTGGGCACACCTGCAGTTGAAGACCCCGATCATCCGGAAGAGGTTGCTCCATTCCCCTCAGTGGTCGTCCCAGCGGTTATGGAAACCAGATATTATCTGGCCAAAAAGCTCAGAGAAGAATTTATGGCCTATTTTAACGGGGACGGTGCAGTGTTGTGGCAAGTGCAGTCTATTTAAAAAATTTACCATAGATGACTCTGCCGAACTACCAACTTCCTCTTCCAGCAGACTGCACTCCTCTGACTCAGCCATCATCTCTAGAGGAGGTCTCATCACAGGATCCTGCTGCACCAGGAACATCATCAGCTCATAATACCATTGTGTGGGTGTGTATATTCTGTCGGCACCAGCTACCGAAAGTTTTGAATCCTCCACCTTCTTGTACTGTTTAATGAAGGCAGTATGTAGATTCTGGATCTTTTGGCGCACCCACACTAGGGACGATGCATCATCGTGATATGGCTTACTATACTCTGACAACTGCAGAAGGGCCTGGTTACGGTTCTGTCTGTTGTTGTACATTTTGGACTTTGTACGCCAAAGACAGTCATGGTGCCTGTATAGCTCGATAAGGCCAGTTATGAATTCTGGTTCATGATCCAGAGACATTCCTATCGTGAATAAAAACAAAAAATAGAAAG
Organism: Taudactylus pleione; assembly: GCA_031769625.1. Classification (NCBI taxonomy): domain Eukaryota; kingdom Metazoa; phylum Chordata; class Amphibia; order Anura; family Myobatrachidae; genus Taudactylus; species Taudactylus pleione. The sequence goes on from JAUIMM010001290.1 coordinate 1,544,639, forward strand.
TAAAAAGGACATATTCATTGGGTGGTTTTAATATGGCCACCCTCAACAGTGGGGGTGGCCATTGAACTATGGGGCCCCCCTGTGGACTTATATTCTGGTATTTGAACTTTGGGAATATGTCTCCCAAAATGTTATATTATTGTGTATTAGGGTTAATGTTTTTTTGTTAATAAAAAAGTTAAACATTTCATTTATTGTGCATAATTGTCTATGGCAGGGGTCTTCAACCTTTGGCCCTCCAGCTGCTGTGGAACTACACATCCCAGCATGCCCTCTCACCATTTTTATATAACAGCATGCTAAAACTGTACCAGGGCAACCTGGGATCTGTAGTTCCACAGCAGCTGGAGGGCCAAAGGTTGAAGACCCCTGGTCTATGGGGTCAAGCATATATCCAATTTTGTAGCAGTATACATGCTTTACATTATTACATTGAGAAAACATGGCCGGTGGAGGGTGTAGTGACCGATGGTCATAGGAACAGAAACAAAGGTGGCTGCTAGGCACATAGGTGGGCAAGGAGCATGGCTGGGCAAACAGGGTGTGGCCATTGCTGGGAAAACAGACAAGTTCAGTGTCTGCAGGGCATCAACTGCTATGCATTTATATGCCAAACATTGGTGGCCACTGTCCTTTGTATATACTCTACATACCTGCATAATCGTGTCTCCTGATCCAATGCTGCTCCACTCCATTCGGGCACTGGGCCTGATTCAGAGCCAGACGCTCTGACCAGAGTGCTCGCTCTGAATCAGGGCCCTCCTACCTAAAAATGGAGCAGCCTCCTGGCCACTCGCATAGCTGTGGATGACCACCCACAGCTATAGCGAGCGGCCAAAAAGATGGTCGCGATGGTCAATACCCAGGAGTGCTTTTGGCTCTATCAGAGCCAAAAGTACTCCCACTGACATCACTAGTGATGTCAGTGGGGCCGGACCCAGATGGTAGGCATTCCCATGGGAACGATGGTGTCAGTCACCATTGACAGCATGCCCCCTTTGGTGCGAGACCCATAGCGACATCTTGGCTGTCGCTATGAGGGTCTCGTGCATGCGCACGTGCATGCGCATTAGGGCACCATCGACCCGCTTGCGAGCGCTCAGCGCTCACGAGCAGGTCTCAATTAGGCCCACTGTCTGTAGTGGGCGTACACAGGAACTTGTCACTCAAGTGGCTGGACTCGGACGTTCAGACGCATGATGCGTCGTATGCTGAAAAACATGGCACGATCAGCATACGAATACGACGGATAAGATGTGCGCAACATATGATCATAAGATCCGATTGAAGGAGCAGCGGGAGCGTGCATCGTATCATATCATAGGTAAAAAATACACGATTTGTACAAGATTGATCATACGTCAAAAAATGTCCAATCATCCAAAAATCACGTATGTGTATGGGGGTCTTTAGGATTAGGGAGCGGGGGTTAAGTTTAGGGGCCCCTGGGGGGAGGTTAGGGTTAGGCACCACTAAGTGAGGGTTAGGGTTAGGGAGGGAGATGGGTAGAGATAGCCCACTTACCTCCCCTGATGGGATCTTCATCTGCCGGCCTTCCGTCATCGGGATTTCAATCGCCGTGTTGACATCCGGCGGTATTACATACCCAACCTGGTGAATGGCTAATTTTTTTTTAAATACATTTTATTGCTTATAATACTTACTTTATGCTAATTCACCATTCATTGAACCCTGAATGGCAGCTAAGTATGCAGACAGTGGAAATATGACATCATTTACACACAATTGATAAGCTGCTAAATAATTTACATATATGCATTTTTTTTGCACCTTTATGACTGTAAATGATCTAATATTTGCATTTTCTGCCTACTTCGCTGCCATGCAGGATGAAATTAATGCTGATTAGCATATAATAAGTATTATAGACCAATAGGGGCTGGGACTAAGGGCCTGATTCAGACCCGTTTGCTATCTGCGTACGCTCGCTGGATGCGTATGCAAATTTGACAAAGTGATGCCATGGGAAGCGATCGCTCGCCAAGGCATAAGCATGCCCACCATGTCTTAGCGAGCGGCCACTTTGTGTAGGTGTACGCCCAATCGCACAGGCAGAGCTGCCCACTAGCAACACGTCATCTCCAGGAAGTGTATTAAAACATTGGTACATCGAGCACCATCGGATGTGAACGCAGTGCATGAGGTAGCTTTACCTTACCGCAAGCATTGCGAGGAAATCAGTGCAAAAAAATGGCAAGTGACGTGTACTATAACGCTGCCTGTTAATTATGCACGCCTCTTAAATGGCATTGAAACACCCAGGCATGCCTGCGTTCACATCTCCAACCCCACCATGATTAGTGTCCTGCCCCTGTTACCACCCACAAACAGCTTCTCCTGTCACTCATTACCCTGGGCTGCCTTTGCTGGCAAGTGAGAGGGTTGCGATCGCAGTGTGTAGTTCGCGCACACGCAGAACGAAGCGTGCACATGCGTGTACGAAGAACATCAGGCAGCTTGAGAACGCACAGCGCAAGCAAGTGGCTCTGAATCAGGCCCCAAGCTCCATGCTGCTGAAAAAAGGAAAGAAAAACATTGGGTCCCACTCTGTCATTGGCCCTGATTCAGAGCCGGTCGCTATTTGCGCTCGCTCGTCCAGAAAATAGGGGTGGCTATTCAAATGAACCGTTCGCTGTTTGCAGTCTGTTCACGCCTCTAGGTCTGAACGAGCGAACAAAACTTGCGGTAGTTTTTTGGGAAACTTCGCCCCCTGGCCGCTCGCATCCGACGTCATGTCCGCTATTTATTAGATTAATCGAGTACATCGAACAGCGTATGAACTGCTCGCTATTCTTGTGGTTGGTTTTTGCTACCACAATTTTGCGAGCAGTTCTGGCTAAAAAAAAAAACAGTGACGTGGTCAATGACGCTGTTGTATTAATTATGCACACCCATAAAACGCCCGTTTTGACCTTTAAGCACGCCTGCGTTCTGATTTCCACTCCCCGTTTTCAAGCACCTTCCCCTGTTACCACCCACATACGCCTCATCCTGTCACTCAAATTAGCAGGCATTTGCTATTTTGCGAGCACATGAATTTCGGCCGCACTGACTGGTTCGCGCATGCGTATAACGATCCGTACGCATGCGCAGTTTGGCAAACATCGCTCGGAGCAAACGAGCTGCCGCTTATGAGTGGCTCTGAATGAGGACCATAGATCGCAATGCCATCAACCAACATTGGTTAGCCATCGATGTTTGTTAACTATCGATGGTCGATGGCCATCACTATTATGTCCCTGATCTTTGCAGTCCAATAAAATTACTTTTTGACGTAAGGGCCTGAGTCAGACCCGCTCACGTCCCCCACTACGCATGCGCGAGCCCCAGCGAGCGACGGCAGCTCCTGGGCTCACTACAAGACGGGGCGGCGGTCGATATTGAGTGACAGTTTGCCCCGTTTTGTAGGCGGGGAGGGGGGGTGGCTGTGCAAACGGAGAACACCTGCCATTTGGGGGCGGCCCCACTGACATCACAAGTGATGTTAGTGGGTGAGCTTCCTGTTCTGTTAGAGCCAGAAGCTCACTGGGGCTTGAGGGAACGAGACCTTACCACAAGACTCTCGTCGCAAGCCCGATGGTCGCGATGGTCGAGACCATCGCGACCATCCCCTGGCCACTCGCAAAAGCTGTGGATGGTCACCCACAGCTTAGCGAGCGGCCAGGAGGCCGGGTCCATTTAAAAAGAAAAAGCCTTGCTTCAGAGCGAGCGCTCTGAAAGAGCATCCGGATCTGAATCAGGGCCTAATTCCAGTCATCCTTTATTGCTACTGGTGCATGGATTAAATTAGACGTGACTCTTAAGTGTGTCCAAATAATTTGTCAATCATCAGGGTGACAGCGGTCTAATTGCACTTTTATTCACCGGCACTTTCTCTTTCTAGTTCCCTGTGGGATATATGAATTTCTCCCCTTTTTATGAGAACTGCTGCAGGTGAATAAAGATTTTGCGAATTAATATAATTAAATATTAGTTTCCTCAGCGCTGGATATATTCAGTCTCTGAGCCCAAGGTCCCAAATTAGTGACCGCCCGCCCCCCCGCTGTTAGCCAACAATCAGCTCCCTCCCGGAAGGCTGGAGCTGATTGTCGGCAAGTATGACCCAGACACATGCACACATACAGGGCCAGATTAACAATTGGGCAGATGGAGCTACAGCTCCAGGCCTCCACATAAAAAAAGGCCCATCATCATGGCATGATGATGATGACCAGCTGCCTAGCTGGCCACACAGTTGCCATAAATCAAAAGTATTAAACAATTATTTCTGGGCTACTCACAAAATTATGATTTTTTTTTCTGTATGTAGGGAGACAGTGGGGCTGTACATACCTACAGGGCATTGGTCTTTGCTAACCTGCTTCTTATAATAGGCCCTTGAACATTTTCAGCTTCAGGTCCATGTGGCCCTTAATCTGGCCCTGCACTCAACCACACACACACGCACTCACACACAGACACATAAACATAGACATGCACATGTACTCACAGACAGACACACACAACCACATACACATACACTCACACACTTACACATGCACTCACACACAGAAACATGTACTCACACCCAGACACATGGACTCACACACAGACACATACACACGCACTCACACACAGACACATACACCTACACTCACACACAGACACATACACGTACACTCACACACAGACACATGCACACACTCACACTCAGACACATAAACATGCACTGACACATAGACACGCACTCACACACATACACATACACATGGACTCATACAAAGACACATAGACACGCACTCACACCCAGACACATGGAATCACACACAGACACATACACACACACACAGACACATACACACACACACCGACACATACATATATACTCACACCCAGACACATACACTGACACATGGTCATGCACTCACACACAGACACATACACACCTACTCACACCCGAACACATGCACTCACACACAACCACATACACACCCAGACACATACACAAGCACTCACACACATACACACACACTTACACACAGACACAAACACATGCACTCACACACAGACACATACACACACACACTCACACCGAGACACACACTTACACACAGACACAAACACATGCACTCACACACAGACACATACACACACACACTCACACCCAGACACACACTTACACACAGACACAAACACATGCACTCACACACAGACACATACACACACTCACATCCAGACACACACTCACAGACACAAACACATGCACTCACACACAGACACACACACTCACAGACACAAACACATGCACTCACACACAGACACATACACACACACACACTCACACCCAGACACACACTTACACACAGACACAAACACATGCATTCACACACAGACACATACACACACTCACATCCAGACACACACTCACAGACACAAACACATGCACTCACACACAGACACACACACTCACAGACACAAACACATGCACTCACACCATACTTGCCTACTTTTGAAAAAGTATTTCAGGGAGATTGTAAAAGCAACACCTACGAGCGCGCGTTAAACTGGGCGTGTACTGCTACATCTGGGGGCGTGTACTGCTACATCTGGGGGCGTGTACTGCTACATCTGGGGGCGTGTACTGCTACATCTGGGGGCGTGTCATAAAATTGATTTACATCCACATGTGAATGAGCTCCAAAGCTGTTAGTAAGATCTACTTGTTGATGAAAATATACTGATACTTCTCAGAAAATGCCTGTAGCAGTAGGGATCATTGTGCCTAATAATAACCAATGCAGGGAAATTATACTAATGATCCCATTTCAATGTATATATCTCTGTTTTTTCTTTTATAAAACAGTATCATAATGGGGGGAAGGTGAAATGAGGGAGATTACTGGACTCTTCAGGGAGACAGGGAGATTGCTGCTATTTCAGGGAGTCTCCCTGACAATGAGGGAGGGTTGGCAAGTATGACTCACACTTACACACATACACACACACTTACACACAGACACACACACTTACACACAGACACAAACACATGCACTCACACACAGACACAAACACATGCACTCACTCACAGACACACAAAGTCACAGACACAAACACAAACACATGCATTCACACACAGACACACAAACTCACATACACAAACACATGCATTCACACACAGACACACAAACTCACATACACAAACACATGCATTCACACACAGACACTTACACACACACTCACATCCAGACATACACACTCACAGACACAAACACATGCACTCACACTTACACACATACACACACACAGACACATACACACACACTTACACACAGACACAAACACATGCACTCACTCACAGACACATACACACACACACTCACACCCAGACACACAAACTCACAGACACAAACACATGCACTCACACACACACTTACACACATACACACACACTAACACACAGATACAAACACATGCACTCACTCACAGACACTTACACACACACACTCACTCCCAGACACACAAACTCACAGACACAAACACATGCACTCACACTTACACACAGACACAAACACATGCACTCACTCACAGACACAAACACACACACACTCACACCCAGACACACAAACTCACAGACACAAACACATGCACTCACACACACACATACACACACACTAACACACAGATACAAACACATGCACTCACTCACAGACACTTACACACACACACTCACACCCAGACACACAAACTCACAGACACAAACACATGCACTCACACACACACTTACACACATACACACACACTAACACACAGATACAAACACATGCACTCACACACAGACACATACACACACACTCACACCCACGCATTCATACACAGACACATACACACACACTCACACCAACGCATTCATACACAGACACATACACACACACTCACACCCACGCATTCATACACAGACATATACTCAAGCACTCACACACACAAAATGTCCCAGTTTATTTTTCTATACTGCACTTATCTTAGAAACAGTTCTGCACATAAAGGTCTCTCACAGCTCTAATTCCTGCTCACAGAACATCAATATAAGTTGTAGATTTGAGCTAAACTTACTGCTATGATCAATAACTCTACAGTGACTGTTCCTGGCTATCAAAGGGAGATTTATTCTCTGCATTTGCCATTTATTGTTTATTAAATGGAATAGATTAAAACACCTGCACTTTTATTGACGCCATTCTATGAGTGGGAATATTTCACCGGGAAGTAATGACAAGATAATAATGGAAATTGCTGAATTACTCGCAGTCTTTGCTTTAATTCTCAGCAGATATTTCAGCTGCCAATCAGCTTCCTCCTGACGTGCGATAAATAGACTATGCGGCTGAATTCCATTTAAGCACCTACTGTAGGAGAAGATTAACATTTATATAGTAAATACTCAGAATATTAATGAACCACTACTGGGGTCTCATTGCGCAACGCTATTAATATAAAAATATAGGATGAAACTAGGTGACGCATGAAACACCAAACACAATTACTGTATTTGAATCATTGCATTAATTGTAACAGTTTTTATAAGCTTTCGAAGTTGAAAAACATTAAAATTTCAAAAAGTGTCCGCAATTTTGCCCACCAGTGTATATAGCAGCAATTCTGATATCACAGTGGTCATTGACGTTGGCGTTGACAGAGATAAACTACCAAACAATCTGCTAATGTCATTTTTCAAACACAGCTTGTAAAATGACAGTTAGGAGCTGATTGGTTGGTACTTTATCTCCATCAACGTAATCTCTCTCCAAGGCTTAGTACATAGACCCTTTAGTACAGAGGTTCTCAAACCCCACCACTACAGTGCAGGTTTCAAGGATAGCCATGCTTGAGCAAAGGTGACTTAATTAGTACCTCAGTCAAATTGATGAAAGGGTCCTCGGCTGTGGCATTACACACCCGCTAAAAAAAAGTGCAGTGCTGATTGTGCAAACATACAGGGGACCCCTACTCATTTTGTCCCTTGTATTTCCACAATCAGGACTGGCTCACTGAGGGTCTGATTCAGAGCCGGACGCTATTTGCGGATGGTCGTTCCAAAAAAGGGGCCGGCTATTTAAATTGAGCGCTCGCTCTTTGCGGTTTGTTGACGCCTCCATGTCTGAGTGAGCGAACGAAAACTGCGCTCGCTATTTTGTAAAGACACCCCTTTGCTGTTCGCAACACACGTCATCTCCTGTATTTATTAGATTAATCGGGTACATCGAAAGGCATCTGAACTGCTCGCAGTGCTTGTGGTAGGATTTACTTCCCGCTGTCACTGCGAGCAGTTCAGGCTAAAGGACAACCAAGTGACGATGGCTTTACTAATTATGCACTCCCATTAAACGCCCTTTTGACCGTTTGGCACGCCTGCGTTCGGATCTCCACTCCCCCGTTTTCAAGCACTTTCCCCTGTTACCACCCACAAACGGTACATTCTGTCAATCAAATTAGCAGCCCCTCGCTGTTTTGCGAGCGCACGATTTCCGACCGCAATGACTGGTTTGCGCATGCGCATTATGACCCATGTGCAGTTGTGAGAACATCGCTCAGAGCGAACGAGTGGTGGCTTACGAGCGGCTCTGAATCAGGCCCTGAGCTCGGTGCTGGTTGAGGAAAATACAGGGAAATTTTTTCCTCTGTATCGTCACAACTAGGACTGGCTCAGAAAAGCCCGTTGCTGGTTGTTATTTTATGGGAGACGCCATGTTGTTGTGTTGTTTTTTTTTCTAACATTTTACTAGTTTTTTTAACACAGAAGCATGCACAGATGTCACAGATCTGTGCATGCTTCTATAACTCGGACCTGCTCAGGCTACAGTGGCGTCACAAGGCGGGTGCGGGGGGTGCGGCCCGCACCCGGGTGTCACCCGCCGAGGGGTGACACCAAGGTGCAGGATCCCCCTCAGTGACAGGAGCCGGGTGCTGCACTATAGCATTAAGTGCAGCACTCGGCTCCTGTCAGTGAGGGAGCCGGCACTGCCCATGCCCGCACCTCCTGCACCCCCCGCCGGGCATCACCCCATTGATACCTAATGTATCATTTTGTTAACCACGGCCACGAGCCGGGTTCGCGCTGCGAGGCCACGCCCCTCCCGAAGGCCCGCCATGCCACGCCACGCCTCCAACACACCCCCTCCCGAAGGCCACGCCCCCATTTCGGCAGGTGCCGAGCGCATGGCGTCCCTCCCCGCACCGGTTGTCACCGTGGGGAGGGACGCCACTGTCAGGCTATACTCGCTAGCCTGAAGCTGGTCTGTTTTTTTAATGAGTTATAGGTCCGTAATAGAGTGAGAGTTAAAAACCCACCCTCTATTACATTGGCCGAGTTGTTTCCTCACAATGGCAAAGCATCTGGATGTGTGTTTTGCCATTGCGAGTTGCAGGGTGTGAGAAACATGCCAGTATAGCTGTATGGAGTGTCAGCTTTGCTACCACAGAGTAGAAAAACAAACATTTTTATTTTTTATTCAATTTGTGTTTAAAGGACTCACCAAACCCATATTTACCACTTAAATACATCTTCTCCTATAAGAGAAATGAACGCTGAGTGTTACTAATAGAGATATGCACCAACCCTCGTTTTTTATTTTAGTTGTAATTCATCTTCAGGTTTTGGATCTGTGTTTTTTTTTTTCATTCTAAAAACAGCTAAAACCACATAATTTGGGCCTGTTTTTGTTCCTACAGTATTATTAACCTCAATAACATTAATTTCCAGTCATTTCTAGTCATTTCATGTCAATTTTGGCCACCTCACATCTCACAATATAGTTTTCAGCTTTTCCCCAATATAGGCCAAAGGCTGCAGCGAGCTGACTGGCTAAAGTAAGCGACAGAGCAGCGGCACAAACGCACGGCAGTTTAATAGAATATAGGACATCTATGAAACATTATTATTATTATTATTATTACCGAATATCTTACCATTGCGGCACAGCAGTGGCAGACAGGATGGCAGTTTAATAAGGGCAAATGCGGGAATAAAATCACAATTTGAACTGCAAAACACATCAGACTCTGCAAATAGAAATCAATACACCATCGAACCAACGCTGTCAGTGCCCAAGCAGTGTGTAGCTAGGCAGTAATCGTGCCCCTTCTACCCTGATGCCAATGTACACAGTGCCATATGCCTGATGTCCATCTGCGCAGAACTGCTCCATCTACCTCCACCTACATACTGTAGTGCCTGTCACCTATATACACAGGGTCAACCTGCTCCATCTCCACTGCCAACCTATACATAACAGTGCCAGTCACTTCTATACATACTGCCCGCATATATAGTGTCAATCACTTCTCTCTCACCCACCTAGTGGCTCCCACCATCACCTGTGCCCATCAGGTGTCCCCTGCTGCATGCCACCACCCTCCCCTGTGCCCCTTCCCTGGTGCCCCCTCACCTTGGGCAGTTCTTGGAGCTAGTTGGAGTCAAGGAACAGCTCCTCCAGACTGCAGCTGCAGTGGTACACTCCTCATTGGTACACTCCTCATTGGTACACCTCCTCATTGGTACACCTCCTCATTGGTACACCTCCTTGAGCACAGTATGCCGGGTTACAGCACCACAGGGGATTGCACTTCAGCATGGTAGCCCCGGCCCTATCCCAGCTCACACCCAGCCCCTGCCCCACACCCACGGCGCTCAATATCAGCACAGAAGCCAGTTGACAGGTACCCCAATGTCCACGTCAATACCGCTGGGATCCAATGTACCAGCAGCCGGGGCATACCTGTCACTGGATGCTGGTGCTCTGCACTTCTGCCTGTTGGATCCAGTCAGCAGCCGTTACCTTTTAAAAGGCCACTGGTTGGCTGAGAGACAGCTATTCTCAGCCAACCAGTGACCTGTTACCATGGTAGCAGCCACCGATTGGATCTGGCAGAAGACAGCTTCCGGACCATAACACTAAGATCCAACATGAGAAAGAGGATGTTTTGGCTCCTTTTTGGATCTGAGCCCAACAGAAAGACCCGAGCCAGGACTCTGCTCAGAACCAGGGATGGACTAGGTATGAATCCCTGAGGCGCGCGACATAGATGTTCACCTGCAAAAAGGGGGTGTGGCATCGGCAGATTAGTGTGGCCTTGCCATACAGGGGTGTTGTTTGGCCGCACAGGGATGTGGCCTTGCTACATGCCCCCTTGTCTCTCAGTGTCCCAGCCGAGCAGTGGGGAGCTGCACGGCCAGGGTTTAAATCCAAACTGGCCCACCAGATGGTCAGTCCAGTCCAGCCCTGTTCAGAGCCCCTAAATTCAGGTGGGTTCGGTTTCCAGGAAACCAAAACAAACCATCTAGTTGCTAAAGCCTACGTTGTTGTTATGATAGCTTTCTTGTGTGACCTTGTCTACTGTAACCCTGATCTCTGTATACATACTGACATTGGGCCCAATTCAGATTAGATTAATTAAAATCATCAAGTTTACATACTAAGATGATTGTTTGGAATCTGCGCATGGGCAGAACGGGTCCTGCAATCGCGCCTGCAGCTCCCCCAAGTTGCAGCATTATTGATATGCTGCAGTATTTGGAGGGCATGCCAGGGCTGCATCCATGAAACAGGGCCATTTCAGTGCCGAGGTTAGGGTCTGCATTGATGGTTGCATATTTCCTGGCCTCGCAAACTGCCAGCCTGAGTAAGCTGAAGACTACTCAAACTGGCCATTGCTGCCTCCATCACCACTGATGGTGATCTGATGTAGCATCTGCAAAGGTTGCACTATATCGCAATTACTCTCAGGAGACATCTCCTTCCTATTCTCCTGCAGCATTTATATATTTTTGGGATGATGGTATAGACTGCCGCTTCCTTGCGTCCATCCACATCTGAATCAGGCCCTTTGTCTGTTAGCTGCCTGCCCTGTCCTCTGCCTTGTTACTGACCTTATCTGTCTGCTCTACCCTGATCTCTGTATGGAAACTGACATAGACTGATAGGTGCCTGCCCTGCCCTCTGCCTTGGAACTGACCTAATACAGTATGTCTGCTGTATCCAGATCTCTGTATCAATACTGACATTGACTGTTAGCTGCCCACCCTGCCCTCTGCCTTGTTACTGACCTTATCTGTCTGCTGTACCCTGATCTCTGTATGAATACTGACATTGACTGTTAGCTGCCTGCCCTGCCCTCTGCCTTGTTACTGATCTTATCTGTCTGATGTACCCTGATTTCTGTATGGATACTGACATTGACTGTTAGCTGCCTGCCCTGCCCTCTGCCTTGTTACTGATCTTATCTGTCTGATGTACCCTGATTTCTGTATGGATACTGAAATTGACTGTTAGCTGCCTGCCCTGTCCTCTGCCTTGTTACTGATCTTATCTGTCTGATGTACCCTGATCTATGTATGGAAACTGACATTGACTGTTAGCTGCCTGCCCTGTCCTCTGCCTTGCTACTGACCTTATCTGTCTGCTGTACCCTGATTTCTGTATGGATACTGACATTGACTGTTAGCTGCCTGCCCTGTCCTCTGCCTTGTTACTGACCTTATCTGTCTGCTGTACCCTGATTTCTGTATGGATACTGACATTGACTGTTAGCTGCCTGCCCTGTCCTCTGCCTTGTTACTGACCTTATCTGTCTGCTGTACCCTGATTTCTGTATGGATACTGACATTGACTGTTAGCTGCCTGCCCTGTCCTCTGCCTTGTTGCTGATCTTATCTGTCTGATGTACCCTGATCTATGTATGGAAACTGACATTGACTGTTAGCTGCCTGCCTTGTCCTCTGCCTTGTTTCAGACCTTTTCTGTCTGCTGTAGCCCTGATCTCTGTATGGATACTGACTGATTTAGAGATTTATGCAAACCCAATATTTTGGGGTCTGCACATGCACAGGACCCAGTCTGCGCATGTGCAGAATGGGTCCTGTGGTCTCTCTCACAGATTCTTTAAGCCGTAGCATGATTGAAATGCTGTGGTGGTTGTGCGGTACCTTCCCACTCTGAATCAGGCCTGTTGAATGATTAATCTGCATTTGAACAATGGAAAATTATAACAACCGGGAATCACCTGCCAATATAAGGAAGTCCCAGAAGCTCACAGCTTAGACCATTTAGTGTTGGCAAATCCTTTTTAATGCTTTTTTGGGGGGTGTTCTCTCTTTCTATTTGGTCTATGCTGGATCACTGGTGTGTAAGAATGTTTTGCCCATAAGCTCTTTGAGTTGAGCACTTTTACTATTCTAATTGAGCACTATCAGAAGCTGGCAAGAAGTTTTGGGTCTTTTACTTTCTGGGAAATTGCCCTCAGGCTGAGAGGAAGAGGGCCCAATCCAGGTAGTGTCTCCAGTGTTGATGAAGTGCAAAAGAGCCTGTGCAAGTTTCCAGCAAGTTCTTTGCTTAGTTCCCTCACCCTGAAACTATAAAGCAGGTGCAGAACTAGCAGTCGATGCTAGGTGATTGCAGGTGATACTCAGGCTCTTCCTGTACACTATAGGCTTTCTACTGTATTCTACTTTATCTGTGTGATGATTTCAGCTTGTACTTGAATACTTGTACCGCCGGCTGAAACTATGCTTTGGATTTAGTATTTTTCAGCCCTTGTCAGCTATTATATTTGCCTGCTAGTGTGCAGAGCTCAGGACTGTCCAAACTCTGCTGTATGCTGATTAATACATGATCTATATCTGTGCTGCTGTTTCTAAATAAAGTATTCTCACTGGATTCCTTAAAACTTGTGGATTGTTTACTCCCTTTTGCCATAACTGCACCAGCTAATGCCATTTGAATCATCCCTATTATTTCACTGGGTACGGGTAGGAGACCAAGATAATACAACTAAGTTGCACCATGAGTCCCGTCATACAGTTTTGTATGGAATGTGCATCTTAATCGCCCCATTAATTTGACAAAAGTAGGCTTGTGTACCCTGGATACTGGTGTTGGCAGTGCATGTCATGATTCGTGGGTGATATGGGGCTTGCCGTTTTGGCTCCACCCTCATTACTGCCGGTGAAGAGGGAATTGGTCCATCAGGGGGGGTTCTAGGTACACAGAAACCTCCCCTGTGTGCTCTTCTGTGGGGAGCCTTCTGTGTGTGGGGCCCCGGGATGACTGTCCCTGTCACCCCCCCTCCTTAATCCGGCCATGCTGCCTCGAGTCGCCATGGGAGTGTCCATGCTGCACAAGTGCAAAGGACTTTTCCTGAATGACATGAGGAAGGAGGCGCAGAGAGTATGCTATAAATGGTGAAGGACATTCCTGCCTCCACCTCCAGTAAGTGCTCCCCACATGCCATGTCCAGTGACACCTGACAGATACAGATCACATAGCGCCACTTATGGTCGAAGAAACACTTAGAAATTATTGTTTATAGGAAAAAAGATAGAAAATAGCATTGGACTTGAATAAGAGAAAATCAGGAAATCCCATAATTAAATGTATGAGCCTTAAGGAACGTTAATGTAAATGAGAGCTTAGCAAATATATAAAGCTTCAATCAATGGCATCGTGAAAGCCAAAGGCTACGCTAAATTACACAGACAATTACACGAAGGTCTCTGACCTGATTTGTGGTCTTCACTTTGTAACTGTCCTCTGGGATGACTGCAAGCTGACTTCTCGGCTTTACGACCCATCTTCACAACAGTTCATTGTCAAAAGGGCATTTAACTAAAGGATGTGTGACTGGTTCTGCTCAGCTTAGTGTCTGGATAAGGAGAATATACAACAGTAAAATCATATGTAGCAATAACTAATCCAGCAAGTTCATGTATATTAGGAGAAACTGGATAATAGGAATTAATGATGTATTTAAGGACATTTCCAAGTCATTTCCATTTTAAATGACAAGCAAAATTGGTTTGCGATGGCTCTTTAGAGTCAAATAGTAACTGGGTAACATACTTTGTGATGGGCATTGGGAGACAAAGGGCCTCATTCAGACCCACTCGCAAGCGCTATGCGCTCGCAAGCGGGTCGATGGTGGGGCACTGCGCACGTACGGCATGCACAATGCGCGTGCACAAGCCTCGGAGCGAGTGAGAAATTCAATCGCTCTGGGGCTCGCTACAAACATGGCGGCTGTCGATGTTGATCAACAGCTCGCCCCATTTTGTAGGCGGGGAGGGGGGGGTGGCTGGTCAAACGGAGGCATTCCTGAAGGAACACCTGCCATTTGTGGGCGGCCCTACTGACATCACTCGAGATCACTCGTGATGTCAGTAGTGAGCTTCCTGCTCTATTTGAGCCAGAAGCTCTCTGGGGCTTGCGGCAGATGAGACCCTACCACAAGGGTCTCGTCGCAAGCTCGATGGTCGCGATAATCGCAACCATCACCAGGCCGCTCGCAAAAGCTGTGGGTGGTCACCCACAGCTTAGCGAGCGGTCAGGAGGCCGGGTAAAAAAAAAAAAGCAGCCGCCCTGATTCTGAGCGAGCGCTCGCTTCTTGCAAGCGCCTCTGAATCAGGCAAAAATAAACAATTACTCCACGTCTGGGTGGCAGCAGAACATTGATTTGCCCTCCATCATCGCCCTTCTTAGATTTGTTCCTGTGGGATTACACTCCGAGTCCTAACACATCCTCTACAATTCATTACCAGACAAAAGTCCTTTTTTGGTGTTTTAAATGAAAAATTATTAAAAACTAAATATTATTGAAAATTTTCCTTTCTATACACCAATGATGATAAATTACAATATGCAGTCATATTTATATGCAACTAAAGGAACTACAGGTTGAGTCTCCCATATCCAAAATGCTTGGGACCAGGGGTATTTTGATTATCGGAATATTCCGTATTTTGGAATATTTGCATACCATAATGAGATATCTTGAGAATGGGACCCAAATCAAAACACAGAATTCATTATTATATACACCTTATACACACGGGAAGCAATCGCGAAGCCGACTGCCTAATTACCGGCAGCTGGCTTCCTGACTGTCATATCCCGGCAAGGGTGAAATGCCGGGTATCTAAATGTAGATGCCCGCATTTCCCCGACGCCGGGAGACCGGCGCCAGGCATCCCGATCGTAGAGATGCCAGGCGCCGTGAGCGGGTAGCCGTGGGGGGGGGAGGGTTAGGTTTAGGGCTCCCGGGGCTGACTTAGTGTTAGGCACCCCCCCGGGAGGGTTTGGGTTAGGCTAGGGGGAGGGAGGGTTAGGGTTAGGCACCCCCGAGGGGGACTTAGGGTTAGGCACTTGGGGGGGGAAGTTAGGGTTAGGCACCCCTAAGGAGGGTTAGGTTAGTACATACTTACCTATCCACTATCGGGATTTCCAGCGCTGTCGGGCTTCCGCTGCTTCTAACTCTGCTCTTGTCGGGCTGCCGCTGACGGGAATCGAACCGCCGGCCCGTGGTATTTCATACCCATTCCATAAACACAGCCTGCAGGTAATTATATACACCTTATATGCACAGCCTGCAGGTAATTATATACACCTTATACACACAGCCTGCAGGTAATTATATACACCTTATACACACAGCCTGCAGGTCATTATATACACCTTATACACACACAGCCTGCAGGTAGTTATATACACCTTATACACACAGCCTGCAGGTAATTATTTACACCTTATACACACACAGCCTGCAGGTAATTATTTACACCTTATACACACACAGCCTGCAGGTAATTATATACACCTTATACACACAGCCTGCAGCTCATTATATAAACCGTATACACACAGCCTGCAGGTAATTATATACACCTTATACACACACAGCCTGCAGGTAACTATATACATCTTATACACACAGCCTGCAGGTAATTATTTACACCTTATACACACACAGCCTGCAGGTAATTATATACACTTTATACACACAGCCTGCAGGTAATTATATACACTTTATACACACAGCCTGCAGGTAATTATATACACTTTATACACACAGCCTGCAGGTAATTATATACACCTTATACACACAGCCTGCAGGTAATTATATACACCTTATACACACAGCCTGCAGGTAATTATATACACCTTATACACACACATCCTGCAGGTAATTATATACACTTTATACACACAGCCTGCAGGTAATTATATACACTTTATACACACAGCCTGCAGGTAATTATATACACCTTATACACACACAGCCTGCAGGTAATTATATACACTTTATACACACAGCCTGCAGGTAATTATATACACTTTATACACACAGCCTGCAGGTAATTATATACACCTTATACACACAGCCTGCAGGTAATTATATACACTTTATACACACAGCCTGCAGGTAATTATATACACTTTATACACACAGCCTGCAGGTCATTATATACACCTTATACACACAGCCTGCAGGTAATTATATACACCTTATACACACAGCCTGAAGGTTATTTTATACTGTAGTTTAATAATTTTCTGCTTTAAATAAAGTTTGTGTACATTGAACCATCAGAAAGCAAAGGTTTCACTTTCTCAGTCATGCTAAAATTATTCCGTATTTCGGAATATTTGGTTATGGGATACTCAACCTGTAATATCACCAGGGCTTAGTGTTGTTTTGTATATTAACAAGATAATGGTGTTTCTATCTGTATCATTTGTATTTTCTTAGGCTCAAAAGATTAGTTGTTATTTACTTTTTACACATGTAAGGGTTTAATACTTTGTTGCCTGTGCCTGTGACACCATGCACTTATGGCCTGATTCAGACCCAGTCGCAAATGCTGAGCACTCACAATCGGGTCCATGGTGGCCGAGAGTGCATACGCACGATGGAGGCGGCTCCGTCGTGCGCATGCGCGAGACCCGGATAGCGATGGGCAAGCCGTCGCTCCGGTTCTCCTACCAAAGGGGGTGTGCTGTCGATGGTGAGTGACAGCACACCCCCTTTGGTGGGCGGGCCGGGGGAGTGGCTGCCCAAACAGAGGCATTCCCATGTGAATGCCTCCATTTGGGGCCGGCCCCACTGACATCACGAGTGATGTCAGTGGGAGAGATTTCGGCTCTGTTAGAACTGAAATCTCTCTGGGGCTTGCGGCAACGAGACCCTACCACAAGGATCACGTCCGATGGTCGCGATGGTCTAGATCATCACGACCATCTTCCTGGCCGCTCACTATAGCTGTGGCTGGTCATCCACAGCTATGCGAGTGGCCAGGAGGCCGTTCTAAAAGAAAGAAAGACCGGCCCTGATTCAGAGCGTCCGGCTCTGAATCAGGGCCTTTGTTCATTTTTCCTACCACAGATATTTACTATGATTTTGTGTTTGCAAACCGTGAGTGTGTATGTTACCTGGGCAGTGTGCTGTAAACGTTATAGAATAACATATAGTGGGTTCAGTCCCCCGGTAATATCAGCGCTGTGTGTAGTTGTCATTTCTTCCAAAAGTTTTTAAAAAACCATAAAATAATCTTTTTTTGTAATATTTCTGTGTGTTCACTGGGCAGTGTATTGTAAACATTAAAAAATAATGTATAGTAGGAGCAGGCCACAATTAATATCAGCGCTGAGTGACTTGCAGTGTGAAGTTGTTGTCATTTTTAAAAAAGTTAAAAACTTCTTTCTTTAGTGAAAGTTGTGTGTTCATGGCCAGGCAGTAGCACTGTGTTACAGTAAAGCTGAGTAGGTGCCACCACATTAATAATATAAGCACTGTGTTACTTGAATTGTGAAGTGATTGTCAATTATTAAAAAAACAAACAAATTAACTGAATTATGAAGCATATTTAGTATAATTCAGTGATATGCACAAAATAATTTCATAGATTATTCACAACAATAAACAGAAATGCTGGCAAGCTTCTGAGGGCCAAACCAAATGATTCCGTGGGCCTTATACGGTGCCCAGGCCTGAGGTTCCCCATCCCTGTTTTATGGCCTTAAATTTAATTTTCTTGATCAATCAATGATAATTAATCAATAAATTAATCATGTAATTATTTAATGCACCACTTTAATCTATTTTGGGTGCTTTTTTATAGCATTTTCCACTTCTCTGATTTTTTTTTTTTAATAGTAGTAATAAAATAATGATTAGTCAATCAATTAATCAATAAATCATTCAATTACTCTTCCACTACAGTCTCCACCTCCATTTCCCTTGCCCGCGGGCCTCCGATCTAGTTTTTGATTAATGAAAACATTCTATCGCATCATGTAGTTGATATTAAACTGCCCTCCTGTCTCCCACTCTGTTTCCTAGATGTGCCATGTTTGAATTTGTACCGACACATGTATGTGCTGCTCATTACTGTTGCTTAGCTTAGTCAGCCAGCTTGCTCTGTGTAACCTTTTGGCCTAAAGTGAATGAAAACAATATTACGAGCTGTGAGGTCTTCAAAATTGATGGGATATGACTGTAAATCAGAGCCGTAACTAGACTTTTTGGTGCACTGTGCCAGAGAGAGCATTGGCATCCCCTTATTTTTTAAATAGGGACATTGGGAAAGGCCAGGGAAGAGAAAGGGGAAGCCAGATTATGCTGGGGATAAAGGAAGAGGAACCTACAAGTGAGAATGATAATAAACAGGGAAATTTACAGACCACAACAGCTCCCCCTGCCCTGCGGTTCCCTGTGTCAGGGCACTGGTCGCACTACTCTAGTTACAGCCCTGCTGGAAATTAATGTTATTGAGGTTAATAATACTGTAGGAGCAAAAACAGTCCAATATTACACAATTTTAGCTGATTTTATCAATTCAAATCTTTTTAAATAAATACAGATCCGAAACAAAAAACAACACATGAGGGTGTATTTACCAAACCAAAACTCGATTATGAATTAAAACCATAACCAAAACCAAAATGCGGGGGTCAGCGCACATCTGTAATTTATTATTAGTTATTATTAATACTATCCTTTATTTATATGGTGCCACAAGTGTTCTGCACAAGTAAACAAGAAACCAAGAAACCAGTGACTATCAGTACAATATAATGCAGGCAAAGGACATGGTTTATACACATTGCTTTATTAGTGATCATAACACTCAAAATAAGAAGCAGAGAGTCAGCAACCAAGTGTTAGGTGCCCTTTTATGGAGTTAGGAGTAGATGAAGGTATAAGTAAGGAGAAGCACATGAGGGAAGAGGGCCTTGCTCATGAGAGCTTACAATCTAAAGGGATGGGAAGGCAAACAGGCATGACACAGATGGGGTAGACAGGGAAGAAGGAGTATGAAGTAGTGAGTTAGGATCAGAGCTGGAACAGTATATATATATATATATATATCTATATATATAAAGTCAGAAATCCACTGCACTCGCCACTCCTAGATTTGTTTATACATCATTGTGAGTGTTTAAACTAGGGGTGAGCGGGTTCGGATTTCTGAAATCCGAACCCCCCCCGAGCCCCCCCGATCCGAGTCCGATCCGAGTCAGGCTCGACTTTTCCCGCCTGACTCGGATTCTGAAATCGAGGCAAAACGTCATCTTCCCACCTTCCGAGTCTCGCGGGTTTTGGATCCTATATAAGGGACCCGCGTCGGCGCCATTTTCTCACTTGGCTGTGGTCAGTGAAGAGGGAGGGTGGGAGTTAGGGCTGGCTGGGCTGTGTAGTGTAGTGTAGTGCAGAGTAGTGTTGTGCTGTGCTGTGCTGTGCTGCGCTGTGCTGCTGTTGTCCACTACTTCAAAGTCCATAGGGGCTGGCTGGACTGTGTTGTGCAGTCAGTTGTCCATAGGGGCTGTGTCCACTCCAAAGTCCTGTGCAGTGTCCCAGTCCTAAAGGGGAGCTGTAGTGTTGTCCAGGGGGTGCTCTGTCCATCAGGGGTGCTCCCCCCAAGTGCTAAAAAAATATTATTTTTTTGTGTTTGTGAATTGTGTGCGCAGTAGCCGCACATGCATCAACAAAGTAGTGGCAAGCGTGCGCCTGTGTCATAAGTAAAGGGCCGGCTGGCTTGACCGTTAAAGGGTGCTGTAACCCCCAAAGTACACTCCAGTCCAAACCAAAAAAAAAATTATTTTCTGTGTTTGTGAATTGTGTGCGCAGTAGCCGCACGTGCATCAACAAAGTAGTGCCAAGCGTGCGCCTGTGTCATAAGTAAAGGGCCGGCTGGCTTGACCGTTAAAGGGTGCTGTAACCCCCAAAGTACACTCCAGTCCAAACCAAAAAATTTTTTTTTCTGTGTTTGTGAATTGTGTGCGCAGTAACCGCACGTGCATCAACAAAGTAGTGCCAAGCGTGCGCCTGTGTCATAAGTAAAGGGCCAGCTGGCTTGACCGTTAAAGGGTGCTGTAACCCCCAAAGTACACTCCAGTCCAAACCAAAAAAAAAATTATTTTCTGTGTTTGTGAATTGTGTGCGCAGTAGCCGCACGTGCATCAACAAAGTAGTGCCAAGCGTGCGCCTGTGTCATAAGTAAAGGGCCGGCTGGCTTGACCGTTAAAGGGTGCTGTAACCCCCAAAGTACACTCCAGTCCAAACCAAAAAAAAAATTATTTTCTGTGTTTGTGAATTGTGTGCGCAGTAGCCGCACATGCATCAACAAAGTAGTGCCAAGCGTGCGCCTGTGTCATAAGTAAAGGGCCGGCTGGCTTGACCGTTAAAGGGTGCTGTAACCCCCAAAGTACACTCCAGTCCAAACCAAAAAAAAATTAATTTCTGTGTTTGTGAATTGTGTGCGCAGTAGCCGCACGTGCATCAACAAATTAGTGCCAAGCGTGCGCCTGTGTCATAAGTAAAGGGCCGGCTGGCTTGACCGTTAAAGGGTGCTGTAACCCCCAAAGTACACTCCAGTCCAAACCAAAAAAAAAATTATTTTCTGTGTTTGTGAATTGTGTGCGCAGTAGCCGCACGTGCATCAACAAAGTAGTGCCAAGCGTGCGCCTGTGTCATAAGTAAAGGGCCAGCTGGCTTGACCGTTAAAGGGTGCTGTAACCCCCAAAGTACACTCCAGTCCAAACAAAAAAAAAATTAATTTCTGTGTTTGTGAATTGTGTGCGCAGTAGCCGCACGTGCATCATCAAAGTAGTGCCAAGCGTGCGCCTGTGTCATAAGTAAAGGGCCGGCTGGCTTTACCGTTAAAGGGTGCTGTAACCCCCAAAGTACACTCCAGTCCAAACCAAAAAAAAAATTATTTTCTGTGTTTGTGAATTGTGTGCGCAGTAGCCGCACGTGCATCAACAAAGTAGTGCCAAGCGTGCGCCTGTGTCATAAGTAAAGGGCCGGTTGGCTTGACCGTTAAAGGGTGCTGTAACCCCCAATGTACACTCCAGTCTAAACCCCCAAAAAAATTATTTTCTGTGTTTGTGAATTGTGTGCGCAGTAGCCGCACGTGCATCAACAAAGTAGTGCCAAGCGTGCGCCTGTGTCATAAGTAAAGGGCCGGCTGGCTTGACCGTTAAAGGGTGCTGTAACCCCCAAAGTACACTCCAGTCCAAACCAAAAAAAAAATTATTTTCTGTGTTTGTGAATTGTGTGGGCAGTAGACGCACGTGCATCAACAAAGTAGTGCCAAGCGTGCGCCTGTGTCATAAGTAAAGGGCCGGCTGGCTTGACCGTTAAAGGGTGCTGTAACCCCCAAAGTACACTCCAGTCCAAACCAAAAAAAAATTAATTTCTGTGTTTGTGAATTGTGTGCGCAGTAGCCGCACGTGCATCAACAAAGTAGTGCCAAGCGTGCGCCTGTGTCATAAGTAAAGGGCCGGCTGGCTTGACCGTTAAAGGGTGCTGTAACCCCCAAAGTACACTCCAGTCCAAACCAAAAAAAAAATTAATTTCTGTGTTTGTGAATTGTGTGCGCAGTAACCGCACATGCATCAACAAAGGAGCAGCGCCAAGCGTGCACCTGTGTCCCATAAGTAAAGAGCTGGCTGGCTCATTTCTTAAAGGCTGGTGTAACCCACAAAGTGCACTACTCTCCAGCAAAATTAAAAAAATATTTTCTGTGTTTAGCCGCACGTATATATCAAATCGATATAACATAAATGGAGGACCAAACTTTCTCCGATAAAAATAAAATAGAGAAAGATCAAGAACCACTTCCTCCTAGTGCTGAAGCTGCTGCCACTAGTCATGACATAGACGATAACATGCCATCAACGTTGTCTGCCAAGGCCGATGCCCAATGTCATAATAGAGGGCACATACAATCCCAAATGACAAAGTTCAGGAAAATGACCTTGAAAAAAACATTTAAATCAGCTGAAGAGAAATGTAAACTTGCCAATATGCCATTTACGACACGGAGTGGCAAGGAACGGCTAAGGTCGATCCCTAGTATGTTCATGACTAGTGGTTCAGCTTCACATGACGATGGAAGCCCTCCTCCCACTAAAAAAATCAAAAGAGTTAAGCTGGCAAAAGCACAGCGAAGAACTGTGCTTTCTAAGAAGATATCACAAATCCCCAAGGAGAGTCCAAGTGTGGTGGTGGTTGCGATGCCTGACCTTCCCAGCACTGGACGGGAAGAGGTGGCTCTTTCCACCATTTGCACGCTCCCTGCAAGTGCTGAAAGGAGCACCCACAGTCCACTTGCTGATATGCCAATTGAAGATGTCACTGTTGAAGTACAACAGGATGAGGATACTGGTGTAGCTGGCGCTGAGGAGGAAGTTGGCGAGGAGGATTCTGATGGTGATGTGGTTTGTTTAAATCAGGCTCCGGGGGAGACAGTTGTTGTCCGTGGGATGAAAAAGTCCATCACGGTCATGCCTGGGCAGAAGACCAAACATTCCACCTCTTTGGTCTGGCAATATTTCTATCCAAATCCGGACAACAACTGTCTTGCCATATGTACCATATGTAAAGGTGAAATAAGTAGGGGTAGGGACGTCAACCACCTAGGAACATCCTCCCTTATACGGCACCTGCAGCGCGTTCATAAAAAGTTACTGTCAAGTTCAGAAACTTTGGCTAAGACCGTAAGCAGTCCAGGGACACCTAAATCCCGTTGTCCTGTTGTATCCAAGCGCCTGCAAACCAAACCGTCAACTCCCTCCTCGTCAATTTCCTCCTTAGTCAGGATCGGAAGTAGTCCTGCAGGCCATGTCACTGGCATGACTGACTCTCCTATCCGAGATTCCTCCGGAGGATCCAGCATTGCTACACCTACTGCTGCCGCTGCTGCTGTTGGGAGTCGTTCATCATCCCAGAGAGGAAGTAGGAACACCACTACTTTTACTAAACAATTGATCCTCCAACAGTCCTTAGCGAGGAGGATGAAGTACGACAGCAGTCATCCTGAAGCAAAACGTATAACTGAGGCCTTGACTGCTATGTTGGTGTTAGATGTGCGTCCGGTATCCGCCATTAGTGCAGTGGGATTTAGACAATTGATGGAGGTAGTGTGTCCCTGGTTCCAAATCCCGTCTTGATTCCACTTCACTAGGCAGGCGATACCGAGACTGTACAGAAACGTCAGAAAAAGTGTCCTCAGTGTCCTGAAAAATGCCGTTGTACCCAATGTCCACTTAGCCACGGACATGTGGACAAGTGGAACAGGGCAGACTAAGGACTATATGACTGTGACAGCCCACTGGGTAGATATATCACCTTACGCAGCAACAGCAGCAGCATCACCAGTAGCAGCATCTCAGAAATGCCAGCTCGTTCCAAGGCAGGCTACGCTGTGTATCACTGGTTTCAGTAAGAGGCACACCGCCGACAACCTCTTAGAGAAACTGAGGGAAATCATCGCCCAGTGGCTTACCCCACTTAGACTCTCCTGGGGATTTGTGATATCTGACAACACCACCAATATTGTGCGGGCATTACATCTGGGCAAATTCCAGCACGTCCCATGTTTTGCTCACACAATAAACTTGGTGGTGCAGAATTTTCTGAAAAGCGACAGGGGCGTGCAGGAGACACTTTGGATGGCCCGAAAAATTTCTGCCCATTTTCACCATTCAGCGACTGCGTGCCGAAGACTGGAGCGCCAGCAAACACTCTTGAACCTGCCCCGCCATCACCTGAAGCAAGAGGTTGTGACGCGGTGGAACTCAACCCTATATATGCTTCAGAGGATGGAGGAGCAGCAAAAGGCCATACAAGCCTATACATCCACCTATGACATAGGCAAAGGAGGGGGTATGCACCTGACTCAAGCGCAGTGGAGAATGATTTCCGTGTTGTGCAAGGTTCTCCAGCCCTTCGAACTTGCCACACGTGAAGTCAGTTCAGACACTGCCAGCTTGAGTCAGGTCATTCCCCTCATCAGGCTTTTGCAGAAGCAGCTGGAGAAAGTGAAGGAGGAGCTAAGATGGAGCGATTCCGCTCGGCATGTGGGACTTGTGGATGAAGCCCTTCATTCGCTTTGCCAGGATT
Organism: Taudactylus pleione; assembly: GCA_031769625.1. Taxonomy (NCBI): domain Eukaryota; kingdom Metazoa; phylum Chordata; class Amphibia; order Anura; family Myobatrachidae; genus Taudactylus; species Taudactylus pleione. Next base: position 1,569,869 of record JAUIMM010001290.1, read on the forward strand.
CCAGGGTGGTCAATCTGTTGAAATCAGACCACTACATTTTGGCCACAGTGCTCGATCCTAGGTTTAAAGCCTATGTGGTGTCTCTCTTTCCGGCCGACACAAGCCTGCAGAGGTGCAAAGACCTGCTGGTGAACACACTGTCAGCTGAAGCGGAACGTGACATGTCAACAGCTCCTTCTTCATTTTCTCCCGCAACTGGGGCTGCCAGGAAAAAACTTAGGTATCCTAAGCAACCCGCTGGCAGTGATGCAGGGCAGGCAGGACCAAGTTTGGACATCTGGTCCGGACTGATGGACCTGGCAACAATTTCTGACATGTCTACTGTCACTGCATATGATACTGTCACCATTGACAGAATGGTGGAGGATTATATCAGTGACAGCATCCAAGTAGGCATGTCAGACAGTCCATACCTGTACTGGCAGGAAAAAGAGGCAATTTGGAGGCCCCTGTATGAACTGGCTCTATTTTACCTGAGTTGCCCCCCCTCCAGTGTGTACTCCGAAAGAGTGTTTAGTGCAGCCGGGAACCTTGTCAGCGAAAGGCGTAGGAGGTTGCTTCCACAGAATGTGGAGAAGATGATGTTTATCAAAATGAATTATCAGCTCTTCCAGGGAGACCAGCCTCCAGAACGTACAGAGGGACCTGTGGTGGTGGATTCAAGTGGGGACGAGTTAATACTTTGTGAGGATGAGGATGTACACACTGAAGAGGGTGAGGAATCGGTGGATGAGGAGGATGAGGATGACATCTTGCCTCCGTAGAGCCAGTTTGTGCAGGGACAGATTAATTGCCAGCTTGTTTTGTGGGGGCCCAAACGAACCAATCATTTCAGCCACAGTTGTGTGGCAGAGCCTGGCGCTGAAATTATTGGTTTGTTAAAGTGTGCATGTCCTGTTTATACAACATAAGGGTGGGTGGGAGGGCCCAAGGACAATTCTATCTTGCACCTCTTTTTTTTCTTTGCATTATGTACAGTTTGGGGCCTAGTTTTTCAAACTGCCATCCTGTCTGCCACTGCAGTATCATGCCTAGATGGGTCACGTGTTTGTGCCGCCCACTCGTGTCGCTTAGCATAGTCATCCAGCTACCTCGGTGCGCAACCTTTTGGACATAAAAACACTATTGTGAGGTGTGAGGTGTTCAGAATAGACTGGAAATGAGTGGAAATTAAGGTTATTGAGGTTAATAATAGCATAGGAGCAGAAAAACCTACAAATTCTGTGATTTTAGCTGTTTTTATGCTTTTTTTCAAAAAAATACAGATCCAAAACACAAAACCCAGAACCCAAAACACGGAAGGGTGGTTTTGGCAAAACCAATCCAGATCCAAAACACGAAGAAAGATCCAGATCCAAAACCAAAACACAAAACACGAAAAGTGGCCTGTGCACACCCCTAGTTTAAACATGGTGAGTGCTGGGTTTTCTGTTTTTATCTATCTATCTATCTATCTATCTATCTATCTATCTATCTATATATATATATATATATATATATATATATATATCTTTATATCTATATCTATCTATCCCTATCTCTCTATCTATATCTATCTATCCCTACCTCTCTATCTATATCTATCTAACCCTATCTCTCTATATCTATCTAACCCTATCTATCTATCTATCTATCTATCTATCTATCTATCTCTATCTATCCCTATCTCTCTATCTATATCTATCTTTCCCTAGCTCTCTAGCTATCTCTCTCTCTATCTATCTATCTATCTATCTATCTATCTATCTATCTATCTATCTATCTATCTATCTATCTATCCCTATATCTCTATCTATATCTATCTATCCCTATCTCTCTATCTCTATTTATCTCTCTATCTCTATCTATCTATCTATCTATCTATCTATCTATCTATCTATCTATCTATCTATCTATCTATCTATCTATCTATCTATCCATCTATCCCTCTTTTCCACCATTGATCTGGGTTATTCTCAGGTCAGCCCCGTTCACACTAAACCTGGGTCTGCTCTGCTAAACTTGTGAGGTCATAAAAGTGGGAGGTGGCTGATCTACAACCACCAATCAGCTCATTTTAGGCATTACCCATGTCAGATAATCCAGGTTGCGCCATTTATACTGCACCATAACCCAGGTCCATCCTGGGTCCAACCCTGGTAGCTACCTGGGTTGGATTGCTGGGTCACTTGACCCAGGTTATTTTTCAGGGACCCTTTTACACTGAGCTGCGACCTACGTAGACCCAACAATAACCCAGGTGTTTGCTCTGGTGTAAAAGGGGTATTAGAGTCCTTTTTCCTTTCTCTTTGCCTTGTTCATATGATTGATAATATATGACTCTGGGGAGCACTACTGACCAACCAGAATTACTAACGTCATTTTCACATATAGAGTACAATGGAAATACTGTTTAATGTTTGAGTTATTAATAAGTCAGTCTCAGGAGATTTACACTGAAATTCATATTACACCTATCTGATATTTTTTGTACATATGCCTTGTTTTGTCCTCCGTCTGGCCTTGCCAAACAAAACTTATTTTCTGTCTCAGAAATTGCACGTCTCGTCTCATGCCGTGGTATTCAAAGTGCGTTTCCAATCGCAGTGGCTAATTCATGAATGCCCATGCAACAGCGTTCAAACGGAACTGGCATGCCTCCATTTCTCCAACCACTCCCCAGTCACCACCCCCATGTGCTCACAGCCTGTCGCTCACTCTGCGATGGAATCCTTTGTGCATGCGTGATTGCAGTGGTGCACACGCATGCGCAGTACTAAACATTCGGCTGATCTGTACCCGCTGTTGCAGTTGCCAGCCCTTAGTCTGTGCCTATCTGAGGTTCCAGGACCATCAACCAGGAGAGGAGTGGCAGCCTAAAAGTGCGACCGAGTGTGAGATCTGCACCGCAGCAATGTGTTTGCACCTCCTCTCCGCCCCTCCACATTTAAGTAGAATTCTAGAACGATCGCTTGATTGATTGATTAGTGTTGAAAATTTAACAATAAAAAAAAGCAAATCAGAGAAGTGGAAGCATAGATAAAACACAAGCATCCTTAATCTCAGTGAGATGGAGGACCTCATTCAGAGCCGGTCGCACAGAGCGTGCGGTCAGTCTGAATGAGGGGAGGACTTCTTGAATTTTCAAGACGTCCTCCTTTGCGGTGGTAAGGCTGTGGGTTAACACCCACAGCCTTATGACCGCCTAAGGTGATGGTCGGTCATCGGGGCTTACGACGAGACCCTAGGGGACCCAAAGTATACCCCTGGTGTTTTAAAGATTGCTGGCGCTTGCGGCAGGTGGATTTTTTATGATTTTTAAAACTTCACTTTAGCAACTTCAAAACATGCTAGCACCCATTTTCATGTACCCCAAATTTGCTGGGACTACTTATTTTGAACAAAAAAACCTTGCGAATGCTATTCTTCACCACTTCTGCAAAGACACAAAATAGAAGCCATAGAGAGCATATAAGTACCCCAAATAACTTCAACAGGGCTATTCGGGAGTATCTACAGTGATCCCCAATGTCAGACCATCTTTTGGCAGGTGTCAGGCTCATTTCCCCAAATCTGACAGTACTTTTCATATATTATAGTTTTGCCGGCTCCAGTTATCGCCGATTTCTAATTGAATACGGCAGAAAGCGGTCACGCGCATGATACTTTCCTGCATTGAAAACCAGCAAAGTGGTCTAAAAGTACTGCATGCGAAAAATACGGCCCTGTATCTGCTATGAAGCTGCAGGAGAAGGGGCCAGCGTGCCTGTATGAGTAGCTGGTGATGGATGGCATTGCAAGAAATAAAAAATACATGAATGCCTCATCCTCAGTAAAGTACAGTAATATACAGCACACTGCCTGTCACACACAAACACAAACTTGCCTAAGCCAATAATGAAAAGTGGTGCACGATTGAATTGTCCTTAAGCTTTCCCACCCATTCTTATGTTGTATATTAATAAAGACACACACAGTTTAACATACCAATCACTTTAGCAATAGAGACTGTGGCTGAGATGGCTGGATCATTAGGGCCCCCACAAAACAAGCCACCAATGGGCTTAAGGTAGCTAACAGTGTTGTTAATGATCTCCTATACAGTGGTCAGGGCTGGATTAAGGTCTGTGGGGGCCCCTGGGCAACAAACTTGTTGGGGCCCCTATATACCACCGTTTTTTTGTCACCCTAGGAACATTTATTTATTTGTTTGGACCTTAATGCCCCCAGTAGTAATGCCCCTCTTGCAATGCCACTGTAGTAGTGCCCCTTATGCAATCTCCCCAGTAGCAGTGCCCCCTGTAATGGTCCCCCCTATGCAGGCCCCCTGTAGTAGTTCCCCTTATGCAGTGCACCTTATAGAGTGCCCACAGTAGTAGTCCCCCCTATGCAGTTCCCCTTATATAGTGCCCCCAGTAATGCCCCCCTATGCAGTGCCAGTGCCCCAGTAGTGCCCTCCTATACAGTGCCAGTACCCCCAGTAGTGCCCCCCTGTGCAGTGCCAGTGCCCCCAGAAGTGGCCCCCCTATGCAGTGCCAGTGCCCCCAGTAGTGGCTCTCTATGCAATGCCAGTGTCCCATGTAGTACCACCCCCATGCAGTGCCAATGCCCCCAGTGGAGCCCCCCCATGCAGTGCCCCAAGTGGTGGCCCCCCCATGCAGGGCCAGTGCCCCCAGTAGAGGCCCCCCTATGCAGTGCCCTAGGTAGTGCCCCCCATGCAGTGCCAGTGCCCTCTTACAAATACATAAAAAAAAAAACACTTACCTGAATCCTGCCACTCCTGCCGTGACCGCTGCTATCCGCTCCTCTGGCAGGCAGTCTATGGGAGAGTTGTCATGAGGAGAGACGTCATGACATCTCTCCCATCACCCACTGCGGGAGCCGGAAAGCGGAGCTCATGAGTGAGCTCCAGTCCGGCTCCCTCAATGGGTGCAGCAGCCAATGAGAGTCTGTGTGACTCTCATTGGCTGCCAAAACAAACACACTGCCACCGGGTGTCAGCGGCGGTGTGTTTGTAGTAACAACAAACACACCACCACTGGCACCCGGCGGCAGTGTGTTCTTTGCTTTGTGTGTAGTGTAGACCGCACTACAGCGGTCCGCACTACATTGAATTTGTGTGGGGACCCTCTATGTGTGGGGGCCCCTGGACGACCGCCCCTATTGCCCCGCCCATAATCCGACAGTTTTAAGATGTCCTCATCCTCCTCCTCAATGATAACATTTCCACACAATATCAACTCATCCCCACTAAAATACATCATTACAGAAGTTTATGTACAGTACTTTGATGTAATTGGTGTTAAAGGTCTTCCTCATGGAATTTATAGTTCATTTTGATGAACATCATCTTTTCCACATTTTGTGGAAGTAGCCTCCTACGCTGATCGCTGACAATGTTCCCGGCTGTGCTGAAAACTCTTTCCGAGAACACACTGGAGGGTGGGCAGCTTAAGTAAAGTAAAACCTTTTTTTCCTCCCAGTAGTCAAAGGGACTGTCTGATATGTCTATTTGTACACTGTCATTAAGATAATCCTCCACTGTTCTATGGATGGTGACAGTATCATATTGCTTTACGGTAGAGATGTCACAAATTTTGGGCACCTCTTTTAGACCAGATGTAAAAATGTTGTCACAAGTCTCCGCATTGCTAGGAGATGCGATCAATCACCTATTCCTCCTACCTGCTGTCTGTCACTTCTGATCTGACTGGATTGGCTCCTGTGGCTTTTTCTATCTTGTGCCAAGACTGCTTGGCTGCCGGTGATAGCCGGTGATAGCGTTCACACATGTTTCCGGTTCCGGTGTCAGCATTCTCTCCATTCTTGAATCCTGTACCTCTGCCTGTTTTGGTGTCAAGCCACACTCCAACATCACTTGCATACGTATTCCTGTGTCCTGCCGCTTGTGTTATCTTGGTGGCACAAGCCATACTCCAGCATCTCTTGCCTACGCAATCCTGCATCCTGCTGCTTGTATCATCTCGGTGGTACAAGTAACCCTACCAGCCCTCAAGGCTACTACTCGGCCCAAAGGCTGCATCTTGCCAAGCATTACCAGCCCTTAAGTCTGGTACTCGGCCCAAAGTTTTATTACTAGCAGCAACAGTTACTGGGAAAATAGAGGAGTAGCCTTTCTTTTGTCATTTGCCACTTGAGATGACAACTTGCTCTTTGCATCTCTTAAGATTAGTGTCAGTTGGAAAGAGAGACATGATATATGACTTAAACATAGGCTCAAGCATGGTTGCCAAAATCTAGTGATCCAATTCTAAGATGTTGACAACCCTTGGATGCTGGCAAAGTGAATAAAGGTTGCTGAATGGTGAAAATGTCACAACATTTTTCAGGCCAAAGACAGTATCTCCTGCATGCCATTTTTGATATGACATCCCTTAATTTTTGCAACAGGTATGGTATGCCTGGTATGACTCTGGTATGCCTCTTAGTGAAGCCAGTGATACAGAGATTAGCCTGCCTGGGAGTGAGCTGGCATTTTGTGTTACCTACTGCTGCTCAAGGCGACACACCTACCTAGTGGTCTGTCATCTAATCTTTAGTTTGCCCAATACTGCTTGTCCACATATATGTGGTTAAGTGGACAGTGGGTACAACTGCATTTTGGCCAAGAATTATCTTTATCTTTTAACCTCCTGGTACAGGTGAGGAATTGTTTTTATGGTAAAATGGTATTGAGATGGAATTTGGTAGTGGGGACACAGGACCTCAACTGTTATCGCCGATTTCTAATTGAATACGGCAGAAAGCGGTCACGCGCATGATACTTTCCTGCATTGAAAACCAGCAAAGTGGTCTAAAAGTACTGCATGCGAAAAATACGGCCCTGTATCTGCTATGAAGCTGCAGGAGAAGGGGCCAGCGTGCCTGTATGAGTAGCTGGTGATGGATGGCATTGCAAGAAATAAAAAATACATGAATGCCTCATCCTCAGTAAAGTACAGTAATATACAGCACACTGCCTGTCACACACAAACACAAACTTGCCTAAGCCAATAATGAAAAGTGGTGCACGATTGAATTGTCCTTAAGCTTTCCCACCCATTCTTATGTTGTATATTAATAAAGACACACACAGTTTAACATACCAATCACTTTAGCAATAGAGACTGTGGCTGAGATGGCTGGATCATTAGGGCCCCCACAAAACAAGCCACCAATGGGCTTAAGGTAGCTAACAGTGTTGTTAATGATCTCCTATACAGTGGTCAGGGCCGGATTAAGGTCTGTGGGGGCACCTGGGCAACAAACTTGTTGGGGCCCCTATATACCACCGTTTTTTTGTCACCCTAGGAACATTTATTTATTTGTATGGACCTTAATGCCCCCAGTAGTAATGCCCCTCTTGCAATGCCACTGTAGTAGTGCCCCTTATGCAATCTCCCCAGTAGCAGTGCCCCCTGTAATGGTCCCCCCTATGCAGGCCCCCTGTAGTAGTTCCCCTTATGCAGTGCACCTTATAGAGTGCCCACAGTAGTAGTCCCCCCTATGCAGTTCCCCTTATATAGTGCCCCCAGTAATGCCCCCCTATGCAGTGCCAGTGCCCCAGTAGTGCCCTCCTATACAGTGCCAGTACCCCCAGTAGTGCCCCCCTGTGCAGTGCCAGTGCCCCCAGAAGTGGCCCCCCTATGCAGTGCCAGTGCCCCCAGTAGTGGCTCTCTATGCAATGCCAGTGTCCCATGTAGTACCACCCCCATGCAGTGCCAATGCCCCCAGTGGAGCCCCCCCATGCAGTGCCCCAAGTGGTGGCCCCCCCATGCAGGGCCAGTGCCCCCAGTAGAGGCCCCCCTATGCAGTGCCCTAGGTAGTGCCCCCCATGCAGTGCCAGTGCCCTCTTACAAATACATAAAAAAAAAACACTTACCTGAATCCTGCCACTCCTGCCGTGACCGCTGCTATCCGCTCCTCTGGCAGGCAGTCTATGGGAGAGTTGTCATGAGGAGAGACGTCATGACATCTCTCCCATCACCCACTGCGGGAGCCGGAAAGCGGAGCTCATGAGTGAGCTCCAGCCCGGCTCCCTCAATGGGTGCAGCAGCCAATGAGAGTCTGTGTGACTCTCATTGGCTGCCAAAACAAACACACTGCCACCGGGTGTCAGCGGTGGTGTGTTTGTAGTAACAACAACACACCACCACTGGCACCCGGCGGCAGTGTGTTCTTTGCTTTGTGTGTAGTGTAGACCGCACTACAGCGATCCGCACTACATTGAATTTGTGTGGGGACCCTCTATGTGTGGGGGCCCCTGGACGACCGCCCCTATTGCCCCGCCCATAATCCGACAGTTTTAAGATGTCCTCATCCTCCTCCTCAATGATAACATTTCCACACAATATCAACTCATACCCACTAAAATACATCATTACAGAAGTTTATGTACAGTACTTTGATGTAATTGGTGTTAAAGGTCTTCCTCATGGAATTTATAGTTCATTTTGATGAACATCATCTTTTCCACATTTTGTGGAAGTAGCCTCCTACGCTGATCGCTGACAATGTTCCCGGCTGTGCTGAAAACTCTTTCCGAGAACACACTGGAGGGTGGGCAGCTTAAGTAAAGTAAAACCTTTTTTTCCTCCCAGTAGTCAAAGGGACTGTCTGATATGTCTATTTGTACACTGTCATTAAGATAATCCTCCACTGTTCTATGGATGGTGACAGTATCATATTGCTTTACGGTAGAGATGTCACAAATTTTGGGCACCTCTTTTAGACCAGATGTAAAAATGTTGTCACAAGTCTCCGCATTGCTAGGAGATGCGATCAATCACCTATTCCTCCTACCTGCTGTCTGTCACTTCTGATCTGACTGGATTGGCTCCTGTGGCTTTTTCTATCTTGTGCCAAGACTGCTTGGCTGCCGGTGATAGCCGGTGATAGCGTTCACACATGTTTCCGGTTCCGGTGTCAGCATTCTCTCCATTCTTGAATCCTGTACCTCTGCCTGTTTTGGTGTCAAGCCACACTCCAACATCACTTGCATACGCATTCCTGTGTCCTGCCGCTTGTGTTATCTTGGTGGCACAAGCCATACTCCAGCATCTCTTGCCTACGCAATCCTGCATCCTGCTGCTTGTATCATCTCGGTGGTACAAGTAACCCTACCAGCCCTCAAGGCTACTACTCGGCCCAAAGGCTGCATCTTGCCAAGCATTACCAGCCCTTAAGTCTGGTACTCGGCCCAAAGTTTTATTACTAGCAGCAACAGTTACTGGGAAAATAGAGGAGTAGCCTTTCTTTTGTCATTTGCCACTTGAGATGACAACTTGCTCTTTGCATCTCTTAAGATTAGTGTCAGTTGGAAAGAGAGACATGATATATGACTTAAACATAGGCTCAAGCATGGTTGCCAAAATCTAGTGATCCAATTCTAAGATGTTGACAACCCTTGGATGCTGGCAAAGTGAATAAAGGTTGCTGAATGGTGAAAATGTCACAACATTTTTCAGGCCAAAGACAGTATCTCCTGCATGCCATTTTTGATATGACATCCCTTAATTTTTGCAACAGGTATGGTATGCCTGGTATGACTCTGGTATGCCTCTTAGTGAAGCCAGTGATACAGAGATTAGCCTGCCTGGGAGTGAGCTGGCATTTTGTGTTACCTACTGCTGCTCAAGGCGACACACCTACCTAGTGGTCTGTCATCTAATCTTTAGTTTGCCCAATACTGCTTGTCCACATATATGTGGTTAAGTGGACAGTGGGTACAACTGCATTTTGGCCAAGAATTATCTTTATCTTTTAACCTCCTGGTACAGGTGAGGAATTGTTTTTATGGTAAAATGGTATTGAGATGGAATTTGGTAGTGGGGACACAGGACCTCAACTGTTATCGCCGATTTCTAATTGAATACGGCAGAAAGCGGTCACGCGCATGATACTTTCCTGCATTGAAAACCAGCAAAGTGGTCTAAAAGTACTGCATGCGAAAAATACGGCCCTGTATCTGCTATGAAGCTGCAGGAGAAGGGGCCAGCGTGCCTGTATGAGTAGCTGGTGATGGATGGCATTGCAAGAAATAAAAAATACATGAATGCCTCATCCTCAGTAAAGTACAGTAATATACAGCACACTGCCTGTCACACACAAACACAAACTTGCCTAAGCCAATAATGAAAAGTGGTGCACGATTGAATTGTCCTTAAGCTTTCCCACCCATTCTTATGTTGTATATTAATAAAGACACACACAGTTTAACATACCAATCACTTTAGCAATAGAGACTGTGGCTGAGATGGCTGGATCATTAGGGCCCCCACAAAACAAGCCACCAATGGGCTTAAGGTAGCTAACAGTGTTGTTAATGATCTCCTATACAGTGGTCAGGGCCGGATTAAGGTCTGTGGGGGCACCTGGGCAACAAACTTGTTGGGGCCCCTATATACCACCGTTTTTTTGTCACCCTAGGAACATTTATTTATTTGTATGGACCTTAATGCCCCCAGTAGTAATGCCCCTCTTGCAATGCCACTGTAGTAGTGCCCCTTATGCAATCTCCCCAGTAGCAGTGCCCCCTGTAATGGTCCCCCCTATGCAGGCCCCCTGTAGTAGTTCCCCTTATGCAGTGCACCTTATAGAGTGCCCACAGTAGTAGTCCCCCCTATGCAGTTCCCCTTATATAGTGCCCCCAGTAATGCCCCCCTATGCAGTGCCAGTGCCCCAGTAGTGCCCTCCTATACAGTGCCAGTACCCCCAGTAGTGCCCCCCTGTGCAGTGCCAGTGCCCCCAGAAGTGGCCCCCCTATGCAGTGCCAGTGCCCCCAGTAGTGGCTCTCTATGCAATGCCAGTGTCCCATGTAGTACCACCCCCATGCAGTGCCAATGCCCCCAGTGGAGCCCCCCCATGCAGTGCCCCAAGTGGTGGCCCCCCCATGCAGGGCCAGTGCCCCCAGTAGAGGCCCCCCTATGCAGTGCCCTAGGTAGTGCCCCCCATGCAGTGCCAGTGCCCTCTTACAAATACATAAAAAAAAAACACTTACCTGAATCCTGCCACTCCTGCCGTGACCGCTGCTATCCGCTCCTCTGGCAGGCAGTCTATGGGAGAGTTGTCATGAGGAGAGACGTCATGACATCTCTCCCATCACCCACTGCGGGAGCCGGAAAGCGGAGCTCATGAGTGAGCTCCAGCCCGGCTCCCTCAATGGGTGCAGCAGCCAATGAGAGTCTGTGTGACTCTCATTGGCTGCCAAAACAAACACACTGCCACCGGGTGTCAGCGGTGGTGTGTTTGTAGTAACAACAACACACCACCACTGGCACCCGGCGGCAGTGTGTTCTTTGCTTTGTGTGTAGTGTAGACCGCACTACAGCGATCCGCACTACATTGAATTTGTGTGGGGACCCTCTATGTGTGGGGGCCCCTGGACGACCGCCCCTATTGCCCCGCCCATAATCCGACAGTTTTAAGATGTCCTCATCCTCCTCCTCAATGATAACATTTCCACACAATATCAACTCATACCCACTAAAATACATCATTACAGAAGTTTATGTACAGTACTTTGATGTAATTGGTGTTAAAGGTCTTCCTCATGGAATTTATAGTTCATTTTGATGAACATCATCTTTTCCACATTTTGTGGAAGTAGCCTCCTACGCTGATCGCTGACAATGTTCCCGGCTGTGCTGAAAACTCTTTCCGAGAACACACTGGAGGGTGGGCAGCTTAAGTAAAGTAAAACCTTTTTTTCCTCCCAGTAGTCAAAGGGACTGTCTGATATGTCTATTTGTACACTGTCATTAAGATAATCCTCCACTGTTCTATGGATGGTGACAGTATCATATTGCTTTACGGTAGAGATGTCACAAATTTTGGGCACCTCTTTTAGACCAGATGTAAAAATGTTGTCACAAGTCTCCGCATTGCTAGGAGATGCGATCAATCACCTATTCCTCCTACCTGCTGTCTGTCACTTCTGATCTGACTGGATTGGCTCCTGTGGCTTTTTCTATCTTGTGCCAAGACTGCTTGGCTGCCGGTGATAGCCGGTGATAGCGTTCACACATGTTTCCGGTTCCGGTGTCAGCATTCTCTCCATTCTTGAATCCTGTACCTCTGCCTGTTTTGGTGTCAAGCCACACTCCAACATCACTTGCATACGCATTCCTGTGTCCTGCCGCTTGTGTTATCTTGGTGGCACAAGCCATACTCCAGCATCTCTTGCCTACGCAATCCTGCATCCTGCTGCTTGTATCATCTCGGTGGTACAAGTAACCCTACCAGCCCTCAAGGCTACTACTCGGCCCAAAGGCTGCATCTTGCCAAGCATTACCAGCCCTTAAGTCTGGTACTCGGCCCAAAGTTTTATTACTAGCAGCAACAGTTACTGGGAAAATAGAGGAGTAGCCTTTCTTTTGTCATTTGCCACTTGAGATGACAACTTGCTCTTTGCATCTCTTAAGATTAGTGTCAGTTGGAAAGAGAGACATGATATATGACTTAAACATAGGCTCAAGCATGGTTGCCAAAATCTAGTGATCCAATTCTAAGATGTTGACAACCCTTGGATGCTGGCAAAGTGAATAAAGGTTGCTGAATGGTGAAAATGTCACAACATTTTTCAGGCCAAAGACAGTATCTCCTGCATGCCATTTTTGATATGACATCCCTTAATTTTTGCAACAGGTATGGTATGCCTGGTATGACTCTGGTATGCCTCTTAGTGAAGCCAGTGATACAGAGATTAGCCTGCCTGGGAGTGAGCTGGCATTTTGTGTTACCTACTGCTGCTCAAGGCGACACACCTACCTAGTGGTCTGTCATCTAATCTTTAGTTTGCCCAATACTGCTTGTCCACATATATGTGGTTAAGTGGACAGTGGGTACAACTGCATTTTGGCCAAGAATTATCTTTATCTTTTAACCTCCTGGTACAGGTGAGTAATTGTTTTTATGGTAAAATGGTATTGAGATGGAATTTGGTAGTGGGGACACAGGACCTCAACTGTCTAAAACCAGATGCATTTATGGCAGATATTGGATGCAAATCTAATAATAGCCTAGCTGTCAAGGCTTCAGTTATCTGCTATGCATATGGGGTGACAGCTGTCATACCAGCTTTCTCTTGCAAAGGATTGTTTACAAGTCAATTTTTTTTAATTACTACTAGTATTCTTGGTCCCCTTCTGGGATGAAGATCCACCATCAGCAGCAGCAGGCCTAGTGCCAAAGGATTCTTCTGAGGAATCCTGTATAGAGGAGGATTAAGTTAGCCTTAGCAAATTGGATGCAGGACTAGCTCCGATCATTAATGAGATTTATGATGAAGGTGTTGGCAGTGGAGATTGCAGGTGCTTGGATCCATATGATAGATGGGAGCTAATTGATGCTGTACTGCTTGTTGTTATTACGTTAGCAGAATATTCAAATTTTGCAATAAATGTTTTATGAATGAGCTTCAAATGGCCTAACAAGAGGCATAGTTAATGTCTCTACCTCTAGTTACTAAGGCTTTTACAAATGATACAGATGACTTGACAACTGTTGTAAGGATATAGGTAAGAATAATTTCACACATTAGATGTTGATTTTCTTGTCTTATGCCCAGGTATGACAATGGATTTGTTCTTATCACAGGCAAGAACTGCTTCCACTGGTGCCTGACTTACAGCACACAAACAACATCCTCATCATTTACCTTCTCATTAACAGCGTCAGCACTACAAAAATCACCTTCATCCTATTGCACTTCCTCAATTTCCATGTTGGCATCTTTACTTGTGCCACTCATCCCCACATTTGCAGAGGTTATAAAAATAGTGGAAGGAGGCTTCTCTATGTGTCTTGTATCAGAAAGGTCAGGTTCACACACAGCACTCGTGGAAAATTTAAGGGTATATTTACTAAAGTGCGGGTTTTTAGAAGTGGAGATGTTGCCCATAGCAACCAATCAGATTCTACTTAACATTTATCTAGTACCTTCTAGAAGGTAATAGCTAGAATATGATTGGTTGCTATGGGCAACATCTTCACTTCTAAAAAACTTCACTTTAATAAATATACCCCTTAGACTCACCTCAGGGACTTGTGACCTTTCTGAACACACAGTTTATTCTTCTGCCATAGTGCTTTCTTGCAGCACTGATTTTCATGTTTTACATTTTTTGACACCTCTTCTGCACTCTCTGTGTGAAGGTCTTGCATTGTCATGTGAGGCAGAAGATAATGACTGACTCACAGCAGTTGCTGAACCTCCACTTACAAATAAAGGCCAAGGCCTAAGCCTTGCCTTGCTGCTGTGTTTGGTATAATGTATGTTGGCAATTTCATGTTTTTCTGCAGAAAATTTTCTTTTAATTAGTGGTGATGTTTTTTTCAGCAATGTTAAATATTGTTTGCTCAGATGCCCTAACTTAAACCCTCTATGCCTTGAGCACCAGCTTTGGTAGATGACATTGAAGGACTAGTATCATCATGACTTGCAGAAGCAGCTACAGCACTAATACTTGTTTGATGCTCCTGCTGTTCTATCAATTGATCTTCATAATCCATATCTATGCACTGTGCAGATAATATTATTTAAGGCAATGCCCCTTGACCTACTGACCGTTAGTGTTCTTAAACACTGTATCACAGCCTGAAGCTTTTTTGAGCACACAAAAAAAGTTAGATTTTTTTTATCAAACAACAACTGCCCACACCATCTGCAAGGCACTGCACATAAAGTATTAATTACACTGTATCACAGCCTTAAGTTTTTTCAACACACACCCAAAAAACAATTGTTTTCTTCTAAAAGCAATAACTGCCCACCAACCGCAAGGCACAGCACAGATAATATTAATTACGGTGATGGCCCTGGACCCACTGACTGTTACTGTTCTTAAACATGGCCTGAAGTTTTTTGAACATATTTTGTTTTACCAACTGTTGTGAATCACTGATTGTAATGGTGGGCACAAGTGTACACCAATAAAGGGTTAATGCTGCACTGCAGGCAGTGACAAAAAAATAACAGTGTACAGTCGTGCACCAAGGGTTAATAGAACTTAATACTGCTCTGCTCAGTTAAGTAAATTACTTACAGGCTAGCACCAGTGTGACACTGACAAGAAGTATTAGTACACTAGTGTAAGTAATATTATATTAATTATAGATGTTCCTGCACTATTAAAGTAAAAATCACTGTTTTGCTAACTAATTACAATGCAAAAAGAAAAGGTCGCAGTAAAGTGAACTGATCTATGCAGTACAAGGCACGCCTCATTTATATACAATGTATGTGTAGTTATTATTCATTACACTTATATATTATCCTGTAATGGGGTGCAACTCCATGAATAATTGGGCTAAATATCCAAAAATACAAAAAGTAGTCCTTTGCTTGGAATGCACATTTGTGCTACATAGATATTGAGGTCAGATATTATACTCATAAAATGTAACTTTTAGTACTAGTCATTAATACCCATTTTCCAGCGACAAAATAAAAAAAATCAGTGAAATAAAATGTTATAGAACAGAAATTAAATTTACAATCAGGGCTGTCAGCCGTCTCTGTAATACCCCTTTTCCACCAAAAATCCGGGTCTGACCCGGAGTTGGAACAGGGTTCCTATCCAGATCAGACCCGGAATTTAGCTGGCGCTGACTCGGGAAATTCCCGAGTCGGCGCCGCTCACACCAGAGTCGGGTCTGCATAGACCCGGCTTTCCCGGCGTGAAAGTGGATGCTTGGAGATGACGTCATCTCCAAGCGCCGCTAAAGCCGGACTAATCGGCCGGCTAGCAGCGCACTCCAGGTTATTGTGACCCGGAATGTGCTGTTCTCACAGCAGGGTTTCACGGGCTACGCCCGTGTTATACCCTGCTAGGTACCTGGGTTGGATTGGCAGGTCACTCGACCCAGCAATCCAACTCTCTCCCCTTTTACACCAGGGAGCTGCCCGGGTTAACCCTGCAATAACCTGGGTTTTAGCTCCGGTGTAAAAGGGGTATTAGTAACCACCTCCTATATGCTGTAATGTGTATAATATATATCTGATCTATGGGCCTGATTCAGAGCTGCTCATAAGCGGCTGCTTGTTCGTTCCGAGCGATGTTCGCACAACTGCGCATGCATACGGCTCGTAATACGCATGCGCAAACCAGTCAGTGCAGTCGAAATTCATGTGCTCGCAAAATATCGAATGCCTGATAATTTGAGTGACAGAATGAGGCGTTCGTGGGTGGTAACAGGGGAAGGTGCTTGAAAACGGGGAGTGGAGATCTGAACGCAGGCGTGCTTAAAGGTCAAAACGAGCGTTTTAAGGGTGTGCATAATTAACAAAGCAGCGTCATCGACCACGTCACTTGGTTGTTTCTTAGCCTGAACTGCTCGCATGATTGCGGTAGGAAAATCAAACCACAAGCACTGCGAGCAGTTCATACGCCTTTCGATGTACTCGATTAATCTAATAAATAGCGGAGATGACATAGGATGCGAGCGGCCAGGGGGCGTTTATATCAAAATAGCGGCCGCAGGTTCTGTTTGCTCGTTCAGACTTAGAGGCATGAACAGACCGCAAAGAGCGAGCACTTCATTTAAATAGCCGGCCCCTTTTTCAGAACGACTGTCTGCAAATAGCGTACGGCTCTGAATCAGGCTCTATGTTGCTAAGGTATTTGTACCCATGCACAAAAGTATCTCTGATGAAGAGTAATCCTCTCACAGATCAGTTAATCAGCACTGATCTATATTGTAACTAAAACCTCTTGTAGCAATCAGATCATTACAGTGTAACTTCTCTAGTTGTGCAATGCAGATCGTAATTAGAGATGTCTCTACCTGTCAGCTCTCCTTATCATCCACACAGGTTACTATTGTGATTTGTTATCATAAGAACAGATGACAACAGTTACAGAGTGGGATGTTAGGCAGAGCCGGATTAACAGTGTTCATATAATCAATTAAGCTGCATACACACACAACGATTTAGTTAATGAACGATTTTAATAAACGATTTTCTACCTTGAAAAAATTAACTAAAATCATTTACTAAAGTTGTTCATTTACTATGTTCATTTCAATGTAATGAATGATTTTTTAGAACTACAAACGATTTTTGCATATTCCCTTACTGAAAATCGTTGAGTTGACAAGTCTGACTGAACTACAAACTACAAACGTGAACGAGCATGAACGAAAATTGGGCCTGATTCAGAGCCGCTCTTAAGCGGCCGCTCGTTTGTTCCGAGCAATGTTTGCATAACTGCGCATGCGTACGGATTGTAATACGCATGCGCGAACCAGTCAGTGCGGCCGAAAATCGTTTGTTCACTAGATAGCGAACGCCTGCTATTTTGAGTGACATGAGGAGGCGTATGTGGATGGTAACAGGGGAAGGTGCTTGAAAACGGGGAGTGGAGATCAGAACGCAGGCGTGCTTAAAGGTCAAAATGGGCGTTTTATGGGTGTGCATAATTAAAACAGCAGCGTCACTGACCACGTCACTGGGTTATTTTATAAAAAACGACCACATGTTTTGTACGCTCGTTCAGACCTAGAGGTGTGAACAGACTGCAAAGAGCGAAGGGTTCATTTGAATAGCCACCCCTTTTTTCTGAACGAGCGAGAACAAAAAATAGCGTCTGGCTCTGAATCAGGCCCATTGTTCATTGTTTGATTCAGAAAGTGAACGATTTTTACAAATGATTATCGTTAAATGATATCGTTTAATGATAATCGTTAAAAAAATCGTTGTGTGTGTGTATGCACCTTTAATCACTGGGTACACATGAAAACGCTATGAGTGTATAGCATAAATGTACATATGTAACTGAATTATGATTATATAGGATCTAGTAGGGTGCTATTTGCTATGTGAATTTTTAAGCAACCCAGTAATACACATACGGGTGTTACAGTAATAAAGCATATAAATATCACTGGGATCACAAAGGTAAGTAACGGGATTGGGGGGAGGTTTAGCTTTAGGTTTAGGGGTTAGGCACTATGGGAAGGGTTAGGCACTAAGGGGGGAGGGTTAGGTGCGGGGAGGGGGAGGTTAGGTTTAGGCAAAGGGGGGGAGGTTAGGTTCAGGCACCAAAAAGGGAGGGTTAGGGTAGGGAGAGGGGGACGGTTCACATACCAACCAACAACCCTGTCGGGATCCCAGCATCGGGATTCTGATTGCCAGGATCCCGACTGTCAGTATTTCATACTGATCCCCGTATAGTGATAGGAAATGTCTGTACTTTGGATTATATGTACTGAAGCATCTAATCAGGATATCTGAATAAAGCGCATGTACAACTGAATATGTACTGAGTACCTATTAATAAAGGAGACTAATAGATTTAGAGATGAATGAATCCTGCACAATAGTACAATAGTAACCTGTGTTAAGCACTATAGAAACAAAACATAAAAGTTTATTTTTGAGGTGTTATTGACCCCCATCAGATCAGTGATAATCCTGTGTGGATGATAAGGAGAGCTGACAGATAGAGTCATCTATAAATTATAATCTGCATTGCACAACTAGAGAAATTAAGGCCCCCACACAAGGAGCAATATAGAGGCCAATCCGACGCATTGGAATGGTATCGCAGCTATATCGTTCTGTGTGTGGGCATGATATTGTCTGCTGTGTGCTCCCGTTGGGTTGTCCTTCGCTCCTCCAGATCTTTCTGTATGCATAAGAGATCTGGAGAATCGACGAACGATCCCATTCTGGTCTATGCAGGGGGGGGCCCAGCATATCGGTAAGCCAGGCACCGGATCGCTCCGTTTATGGGTACCGCCCGATATGTCAGCTGTCGGATACATGATTGCATCGCTGGGTACATATCGTACCATTTGTACCCAGCTTAACACTGTTTTATTCAGTGGATATACTGTAATGATCTGATTGCTACAAGAGGATTTAGGCCCTGATTCAGACCCACTCGCGAGCGGCTGTCCGCTCGCAAGTGGGTCGATGTTCTGCACTGAGCATGCGCACGACGGAGGGAAAGTCCTTCACTCGTTGTGTCTGATGAAAGGGGGCGTGCTGTCGATGTTGATTGACAGCACGCCCCCTTTGGTGGGCGTGCCGGGGGTGTGCCTCCCAGACGGGGGCGTTCCCAAGGGAACGCCTACCGTCAGAAGCCAGCCCACTGACATCACTAGTGATGTCAGTGGGAGTGATTTTGGCTCTGATAGAGCCAAAATCACTCCGGGCCTTGCGGTTGAGAAACTCAACCGCAGGCTTCGGCTCGCAGTGGCGATGGTCGCGATGGTCAAGACCATCGCGGCCATCAACCTACACGCTCATATAAGCTGTTGGTGGTGACCCACAGCTATACGAGCGTCCAGGAGGACGCTCCATAATTATGGAGGTGGGCTCTGGTCAGAGCGTCCGGCTCTGAATCAGGGCCATAGATCAGTGGTGATTAACTGAACTGTGAGAGGATTACTCTATCAGAGATACTTTTGTGCATGGGTAAAAATTATCCTTAGCAACATAGATCAGATCAGATATATATTATACACATTACAGCATATAGGAGGTGGTTAGTAACGTAACTAATTTAGGTGGGTAACAGACGGCTGACAGCCTTGACCTTAAATTTAATTTCTGTACTATAACATATTATTGCTGATTTTTTTGATTTTGTCGCTGATATTAATGAATAGTACTAAAAGTTACATTTTATGAGTGTAATTTCTGACCTCAATATCTATGCTGCACAAATGTACATTCCAAGTAAAGGACAACTTTTTGTATTTTTGAATGTTTTGCTAACGACCTATATCAAAAACTAGCTCAGCCAGTATTACACTAAGGGAGATGTGTAATACACCACCTATCAAACATCCAATTCCTCCGGCGGGCCTTTGTGAAATGGCGCCTGACTCACAGTGGGACGGACTTATGTCGGATCCAAAACACATGAGGTCCCATGCCGGAAAGATGCCATTTTGCCTCATTTTGGAATCTGAATCTAGTGGAAAAATCCAAACCATGGCTCGGATTCACGTGGAAACCGGAGGTTCAGGAGGGCTGAGTTTTCAGAAAACGGAACCTGCTCATCTCTACCTCTAACCATTGTGTTATGATATGAGTGGTCAAGTTATTAAATTCACTGATGTTTTTGATAGCGTTGCATGATTACATTGCAAGGTTTTATAGTTTAACTGTGTTGTCTCTTCAATATCTATAAACCTCCCATCATCTGAGGATTGACCAGTGCGGGAATCATTGACAATAAAACATACTCAATTGAAATAAAGGCACAGAGACATGTATTTGGCAGAATTGTTAGCTATTTTATTTAATTAACAGATAATGAATTAATTACTAAAATGAATTAAATTAATTTAAATATGGTGGCAAAGAAAGAACGGCTAACAACAGCCCAAGCCTAACACTATAAACACTCCGACCACAACACATACACTCAAGCCTTCTACCTTAACTACCCACCGGGAAAGGTGATGATGCTGGCCTCGGCGGGGTGGTCCAGCAGACTTTAACAGTCAACGAAGGTGAGCGAAACAAAAAGTAAACCAATATTCACAGTGCTAATAGGTAACCTGCCGTTCTTTCCCGCCTAACATAGCCAACGAAGAAATCACCAACCCCAAATCAAAGAGAGCACATAACGTAAAATTTAGGAAGCGAGGGTGGGAAGACAGGAACAAAAGAGGCTGACCCCGCCTCCAACAAACTCTAATATCCCTGCTATAACCTACAATCCTAAGAACCCATAGGCCCTAATTATCACATGATTCCCCACACTGGTCTGCCCCCATCCTAGGAGGTTTAATCCTCTCCACTCCTATACAGTCATTTCGTTTATCTTCTCACTGCCCAGGTGTCTTCAAGTATGTTGCAAACAATTCCTCCTAAATGTGTCCTTCCCTAAATCGTTCCCAAAATGGATTTGTAGATTCTCAATACACTGCTGACTCATTTTACATCATCTTTACATTTATTATTTACATCATCATCTAGTGGTATAAAAATACATTAACTATAAACTAAAATGGATTCTATAGCTATAACAACAGCGATGCGGTAACAGCACAATGCATAGTTACACTGAGCAGAATTCAGAGACAGGCGCTAACAACATACAGCTGTGCCAGGTCAGAATGGAGACTGGATTCTAGAAGTAATACCAGTGTGCCAACAGCATGGTCCTCCCAGCATCGACACATCCACATAGTCTATGCACGTCAGAGACAGTGCCAGCAAAGGAACTGATAGTTATGACGTGGCATATTGGGGTAAAGCAATCATGACTGCCTGATATATTCTTTACCTATTAAGGCTGCAAAGAAAATGCTATATGAACATTGGGACAGGAAAATGTCTGAGTTACTGCATATTAAAATATTTAGAAGCAAGGCCTTTGTACATAGGGTCTGATTCAGCAGGGAACGCACGAAGACCACAGCACAAGATGCAGAGCCTGGCAGGGCCCGGGTAAAGGAGGGGGCTGTGTGCTGAGCTGCTGTGAGGGAGGGGGGTGATGCAAGACCCGGGCCCCACAGGGCCCCTCTGGCAAGCCCAGGCCCGAGTAAACTTTACCTGCTCCCCCCCTCTCTGCGCCCGTGAATGCAGCTGCCCAGCCCCATACTATGCTGCCCATTTCCCTTTACTCACAGCCTGATAAGCATGCAAGCAGGGGTGCATATATAATGGTTGTATATATAATGGGTGCATATATAATGGGTGCATATACAATGGGTGTATATATAATGGGTGCATATATAATGGGTGTATATATAATGGGTGCATACATAATGGGTGCGTATATATAATGGATGTATATATAATGGGTGCATATATAATGGGTGTATATATAATGGGTGCATATATAATGGGTGTATATATAATGGGTGCATATATAATGGGTGCATATATAATAGGTGCATATATAATGGGTGCATATATAATAGGTGTGTATATAATGGGTGCGTATGTAATGGATGCGTATATAATGGGTGCATATATAATGGGCGCATATATAATGGGTATATATATAATGGGTGCATATATAATGGGTGCATATATAATGGGTGCATATGTAATGGGTGCATATGTAATGGGTGTATATATAATGGGTGCATATATAATGGGTGTATATATAATAGGTGTGTATATAATGGGTGCGTATGTAATGGGTGCATATATAATGGGTGCATATATAATGGGTGCGTATATATAATGGGTGCATATATAATGGGTGTATATATAATGATTGCGTATGTAATGGGTGTATATATAATGGGTGCATATATAATGGGTGTATATATAATGGGTGCATATATAATGGGTGCGTATATAATGGGTGCGTATATATAATGGGTGCGTATATAATGGGTGCGTATATAATGGGTGCGTATATAATGGGTGCATATATAATGAGTGTATATATATAATGGGTGTATATATAATGGGTGTGTATATAATGGGTGTGTATATAATGGGTGCGTATGTAATGGGTGCATATATAATGGGTGCGTATATAATGGGTGCGTATATAATGGGTGCATATATAATGGGTGTGTATATAATAGGTGTGTATATAATGGGTGTGTATATAATGGGTGCGTATGTAATGGGTGCATATATAATGGGTGTATATATAATGGTGCAGATTGTGAACTTTTTTTCGGCGTTTTGCGCATGCATAGTCAGTCTGCTGCCGGCCACAGGGGAGGAGGGAGCCCTGGATGGGTAATGAACACGGGGCCCCTCCTCTCTTAATATGCCCCTGCATGCAAGATAGCCTAAACATCGGAAACATCGAGAACCATCGGACCCATTAGCATAGTAGTGGTTGACCTAACCTGACGCGGGATTTTGGCCGCTTCCCATGCACAGCTTACGTTATGGTTGCGTATGCCGCCACACTGCCTTAATTATGCATACCCCTTTAACACGCAGTGCGATGCATACACATGCGCAGTGCAAAAACATCGGCCAAGGGCGTACGTTCTTTACTGTGGATTCCTTGAGGAAGGAAGGAAGTAGGGAAGAAAAGAAGGAGGGAAGGAAGGAAGGAAGGAAGGAGGGAGGGAGAGAGGGAAGGAAGGAAGGAAGGAAGGAAGGAAGGAAGGAAGGAGAGGGAGGGAGGGAGGGAAGGAAGGAAGGATGGAAGGAAGGAAGGAAGGAAGGAAGGAAGGAAGGAAGGAAGGAAGGAAGGGAGGGAGGGAAGGAAGGAAGGAAGGAAGGAAGGAAGGAGGGAAGGAAGGAAGGAGGGAGGGAAGGAAGGAAGGAAGAAGGAAGAAAGGAAGTAGGGAAGGAAGTAGGGAGGAAGGGAAGGAAGGAAGGAGGGAAGGAGGGAAGGAAGGAAGGAAGGAAGGAAGGAAGGAAGGAAGGGAGGAAGGGAGGGAGGGAGGGAGGAAGGAAGGAAGGAAGGATGTGTCTATATTTATCTCTCCTTAGGGTTAGACATTTGTATGACTTTTTACTGATATGCTAGAGAACTTATGATGCGGTATCACAAGCTACAGTACAGTAGTAAAACAGAGTTCTATAGAATAATAACTTGGGACACGTTATCATGTTTATCACTCCATGCCGGTCTAAGTTATATCAGACCAGAAGGATACTTAGATCAGGACACATCTGTAGTACCAAGAAGGATATGTTCCAGCCAAACACCTGTCCTGATTGGGTCAAACAGTATCCCACCCTAATGGGGGTCATCCACTAGACGATTTTATCCCTGTCCAACCTCTTAACGATTTTCCCTTGAAGTTTCCCTTGAAATATGATCTTCCACTCTGAACAATTTGCAAAAGATTTGCAAACGATTTTGCAAAAGATCTAACAATAAACTATGTTGTTATAATCTGTGATTGAGAGCTTTCAGCTATAGTGGGCAGATAGTGGTTCATCGTTTGATCGTTCAGCGTGAACGATGTGTAAACGATTTGTAAGCAATCAAGTGAAATTGACCTGCATGTTCAGTCGATGGAGGAGATGATCAAACGACCAGCGGGAGCGCGCATCGTACATCGTTAGAAACAATTACTGCACGATTTGCAAACGATGTTCAAACGATGTTTGAACGATTATCGAACGATTTTATCATTATCGTTCAATCGTTCAACTTTATCGTCTAGTGGATGCCCCCCTTAAGTCTTGTAGCAATAGCCAATCCCTGAGCTATACCAGAAAGTTTCTTTCTTTTTCAAACTACTCATCCAAGTTTAAGAAATAAAAACACAAAGTTGAGCTTAATTGTACAAAATGCTGAAAGGGCTCTTCTGTGGACTATAGCGAAATCTACTATAAGAGGATAAGCTTTATATCACGCTGGCCAGGAGATTATCCAAGAATGTTACATTTCTCTTCAGTGTCATTAAAATCTCAGCAGGGTTACACTATCTCTAATCCGGAGACTGTTTAATGGAATTTGCTACATTTTATTAATGATTGTGTAACCAATAAATACCTTACAGGGTATGTTCACTTTTCCTAAATGACACAGGACAATGCTGGAAACATTTGGGCCACTGATTACAGAGCAGGAGGTGCTGTAACTTACAAGTGCTGCAATTCTGTTCTTAAAGTCTAAAATGTTCTAGATAGTGACACCTTAGTGAACTTAGGGCCTGATTCAGACCCACTCGCGAGCGGCTGTCCGCTCGCAAGTGGGTCGATGTTCTGGACTGAGCATGCGCATGACGGAGGGAGCTCCGTCGTGCGCATGCGCCAGACGCGACGAGCGAAGGAAAGTCCTTCGCTCGTTGTGTCTGATCAAAGGGGGCATGCTGTCGATGTTGTTTGACAGCACGCCCCCTTTGGTAGGCGTGCCTCCCTGATGGGGGGGTTCCCACGAGAACGCCTCCCGTCAGAAGCCGGCCCACTGACATCACTAGTGATGTCAGTGGGAGTGATGTTGGCTCTGATAGAGCCAAAATCACTCCGGAGCTTGCAGCCATCAAACTGCACGCTCGTATAGCCTGTGGGTGGTTACCCACAGCTATACGAGCGTCCAGGAGGACGCTCCATTTTCATGGAGGCCGGCCCTCATTCAGAGCGTGCGCTCTGCTCAGAGCGTACGGCTCTGAATGAGGGCCTTATATCCTAATCTTGCCCCCTCTTTTACACACATGGT
Source organism: Taudactylus pleione (assembly GCA_031769625.1). Classification (NCBI taxonomy): domain Eukaryota; kingdom Metazoa; phylum Chordata; class Amphibia; order Anura; family Myobatrachidae; genus Taudactylus; species Taudactylus pleione. The sequence continues at coordinate 1,594,909 of JAUIMM010001290.1, forward strand.
TAATGCCCTAATACAGGATGGCATTCTCCTACCAATCTCATCACTTATCTATGATAGGGAGTCAAACCTGATTCCCCAATTACTTTCCAAACTCCAATATTAGCAAAAATATTGTCCAAAATGCATATAAAATATGTACAATCATGGAAGAGAAAACCAATCAGCTTCAGAGGTGCTGCCAGCCACTATCATCATCAGTATATACTTGTATCAGCCGTAACTAGGGGTGTACAGCGTGGTGGCGGCAGTCTTGCTCCCCAGCAGCACTTGCATTTGTCGTGGCTTGGCCTGTAATAGCAGCCTGCACCATGGACATAGCAAAAGTGGATGCAGGTGGTGCCATTGCTATGGGGCCCAGAGGTTTAGGGGGACTGGTTCACTTGCACCCAGGTAATATACTGTAGTAGTTTTCCAATTTGAATTAGGGTACTACAGCAGGGACATGCAGTCACAAGAGGCAGATCCCCTCCTGTCATATTCCTGAGATGTGATATAAAAATGATTAGAATAATACAAAAAAGATATTTATAACTTATAAACATCTTCTTTGTTTATTGAAATCATTTTAGAGTTAACACTCAACAGCTCTGTGGAGCTCCCTGGGACTGCAGGGAGATGAGAGATGAGGCAGCAACAGCTCAGCCTCGCTTCTATATAGTCAGACACTGCAGGGCCATAGCACGGGCAGTAAGCTGCACAGAAAGAGAGCTAATAGAGGCATGCCTCTCTGTATGGGGGATGTGCCTTAAGCACTGATGAACACTTTGGATGTGTCATGTGACCAGGGCTGGATTAATGGGGGGCAACAGGGCGGTCGTCCCGGGGCCCCCACACATAAGGGGCCCCCATACCCACTAGGGGTTAAAGTGGTCCAGAAAGGGAGATGGAACCAGTTCCACTCCTCAGGCCCAACTAACTCAAGTGCAGCAAGAAGGCTCTCACATAGTTCTGAGGAGCGGCCAGCTGAGACGGATGCGGAGCATGGCTTAAGGTAAGTATTGGTTTTTTTTGTGTAATCAGCTTCACTACAGGGGGCATTGCTACAAGGGGCATTACTATAGGGGGCATTACTACTGGAGGTACTACTACAGGGGGCATTACTACTCAGGGCACTAGAACATGGGGCATTACTACAGGGGGAATTACTGCTGGGGCATTACTATTGGGGATACTACCACAGGGGGCACCACTCCTGGGGGCACTACTACTGGGGGTACTGCATAAAGGGCACCACTACTGTGGGCTCTGCATAAGGGGCACTACCACTGTGGACGCTGTCACTACTAGGGGCAATGCATAAGGGGCACCACTACTGGGGCACTGCATAAGGGGCAATACCACTACTGGGAGCACTGCATAAGGGGCACCACTACTGGGGGCATTGTATTAGGGGAACTACTACTGGGTGCATTGTGTATAAGGGGCACTACTATGGGCATTGTGTAAAAGGGGCACTGCTGTGTATCATAACATGAATAAGGGACACTACATAGTGTAATGTGAGTCATTGGCACTATGGACCTCATTCAGAGCCTCTCGCTGCTGGCGGGCTCTCGCTCTGAATGTGGGTGTAGTTTTTCTCTTTTTTCTCTGACTGCTCGCAAAGCTGTGGGAGACCACCCACAGCTTGTGCGAGCGGCCAGGAGACTTTCGCAATAATTGCAACCATCGGCCTTGCGACGAGACCCCGGGGTAGGGTCTAGCTGCCACAAGCCCGAGTAGACTTCCTGCCCTAGTGATGTCAGTAACCCATCCCAACAAATGCCAGGCATTCCTAAGGGAACTGTCAATCAACATCGACAGTTGCCCTGTCTTGTTGTGAGCCCCATAGCGACTGAAATTCAGTCGCTCAGCGAGGCTCATGCATGCGCACGCCGGACATGGCACATGCGCAGGGCATTAACATCAAGCCGCTTGTGAACGGCTCTGAATAGGGTCCTATGTGTGGTGTAATGTGGATAAGATTGCGCAATTGGTGAGTAATATTTCATGTGGGTGCCTGTATGTGTGTTTTTTCCTGTGGGTGTATATTGTGTGTTTTTTCCTGTGGGTGTCTGTGTGCATTTTTTTTTCATGTGGAGCCCATGGGCCCCATTTCACAATGAGACATAACCCCTTTAGCACTCACTAAAGGGGTTATGTCCTCCTCAGTATTTAACAGACAGCGCTAAGATTAGCTTATTGCTGTTTGTCAATGTACCGCTTACAAGCAATACATCCCCTTTGCGCATACCCCCATTTTGTCCATATTTATTAGGGGTCCCCACATGTTTGTTGCGCAGGGGCCTCCATAGACCTTAATCCAGCCCTGCATGTGACCAGGAAGTGCACTGCAATGTTTAAAGATCGGAGCTCAGCAGCAAGAGAAGAAACAGTTATGCAGGTAGGAGAATATATTATAGTGAGTAGGGGGTGAGATGGGCTCCCAGCACTCAGAGGAATCTCCATGTGTGCCTTGCCAGCCATTCACTTCACTGCACGTCGCTGCACTACAGTGTACAATGTAGCATAATACTGTATGTATTGGAGGGAGTTTGTGGCATAATGTGAATTAGGGCACTACTATGGGGCATAAAATGGACTAGTACATAACATTAAATAGCGCATAAAATGAATAACATCTGCAGAGAGAGAGTTGTCTCTCTGAAGACATTAAAGCAGTGGCTATTTCAAAATGTTGCTAAGGGGCACAAAAAGTTCTGGCTACACCCCTGCCATGAACATCCTTAAGATACTCTAGGTGGTCAGTATACTTGCTCACAGAACTGCCAAGAGTATCCAGAGGACTCTCCATGCATTCAGCTACTTCCCTATACTGGTGGTTCCCACCCTCTTGGCATTATGGCATGGTGTCACATGTCTGGGGGGCAAGGCCAGCGCATGATGGTGAAGTGCCCTGTTATAGCCCGGCATCTTATAGGCTATACAGATCTCATGTATTTTGGACAGTCTGTAAGATAAAACCGTACTTGTACTAATTCGGTGAAAAGAACCAAGTCGAACCAAATCACACATCTCTAGTTTTTAGATCCGAGTTCCAACCTTGGCGAGAAGACCCAAACCCCAAAGATAGGAACCCCAAAGATAGGAACCCCAAAGATAGGAACCCCAAAGATAGGAACCCCAAAGATAGGGTGTGTTCAGTTTTCGGCTAAACCAAACCGCTCATTTCTAGAATAAATGTTGATGAATAAAATGACTAAATGTCACACAGTCCGTGTAGGAACAGAACATGATAACAAGGTGAATATACGATATTCCAAATCAATCTGTGGTTACAGAAGATGAAGTTTAGCACATGCCAAATACATCAGCTTCTTATTTTGAATATGGAAAAAAAGACAAAGAAATAGTAATAATACATTAACATTTGTAGGGAGATGTCATGTTTAACGTTACACTGTCTGGAGCTTATGCCAACGTCTATTCACTTAGAGATTCAATGAAACATAAAATGTGACCAGACGCAGCTGCCAAAACTCATTACTGCACTTTTTACAATTTGTCGGAAGTTACATCTGAATTAAAATAAATCTTGTGTAGATATGGACGGAGCTTGGCTTATGTAACATATGAGGGAAGATTCATTTCGAGTTAATATTATTATAGTTATAACTTACAAACAAACACATTGTTTGCTGTTTTTATTAAGCAGCCAATTACCAGCTCTGAGAGCACATTCCAAGGTAAGTGTGTGATATTTCCAGCTTTTGTTGATGTATATTATTAGAACGTGTTCAGCGCAGAAGGACCAGATTTGCAGTCTATGGGACTAATTCAGGACCGGCCGGAGTTGAGTGATTTGTTACTAATGAGCATGCTTGAAAATCGCTCAAAACTCCTACGGCATATGCGTTCCATGTGCAGAATCAGTGTGGGCCCCATCCTCTCTCTGGCAGTGCCACGGTACAGTAGATTCTGACTTAGTGCCCGCAAGGTTTTCCACTCTGGAGACTATGGGCAGGTAAGACTATAAGGGGTCTATTTACTAAGCTGTGTTAGGAGTCAAAGGGAAATGAGATAAGGTACCAGCCAATCAGTTTCCAACTGTAATTTTTCAAACACAGCCTGTGACATGGCAGTCTGGAGCTGATTGGCTGATACCTTATCTCCTTTCACTTTGCCTCCTAACGCTGCTTAGTAAATAGACACCCTAAGTCTTAAGACTAGTATAAGACTATATGAGTGCAGGGTGTGTGGTTTGCGCCCCCCTGGTCCCAGGGGCCTGTGTGCACGACACACCCTGCACCCATTATAAATATGCCCCGGGTAGGAGAATCAATGGACACTGAAGTTTAGTGTAGTGAGGAGAGAGTTACACTGAGTAGGGGGTGAGACAGGCTCCCAGCACTCAGACTCATTTCCATGTGCACCTCACTGAGCCACAGCAGAAGGTAAGTTTATAGGATGGGTGCAGGGTGTGTGGTGTGGGTACGGTAGCCCACATGCACCCTGCACCCATTACAGATATGCGCTTCTGCTGCAGATATCAGAGTTTGCAGTAGCTGTCTCCATATCTGCAGTAGGAAGTGCAGTAATAGTCTATAGGCTACAAAATCACCTTCTTTCTATTGCTTGCACAGGAGATGTACAATGGCAGCGAGACAGCTCCAAACTTGGAAGAAAAAGCATTAGCCATTGCCAGGACAGGCTCTCTTTTCTGTTTTTGGAGTTTGTGTCACGGTGGTTATCCCTCAATAAATAGCCCTACACATAGGGGCATATTCAATTGGGCGCAAGGTTTAGTGAGGTAAAAAAAACATTGCGCCCCTTGTGCCCAATTTTGGAATACAGCAGCTATGCGCACTCCCAATATCCACTGTATCCAATTTTAAAAAAGTGGTTGCGGGGGTTTTCAGCTCTGAAAACCCAGCGCCACGTAAAGATAAAAAATAAATAAAATATTCACTTACTTGCCCGGGGGTTTCCAGTAGTCTGCGCAGCTCCCGGTGGCCTCCCCTTTATCTTCTCACTGGAGAGGGGGCTGCTGGGAGTCCCAGAGGCTGCTGGAAGGCTCCAGGGGCAGGTGGGAAGGGCAAGGGCTGCTGGGAGATGTAGGTCTCCCAGCGCCCATTCCGGGGGGCCACACCGACACTGTAGGGGACACACGTACACTGGGGGTCACACACTCATGCACACTCACTCACTCATACACACTCACACACACTGACATACCCACCGCTGATGCTGGAGTCCGGGACCCGATGCTGGATGAAGAAGACAGCATTTCGGAAGGTGAGTAATTACTGACTAATTAAGCAAATTGGAAACCTTCAATTGCTTAATTAGTCCAAAGGGGGGGGGTTCTGCCGGGGTGCCAGAGCAAGTGCTGCTGATTATTCCTAAAATTATTGATTTTAGGAAAATTGACACTCGCTCTGGAGGTGCGTGAATTTAATTCTCAGGGCGCGTTAAAGAAAATAATTCTGCACCTATTTGAATAGCAAAAATCCCGCACCTGCAGGAAAAACCTCGCAGGTGCGGGTTTTTAGCGATTCTCGAACACAATTGAAGATGCCCCTATAGAGTTTGATAGTTGAAGAACAAATGTTGCTTTGTTTTTCTTTTTTTTCACTGTTGTCTATGAAGCAGCAAAACTGCCCCAGAAAGGCAATGAGGAAAATGATGCTTAAGAGGGAAATGAGCGACATAGGTGGTGACTCAGGCAGGGTCTGTGGCATCTGGGCGTCACCATGGGGCACATCAAACAGGGTAAATGGACATCTTCCCGTCATCATGAGGGCACATTAGACAGGGCAAATGGACATATTACCATTATCATGGGGCACATCAGACAGGGCAAATGGACATCTTACCGTTATCATGGGGCAGATCAGACAGGGCAAATGGACATCTTACCATTATCATGGGGCACATCAGACAAGGCAAATGGACATCTTGCCATTATCATGGGGCACATCAGACAGGGCAAATGGACATCTCACCATTATCATTGGGCACATCAGATAGGACAAATGGACATCTTACCATTATCATGGGGCACATCAAACAGGGCAAATGGACATCTTACCGTTATCATGGGGCACATCAGACAGGGCAAATAGACATCTTACCATTATCATGGGGCACATCAGGTAGGACAAATGGACATCTTACCATTATCATGGGGCACATCAGGTAGGGCAAATGGACATCTTACCGTTATCATGGAGCACATCATATAGGGCAAATGGACATCTTATCATTATCATGGGGCACATCAGACAGGGCAAATGGACATCTTACCGTTATCATGGGGCAGATCAGACAGGGCAAATGGACATCTTACCATTATCATGGGGCACATCAGACAGGGCAAATGGACATCTTACCATTATCATGGGGCACATCAGATAGGACAAATGGACATCTTACCATTATCATGGGGCACATCAAACAGGGCAAATGAACATCTTACCGTTATCATGGGGCACATCAGACAGGGCAAATGGAGATCTTACATTTATCATGGGTCACATCAGGTAGGACAAATGGACATCTTACCATTATCATGGGGCACATCAGGTAGGGCAAATGGACATCTTACCGTTATCATGGGGCACATCATATAGGGCAAATGGACATCTTGCCATTATCATGGGGCACATCAGACAGGGCAAATGGACATCTTACCATTATCATGGGGCACATCAGACAGGGCAAATGGACATCTTACCATTATCATGGGGCACAACAGATAGGACAAATGGACATCTTACCATTATCATGGAGCACATCAGACAGGGCAAATGGACATCTTACCATTATCATGGGGCACATCAGATAGGGTAAATGGACATCTTACCATTGTCATGGGGCACATCAGGTAGGGCAAATGGACATCTTACCATTATCATGGGGCACATCAGGTAGGGTAAATGGACATCTTACCATTATCATGGGGCACATCAGACAGGGCAAATGGACATCTTACCATTATCATGGGGCACATCAGGTTGGACAAATGGACATCTTACCATTATCATGGGGCACATCAAACAGGGCAAATTGACATCTTACCGTTATCATGGGGCACATCAGACAGGGCAAATGGTAATCTTACCATTATCATGGGCACATCAGGTTGGACAAATGGACATCTTACCGTTATCATGGGGCACATCATATAGGGCAAATGGACATCTTACCGTTATCATGGGGCACATCATATAGGGCAAATGGACATCTTACCATTATCATGGGGCACATCATATAGGACAAATGGACATCTTACCATTATCATGGGGCACATCAGGGAGGGTAAATGGACATCTTACCATTATCATGGGGCATATCAGGTAGGGTAAATGGACATCTTACCATTATCATGGGGCATATCAGGTAGGGTAAATGGACATCTTACCATTATCATGGGGCACATCAGATAGGGCAAATGTACATCTTACTGTTATCACGGGGTACATCAGATAGTACAAATGGACATCTTACCGTTATCATGGAGCACATCAAACAGGGCAAATGTATATCTTACCATTATCAAGGGGCACATCAGATAGGACAAATGGACATCTTACCGTTATCATGGGGCACATCAGGTAGGGTAAATGGACATCTTACCATTATCATGGGGCACATCAGATAGGCTAAATGGACTTCTTACCATTATCATGGGGCACATCAGATAGGACAAATGGACATCTTACCATTATCATGGGGCACATCAGGTAGGGTAAATGGACATCTTACCATTATCATGGGGCACATCAGACAGGGCAAATGGACATATTACCATGATCATGGGGCACATCAGATAGGGCAAATGGACATCTTACTGTTATCACGGGGTACATCAGATAGTACAAATGGACATCTTACCGTTATCATGGAGCACATCAAACAGGGCAAATGTATATCTTACCATTATCATGGGGCACATCAGATAGGACAAATGGACATCTTACCGTTATCATGGGGCACATCAGGTAGGGTAAATGGACATCTTACCAATATCATGGGGCACATCAGATAGGGTAAATGGACTTCTTACCATTATCATGGGGCACATCAGATAGGACAAATGGACATCTTACCATTATCATGGGGCACATCAGGTAGGGTAATTGGACATCTTACCATTATCATGGGGCACATCAGACAGGGCAAATGGACATCTTACCATTATCATGGGGCACATCAGATAGAGCAAATGGACATCTTACCATTATCATGGGGCACATCAGGTAGGGCAAATGGACATCTTACCATTATCATGGGGCACATCAGATAGTACAAATGGACATCTTACCATTATCATGGGGCACATCAGGTAGGGCAAATAGACATCTTACCATTATCATGGGGCAAATCAGGTAGGGAAAATGGACATCTTACCATTATCATGGGGCACATCAGACAGGGCAAATGGACATCTTAGCATTATCATGGGGCACATCAGATAGGGCAAATGGACATCTTACCATTATCATGGGGCAGATCAGACAGGGCAAATGGACATCTTACCATTATCAAGGGGCACATCAGATAGGGTAAATGGACATCTTACCATTATCATGGGACACATCAGGTAGGGTAAATGGACAACTTACCAATATCATGGGGCACATCAGATAGGGTAAATGGACATCTTACCGTTATCATGGTGCACTTCAGATAGGGCAAATGGACATCTTACCATTATCATAGGGCACATCAGATAGGACAAATGGACATCTTACCGTTATCATGGAGCACATCAGATAGGGCAAATGGACATCTTACCGTTATCATGAGGCACATCAGACAGGGCAAATGGACATCTTACCATTATCATGGGGCATATCAGGTAGGGAAAATGGACATCTTACCATTATCATGGGGCACATCAGATAGGGCAAATGGACATCTTACCATTATCATGGGGCACATCAGATAGTACAAATGGACATCTTAGCATTATCATGTAGCACATTCGATAGGGCAAATGGACATTTTACCATTATCATAAGGCACATCAGACAGGGCAAATGGACATCTTACTGTTATCATGGGGCACATCAGATAGGGCAAATGGACATCTTACCGTTATCATGGGGCATATCAGGTAGGGTAAATGGACATCTTACCATTATCATGGGGCATATCAGGTAGGGTAAATGGACATCTTACCATTATCATGGGGCACATCAGATAGGGCAAATGGACATCTTACTGTTATCAAAGAGCACATCAGATAGTACAAATGGACATCTTACCGTTATCATGGAGCACTTCATACAGGGCAAAGGGACATCTTACCATTATCATGGGGCACATCAGATAGTACAAATGGACATCTTACCATTATCATGGGGCATATCAGGTAGGGTAAATGGACATCTTACCATTATCATTGGGCATATCAGGTAGGGTAAATGGACATCTTACCATTATCATGGGGCACATCAGATAGGGCAAATGGACATCTTACTGTTATCACGGGGTACATCAGATAGTACAAATGGACATCTTACCGTTATCATGGAGCACATCAAACAGGGCAAATGTATATCTTACCATTATCAAGGGGCACAACAGATAGGACAAATGGACATCTTACCGTTATCATGGGGCACATCAGGTAGGGTAAATGGACATCTTACCATTATCATGGGGCACATCAGATAGGGTAAATGGACTTCTTACCATTATCATGGGGCACATCAGATAGGACAAATGGACATCTTACCATTATCATGGGGCACATCAGGTAGGGTAAATGGACATCTTACCATTATCATGGGGCACATCAGACAGGGCAAAAGAACATCTTACCATTATCATGGGGCACATCAGATAGAGCAAATGGACATCTTACCATTATCATGGGGCACATCAGGTAGGGCAAATGGACATCTTACCATTATCATGGGGCACATCAGATAGTACAAATGGACATCTTACCATTATCATGGGGCACATCAGGTAGGGCAAATAGACATCTTACCATTATCATGGGGCAAATCAGGTAGGGAAAATGGACATCTTACCATTATCATGGGGCACATCAGACAGGGCAAATGGACATCTTAGCATTATCATGGGGCACATCAGTTAGGGCAAATGGACATCTTACCATTATCATGGGGCAGATCAGACAGGGCAAATGGACATCTTACCATTATCATGGGGCACATCAGATAGGGTAAATGGACATCTTACCATTATCATGGGACACATCAGGTAGGGTAAATGGACAACTTACCATTATCATGGGCCACATCAGATAGGGCAAATGGACATCTTACCGTTATCATGAGGCACATCAGACAGGGCAAATGGACATCTTACCATTATCATGGGGCATATCAGGTAGGGAAAATGGATATATTACCATTATCATGGGGCACATCAGATAGGGCAAATGGACATCTTACCATTATCATGGGGCACATCAGATAGTACAAATGGACATCTTAGCATTATCATGTAGCACATCCGATTTGGCAAATGGACACTTAACCATTATCATAAGGCACATCAGACAGGGCAAATGGACATCTTACTGTTATCATGGGGCACATCAGATAGGGCAAATGGACATCTTACCATTATCATGGGGCATATCAGGTAGGGTAAATGAACATCTTACCATTATCATGGGGCACATCAGATAGGGCAAATGGACATCTTACTGTTATCACGGAGCACATCAGATAGTACAAATGGACATCTTACCGTTATCATGGAGCACTTCATACAGGGCAAATGGACATCTTACCATTATCATGGGGCACATCAGATAGTACAAATGGACATCTTACCATTATCATGGAGCACATCAGATAGGGCAAATGGACATCTTACCATTATCATGAGGCACATCAGACAGGGCAAATGGACATCTTACCATTATCATGGGGCACATCAGATAGGGCAAATGGACATCTTACTGTTATCACGGGGCACATCAGATAGTACAAATGGACATCTTACCGTTATCATGGAGCACATCATACAGGGCAAATGGACATCTTACCATTATCATGGGGCACATCAGATAGTACAAATGGACATCTTACCATTATCATGGAGCACATCAGATAGGGCAAATGGACATCTTACCATTATCATGAGGCACATCAGACAGGGCAAATGGACATCTTACTGTTATCATGGGGCACATCAGATAGGGCAAATGGACATCTTACCGTAATCACGAGGCACATCAAACAGGGCAAATGGACATCTTACCATTATCATGGGGCATATCAGGTAGGGTAAATGGACATCTTACCGTTATCATGGAGCACATCATACAGGGCAAATGGACATCTTACCATTATCATGGGACTCATCAGATAGTACAAATGGACATCTTACCATTATCATGGGGCATATCAGATACGGCAAATGGACATCTTACCATTATCATGGGGCACATCAGACAGGGCAAATGGACATCTTACCATTATCATGGGGCACATCAGATAGTACAAATGGACATCTTACCGGTATCATGGGGCACATCATATAGGGCAAATGGACATCTTACCATTATCATGGGGCACATCAGACAGGCCAAATGGACATCTTGCCGTAATCATGGGGCAGATCAGACAGGGCAAATAGACATCTTACCATTATCATGGGGCACATCAGATAGGACAAATGGACATCTTACCATTATCATGGGGCACATCAAACAGGGCAAATTAACATCTTACCGTTATCATGGGGCACATCAGACAGGGCAAATGGACATCTTACCATTATCATGGGTCACATCAGGTAGGGCAAATGCACATCTTACCGTTATCATGGGGCACATTATATAGGGCAAATGGACATCTTGCCATTATCATGGGGCACATCAGACAGGGCAAATGGACATCTTACCATTATCATGGGGCACATCAGACAGGGCAAATGGACATCTTACCATTATCATGGGGCACATCAGAAAGGACAAATGGACATCTTACCATTATCATAGAGCACATCAGACAGGGCAAATGGACATCTTACCATTATCATGGGGCACATCAGATAGGGTAAATGGACATCTTACCATTATCATGGGGCACATCAGGTAGGACAAATGGACATCTTACCGTTATCATGGGACACATCATATAGGGCAAATGGACATCTTACCGTTATCATGAGGCACATCAGATAGAGCAAATGGACATCTTAACATTATCATGGGGCACATCAGGTAGGGTAAATGGACATCTTACCATTATCATGGGGCACATCAGACAGGGCAAATGGACATCTTACCATTATCATGGGGCACATCAGGTTGGACAAATGGACATCTTACCATTATCATGGGGCACATCAAACAGGGCAAATTGACATCTTACCATTATCATGGGGCACATCAGACAGGGCAAATGGACATCTTACCATTATCATGGGGCACATCAGGTTGGACAAATGGACATCTTACCATTATCATGAGGCACATCATATAGGGCAAATGGACATCTTACCGTTATCATGGGGCACATCATATAGGGCAAATGGACATCTTACCATTATCATGGGGCACATCATATAGGACAAATGGACTTCTTACCATTATCATGGGGCACATCAGGTAGGGTAAATGGACATCTTACCATTATCATGGGGCACATCAGATAGGGTAAATGGACATCTTACCATTATCATGGGGCACATCAGATAGAGCAAATGGACATCTTACCATTATCATGGGGCACATCAGATAGGGCAAATTGACATCTTACCGTTATCATGGGGCACATAAGACAGGGCAAATGGACATCTTACCATTATCATGGGGCACATCAGATAGTACAAATGGACATCTTACCATTATCATGGAGCACATCAGGTTGGACAAATGGACATCTTACCGTTATCATGGGGCACATCATATAGGGCAAATGGACATCTTACCGTTATCATGGGGCACATCATATAGGGCAAATGTACATCTTACCACTATCATGGGGCACATCATATAGGACAAATGGACATCTTACCATTATCATGGGGCACATCAGGTAGGGTAAATGGACATCTTACCATTATCATGGGGCACATCAGATAGGGTAAATGGACATCTTACCATTATCATGGGGCACATCAGATAGAGCAAATGGACATCTTACCATTAACATGGGGCACATCAGATAGGGCAAATTGACATCTTACCGTTATCATGGGGCACATCAGACAGGGCAAATGGACATCTTACCATTATCATGGGGCACATCAGATAGGGCAAAAGGACATCTTACCATTATCATGAGGCACATAAGACAGGGCAATTGGACATCTTACTGTTATCATGGGGCACATCAGATAGGGCAAATGGACATCTTACCGTTATCATGAGGCACATCAGACAGGGCAAATGGACATCTTACCATTATCAAGGGGCATATCAGGTAGGGTAAATGGACATCTTACCATTATCATGGGGCATATCAGGTAGGGTAAATGGACATCTTACCATTATCATGGGGCACATCAGATAGGGCAAATGGACATCTTTATGTTATCACGGGGCACATCAGATAGTACAAATGGACATCTTACCGTGATCATGGAGCACATCATACAGGGCAAATGGACATCTTACCATTATCATGGGGCACATCAGATAGTACAAATGGACATCTTACCATAATCATGGAGCACATCAGATAGGGCAAATGGACATCTTACCATTATCATGGGGCACATCAGACAGGGCAAATGGACATCTTACCATTATCATGGGGCACATCAGATAGTACAAATGGACATCTTACCGTTATCATGGGGCACATCATATAGGGCAAATGGACATCTTACCATTATCATGGGGCACATCAGATAGTACAAATGGACATCTTACCGTTATCATGGGGCACATCATATAGGGCAAATGGACATCTTACCGTTATCACGATGCACATCAGACAGGGCAAATGGACATCTTACCTTTATCATGGGGCATATCAGGTAGGGTAAATGGACATCTTACCATTATCATGGAGCACATCATACAGGGCAAATGGACATCTTACCATTATCATGGGGCACATCAGATAGTACAAATGGACATCTTACCATTATCATGGGGCATATCAGATAGGGCAAATGGACATCTTACCATTATCATGGGGCACATCAGACAGGGCAAATGGACATCTTACCATTATCATGTGGCACATCAGATAGTACAAATGGACATCTTACCGTTATCATGGGGCACATCATAAAGGGCAAATGGACATCTTACCATTATCATGGGGCACATAAGACAGGGCAAATGGACATCTTACCGTTATCATGGGGCAGATCAGACAGGGCAAATGGACATCTTACCATTATCATGGGGCACATCAGACAGGGCGAATGGACATCTTACCATTATCAGGGGGCACATCAGATAGGACAAATGGACATCTTACCATTACCATGGGGCACATCAAACAGGGCAAATGAACATCTTACCGTTATCATGGGGCACATCAGACAGGGCAAATGGACATCTTTCCATTATCATTGGTCACATCAGGTAGGACAAATGGACATCTTACCATTATCATGGGGCACATCAGGTAGGGCAAATGGACATCTTACCGTTATCATGGGGCACATCATATAGGGCAAATGGACATCTTGCCATTATCATGGGGGACATCAGACAGGGCAAATGGACATCTTACCATTATCATGGGGCACATCAGACAGGGCAAATGGACATCTTACCATTATCATGGGGCACATCAGGTTGGACAAATGGACATCTTACCGTTATCATGGGGCACATCATATAGGGCAAATGGACATCTTACCGTTATCATGGGGCACATCATATAGGGCAAATGTACATCTTACCATTATCCTGGGGCACATCAGTTAGGGCAAATGGACATCTTACCATTATCATGGGGCAGATCAGACAGGGCAAATGGACATCTTACCATTATCATGGAGCACATCAGATAGGGTAAATGGACATCTTACCATTATCATGGGACACATCAGGTAGGGTAAATGGACAACTTACCATTATCATGGGCCACATCAGATAGGGCAAATGGACATCTTACCGTTATCATGAGGCACATCAGACAGGGCAAATGGACATCTTACCATTATCATGGGGCATATCAGGTAGGGAAAATGGATATATTACCATTATCATGGGGCACATCAGATAGGGCAAATGGACATCTTACCATTATCATGGGGCACATCAGATAGTACAAATGGACATCTTAGCATTATCATGTAGCACATCCGATTTGGCAAATGGACACTTAACCATTATCATAAGGCACATCAGACAGGGCAAATGGACATCTTACTGTTATCATGGGGCACATCAGATAGGGCAAATGGACATCTTACCATTATCATGGGGCATATCAGGTAGGGTAAATGAACATCTTACCATTATCATGGGGCACATCAGATAGGGCAAATGGACATCTTACTGTTATCACGGAGCACATCAGATAGTACAAATGGACATCTTACCGTTATCATGGAGCACTTCATACAGGGCAAATGGACATCTTACCATTATCATGGGGCACATCAGATAGTACAAATGGACATCTTACCATTATCATGGAGCACATCAGATAGGGCAAATGGACATCTTACCATTATCATGAGGCACATCAGACAGGGCAAATGGACATCTTACCATTATCATGGGGCACATCAGATAGGGCAAATGGACATCTTACTGTTATCACGGGGCACATCAGATAGTACAAATGGACATCTTACCGTTATCATGGAGCACATCATACAGGGCAAATGGACATCTTACCATTATCATGGGGCACATCAGATAGTACAAATGGACATCTTACCATTATCATGGAGCACATCAGATAGGGCAAATGGACATCTTACCATTATCATGAGGCACATCAGACAGGGCAAATGGACATCTTACTGTTATCATGGGGCACATCAGATAGGGCAAATGGACATCTTACCGTAATCACGAGGCACATCAAACAGGGCAAATGGACATCTTACCATTATCATGGGGCATATCAGGTAGGGTAAATGGACATCTTACCGTTATCATGGAGCACATCATACAGGGCAAATGGACATCTTACCATTATCATGGGACTCATCAGATAGTACAAATGGACATCTTACCATTATCATGGGGCTTATCAGATACGGCAAATGGACATCTTACCATTATCATGGGGCACATCAGACAGGGCAAATGGACATCTTACCATTATCATGGGGCACATCAGATAGTACAAATGGACATCTTACCGGTATCATGGGGCACATCATACAGGGCAAATGGACATCTTACCATTATCATGGGGCACATCAGACAGGCCAAATGGACATCTTGCCGTTATCATGGGGCAGATCAGACAGGGCAAATAGACATCTTACCATTATCATGGGGCACATCAGATAGGACAAATGGACATCTTACCATTATCATGGGGCACATCAAACAGGGCAAATTAACATCTTACCGTTATCATGGGGCACATCAGACAGGGCAAATGGACATCTTACCATTATCATGGGTCACATCAGGTAGGGCAAATGCACATCTTACCGTTATCATGGGGCACATTATATAGGGCAAATGGACATCTTGCCATTATCATGGGGCACATCAGACAGGGCAAATGGACATCTTACCATTATCATGGGGCACATCAGACAGGGCAAATGGACATCTTACCATTATCATGGGGCACATCAGAAAGGACAAATGGACATCTTACCATTATCATAGAGCACATCAGACAGGGCAAATGGACATCTTACCATTATCATGGGGCACATCAGATAGGGTAAATGGACATCTTACCATTATCATGGGGCACATCAGGTAGGACAAATGGACATCTTACCGTTATCATGGGACACATCATATAGGGCAAATGGACATCTTACCGTTATCATGAGGCACATCAGATAGAGCAAATGGACATCTTAACATTATCATGGGGCACATCAGGTAGGGTAAATGGAAATCTTACCATTATCATGGGGCACATCAGACAGGGCAAATGGACATCTTACCATTATCATGGGGCACATCAGGTTGGACAAATGGACATCTTACCATTATCATGGGGCACATCAAACAGGGCAAATTGACATCTTACCATTATCATGGGGCACATCAGACAGGGCAAATGGACATCTTACCATTATCATGGGGCACATCAGGTTGGACAAATGGACATCTTACCGTTATCATGAGGCACATCATATAGGGCAAATGGACATCTTACCGTTATCATGGGGCACATCATATAGGGCAAATGGACATCTTACCATTATCCTGGGGCACATCATATAGGACAAATGGACTTCTTACCATTATCATGGGGCACATCAGGTAGGGTAAATGGACATCTTACCATTATCATGGGGCACATCAGATAGGGAAAATGGACATCTTACCATTATCATGGGGCACATCAGATAGAGCAAATGGACATCTTACCATTATCATGGGGCACATCAGATAGGGCAAATTGACATCTTACCGTTATCATGGGGCACATAAGACAGGGCAAATGGACATCTTACCATTATCATGGGGCACATCAGATAGTACAAATGGACATCTTACCATTATCATGGAGCACATCAGATAGGGCAAATGGACATCTTACCATTATCATGGGGCACATCAGGTTGGACAAATGGACATCTTACCGTTATCATGGGGCACATCATATAGGGCAAATGGACATCTTACCGTTATCATGGGGCACATCATATAGGGCAAATGTACATCTTACCATTATCATGGGGCACATCATATAGGACAAATGGACATCTTACCATTATCATGGGGCACATCAGGTAGGGTAAATGGACATCTTACCATTATCATGGGGCACATCAGATAGGGTAAATGGACATCTTACCATTATCATGGGGCACATCAGATAGAGCAAATGGACATCTTACCATTAACATGGGGCACATCAGATAGGGCAAATTGACATCTTACCGTTATCATGGGGCACATCAGACAGGGCAAATGGACATCTTACCATTATCATGGGGCACATCAGATAGGGCAAAAGGACATCTTACCATTATCATGAAGCACATCAGACAGGGCAATTGGACATCTTACTGTTATCATGGGGCACATCAGATAGGGCAAATGGACATCTTACCGTTATCATGAGGCACATCAGACAGGGCAAATGGACATCTTACCATTATCAAGGGGCATATCAGGTAGGGTAAATGGACATCTTACCATTATCATGGGGCACATCAGATAGGGCAAATGGACATCTTTATGTTATCACGGGGCACATCAGATAGTACAAATGGACATCTTACCGTGATCATGGAGCACATCATACAGGGCAAATGGACATCTTACCATTATCATGGGGCACATCAGATAGTACAAATGGACATCTTACCATAATCATGGAGCACATAAGATAGGGCAAATGGACATCTTACCATTATCATGGGGCACATCAGACAGGGCAAATGGACATCTTACCATTATCATGGGGCACATCAGATAGTACAAATGGACATCTTACCGTTATCATGGGGCACATCATATAGGGCAAATGGACATCTTACCATTATCATGGGGCACATCAGATAGTACAAATGGACATCTTACCGTTATCATGGGGCACATCATATAGGGCAAATGGACATCTTACCGTTATCACGAGGCACATCAGACAGGGCAAATGGACATCTTACCTTTATCATGGGGCATATCAGGTAGGGTAAATGGACATCTTACCATTATCATGGAGCACATCATACAGGGCAAATGGACATCTTACCATTATCATGGGGCACATCAGATAGTACAAATGGACATCTTACCATTATCATGGGGCATATCAGATAGGGCAAATGGACATCTTACCATTATCATGGGGCACATCAGACAGGGCAAATGGACATCTTACCATTATCATGTGGCACATCAGATAGTACAAATGGACATCTTACCGTTATCATGGGGCACATCATAAAGGGCAAATGGACATCTTACCATTATCATGGGGCACATAAGACAGGGCAAATGGACATCTTACCGTTATCATGGGGCAGATCAGACAGGGCAAATGGACATCTTACCATTATCATGGGGCACATCAGACAGGGCGAATGGACATCTTACCATTATCAGGGGGCACATCAGATAGGACAAATGGACATCTTACCATTACCATGGGGCACATCAAACAGGGCAAATAAACATCTTACCGTTATCATGGGGCACATCAGACAGGGCAAATGGACATCTTTCCATTATCATTGGTCACATCAGGTAGGACAAATGGACATCTTACCATTATCATGGGGCACATCAGGTAGGGCAAATGGACATCTTACCGTTATCATGGGGCACATCATATAGGGCAAATGGACATCTTGCCATTATCATGGGGGACATCAGACAGGGCAAATGGACATCTTACCATTATCATGGGGCACATCAGACAGGGCAAATGGACATCTTACCATTATCATGGGGCACATCAGGTTGGACAAATGGACATCTTACCGTTATCATGGGGCACATCATATAGGGCAAATGGACATCTTACCGTTATCATGGGGCAAATCATATAGGGCAAATGTACATCTTACCATTATCATGGGGCACATCATATAGGACAAATGGACATCTTACCATTATCATGGGGCACATCAGGTAGGGTAAATGGACATCTTACCATTATCATGGGGCACATCAGATAGGGTAAATGGACATCTTACCATTATCATGGGGCACATCAGATAGAGCAAATGGACATCTTACCATTAACATGGGGCACATCAGATAGGGCAAATTGACATCTTACCGTTATCATGGGGCACATCAGACAGGGCAAATGGACATCTTACCATTATCATGGGGCACATCAGATAGGGCAAAAGGACATCTTACCATTATCATGAGGCACATCAGACAGGGCAATTGGACATCTTACTGTTATCATGGGGCACATCAGATAGGGCAAATGGACATCTTACCGTTATCATGAGGCACATCAGACAGGGCAAATGGACATCTTACCATTATCAAGGGGCATATCAGGTAGGGTAAATGGACATCTTACCATTATCATGGGGCATATCAGGTAGGGTAAATGGACATCTTACCATTATCATGGGGCACATCAGATAGGGCAAATGGACATCTTTATGTTATCACGGGGCACATCAGATAGTACAAATGGACATCTTACCGTGATCATGGAGCACATCATACAGGGCAAATGGACATCTTACCATTATCATGGGGCACATCAGATAGTACAAATGGACATCTTACCATAATCATGGAGCACATCAGATAGGGCAAATGGACATCTTACCATTATCATGGGGCACATCAGACAGGGCAAATGGACATCTTACCATTATCATGGGGCACATCAGATAGTACAAATGGACATCTTACCGTTATCATGGGGCACATCATATAGGGCAAATGGACATCTTACCATTATCATGGGGCACATCAGATAGTACAAATGGACATCTTACCGTTATCATGGGGCACATCATATAGGGCAAATGGACATCTTACCGTTATCACGAGGCACATCAGACAGGGCAAATGGACATCTTACCTTTATCATGGGGCATATCAGGTAGGGTAAATGGACATCTTACCATTATCATGGAGCACATCATACAGGGCAAATGGACATCTTACCATTATCATGGGGCACATCAGATAGTACAAATGGACATCTTACCATTATCATGGGGCATATCAGATAGGGCAAATGGACATCTTACCATTATCATGGGGCACATCAGACAGGGCAAATGGACATCTTATCATTATCATGTGGCACATCAGATAGTACAAATGGACATCTTACCGTTATCATGGGGCACATCATAAAGGGCAAATGGACATCTTACCATTATCATGGGGCACATAAGACAGGGCAAATGGACATCTTACCGTTATCATGGGGCAGATCAGACAGGGCAAATGGACATCTTACCATTATCATGGGGCACATCAGACAGGGCGAATGGACATCTTACCATTATCAGGGGGCACATCAGATAGGACAAATGGACATCTTACCATTACCATGGGGCACATCAAACAGGGCAAATGAACATCTTACCGTTATCATGGGGCACATCAGACAGGGCAAATGGACATCTTTCCATTATCATTGGTCACATCAGGTAGGACAAATGGACATCTTACCATTATCATGGGGCACATCAGGTAGGGCAAATGGACATCTTACCGTTATCATGGGGCACATCAGATAGGGCAAATGGACATCTTGCCATTATCATGGGGGACATCAGACAGGGCAAATGGACATCTTACCATTATCATGGGGCACATCAGACAGGGCAAATGGACATCTTACCATTATCATGGGGCACATCAGATAGGACAAATGGACATCTTACCATTATCATGGAGCACATCAGACAGGTCAAATGGACATCTTACCATTATCATGGGGCACATCAGATAGGGTAAATGGACATCTTACCATTATCATGGGGCACATCAGGTAGGACAAATGGACATCTTACCGTTATCATGGGACACATCATATAGGGCAAATGGACATCTTACCGTTATCATGACGCACATCAGGTAGGACAAATGGACATCTTACCTTTATCAAGGGGCATATCAGGTAGGGTAAATGGACATCTTACCATTATCATGGAGCACATCATACAGGGCAAATGGACATCTTACCATTATCATGGGGCACATCAGATAGTACAAATGGACATCTTACCGTTATCATGGGGCACATCATATAGGGCAAATGGACATCTTGCCATTATCATGGGGCACATCAGACAGGGCAAATCGACATCTTACCGTTATCATGGGGCACATCATATAGGGCAAATGGACATCTTGCCATTATCATGGGGCACATCAGACAGGGCAAATGGACATCTTACCATTATCATGGGGCACATCAGACAGGGCAAATGGACATCTTACCATTATCATGGGGCACATCAGACAGGGCAAATGGACATCTTACCATTATCATGGGGCACATCAGATAGGGCAAATTGACATCTTACCATTATCATGGGGCACATCAGATAGGGTAAATGGACATCTTACCATTATCATGGGGCACATCAGATAGAGCAAATGGACATCTTACCATTATCATGGGGCACATCAGATAGGGCAAATGGACATCTTACCGTGGGGCACATCAGAGAGTACAAATGGACATCTTACCATTATCATGGGGCACATCAGGTAGGGCAAATGGACATCTTACCATTATCATGGGGCACATCAGGTAGGGAAAATGGACAATTTACCATTATCATGGGGCACATCAGACAGGGCAAATGGACATCTTACCATTATCATTGGGCACATCAGATAGGGCAAATGGACATCTTACCATTATCATGGGGCAGATCAGACAGGGCAAATGGACATCTTACCATTATCATGGGGCACATCAGATAGGGTAAATGGACATCTTACCATTATCATGGGACACAGCAGGTAGGGTAAATGGACATCTTACCATTATCATGGAGCACATCCGATAGGGCAAATGGACATCTTACCATTATCATGAGGCACATCAGACAGGGCAAATGGACATCTTACTGTTATCATGGGGCACATCAGATAGGGCAAATGGACATCTTACCGTTATCATGAGGCACATCAGACAGGGCAAATGGACATCTTACCATTATCAAGGGGCACATCAGATAGGACAAATGGCCATCTTACCATTATCATGGGGCACATCAGATAGGGTAAATGGACTTCTTACCATTATCATGGGGCACATCAGATAGGACAAATGGACATCTTAAAATTATCATGGGGCACATCAGGTAGGGTAAATGGACATCTTACCATTATCATGGGGTACATCAGATAGGGTAAATGGACATCTTACCGTTATCATGGGGCACATCAGATAGGGCAAATGGACATCTTACCATTATCATGGGGCACATCAGATAGGACAAATGGACATCTTACCATTATCATGGAGCACATCAGATAGGGCAAATGGACATCTTACCGTTATCATGAGGCACATCAGACAGGGCAAATGGACATCTTATTATTATCATGGGGCATATCAGGTAGGGTAAATGGACATCTTACCATTATCATGGGGCATATCAGGTAGGGTAAATGGACATCTTACCATTATCATGGGGCACATCAGATAGGGCAAATGGACATCTTACTGTTATCACGGGGCACATCAGATAGTACAAATGGACATCTTACCGTTATCATGGAGCACATCATACAGGGCAAATGGACATCTTACCATTATCATGGGGCACATCAGATAGTACAAATGGACATCTTACCATTATCATGGAGCACATCCGATAGGGCAAATGAACATCTTACCATTATCATGAGGCACATCAGACAGGGCAAATGGACATCTTACTGTTATCATGGGGCACATCAGATAGGGCAAATGGACATCTTACCGTTATCATGAGGCACATCAGACAGGGCAAATGGACATCTTACCGTTATCATGGGGCATATCAGGTAGGGCAAATGGACATCTTACCATTATCATGGGGCATATCAGGTAGGGTAAATGGACATCTTACCATTATCATGGGGCACATCAGATAGGGCAAATGGATATCTTACTGTTATCATGGGGCACATCAGATAGTACAAATGGACATCTTACCGTTATCATGGAGCACATCATACAGGGCAAATGGACATCTTACCATTATCATGGGGCACATCAGATAGTACAAATGGACATCTTACCATTATCATGAGGCACATCAGACAGGGCAAATGGACATCTTACTGTTTTCATGGGGCACATCAGATAGGGCAAATGGACATCTTACCGTTATCACGAGGCACATCAGACAGGGCAAATGGACATCTTACCATTATCATGGGGCATATCAGGTAGGGTAAATGGACATCTTACCGTTATCATGGAGCACATCATACAGGGCAAATGGACATCTTACCATTATCATGGGGCACATCAGATAGTACAAATGGACATCTTACCATTATCATGGGGCATATCAGATAGGGCAAATGGACATCTTACCATTATCATGGGGCACATCAGACAGGGCAAATGGACATCTTACCATTATCATGGGGCATATCAGATTGTACAAATGGACATCTTACCATTATCATGAGGCACATCAGACAGGGCAAATGGACATCTTACCATTATCATGGGGCATATCAGATAGGGCAAATGGACATCTTACCATTATCATGAGGCACATCAGACAGGGCAAATGGACATCTTACCGTTATCATGGGGCATATCAGACAGGGCAAATGGACTTCTTACCATTATCATGGGGCATATCAGATAGGGCAAATGGACATCTTACCATTATCATTCTCCCACACTTGCATATAAAAAGACAAAACACCAATTGAAGCACGAAAAAAACCAAATGTAAAGCATCTCAGGATTTTTTAAAGTACCACCTACTGTATGTACACGTACCATTATATAGAAGACACAAGCTGAATTTGAAGTCTATAATGTGTACTGAAAATAAAGGTTACAGACTCTGGAATCCAGTTACCATAAAACTTGTTTAGTCATAGAGAGTCATATTTAAAAAACATGAAAAGCTGGAATCTGAAATTCAGAATAATTATGTCACTGGATGTGCCAACAGCTGGAGACATGTCTGAACCAATGATTTCTCCCTGAGGAAGACCCAGGATGGTCGGTATGCATAGGAGACCACCCATCAAGAAGAACGCTTATATCAAGAGCACAACCAAAGAATGCATTTCCGTCCTCAGTTTACGTCACTTCCAGGTACAGTATCTGAAGGGGAAATATGGTTACTGATTGGGACATTGCAAACGCTGATCTGCTTGGATAATAAATGCATCCAAATATCCCTGAACTACCACAGACTGTATCACGAATAGTACCTGTAAATGAAGGAAGTTTCTTGGACAGTAGTCTACATGCAGATCTATTCTCCACATAGGATATCTGAAGGACAATCCTCACAGGATATACTCCTATATGTACTATTGGCAGAAATATCTAGTTATGTTAATATGAATGAACCCTAGTTGAGGTCCTCGAAACATGTGCACCACCGTAAGCTTGGGCAATAGAGTTTAAAGATAATATTGTTAAGTGTTTGGCAAAATTGACTGTTATAAATGTACTAGTGTAGGCAGGTGTAGCTTGCACGGAAATAAGGGTGTAAGTCTTAGTTAAGAGTTATGACACCATTTGGCTGGATGTAATACAAACTCTATTATATGTAACTGGATAAAAACTCTATTATATGTAACTCTTTTATATGACTTAGCTTTAAGATCCTTGTAATTGTTGCAATTTAATTTGTGTTTATGAAACATTCCACCATATAACCGTGTCACCAGGGCGCTGTCCCTCCTGCCTCAGCCATCTCTACCTCGCCTACTTCCTACATTCAGGTCCCCATCTGCACATGTCATCTGTCTGTCTCCCCTCTCCCCTAGATTGTAAGCTCCTAGGAGCAGGGTCCTCCTCCCCACTGTCTCACAGCCTTCTTCTCTAGCACTTCTATGGCAGCCTTCACCTACAGACCTGTACTGTGTATGGAGAATTGTGTTGCTAATTGTTACTTGTGCTCTGTTTATAATTTGGATACAGTATTTTAATATAATGTTCTGTGGGGAAGAAATCGGGAAGCCGACTGCCTATATACCGGCAGCTGGCTTCCCGACTGTCTTATCCTGGCAAGGGTAAAATGCGGGGTGTCTAGATGTAGATGCCCGCATTTCCCCGACGCAGGGAGACCAGCGCCCGGCATCACGATCGTAGTGATGCCAGGCGCCGCGAGCAGACAGCCGCGGGGGGGAGGGTTAGGTTTAGGGCTCCTGGGGGGGACTTAGGGTTAGGCACCCCCCCAGGAGGGTTAGGGTTAGGCTAGGGGAAGGGAGGGTTAGGGTTAGGCACTCCCAGGGGGGACTTAGGGTTAGGCACCACCCCGGGGGACTTAGGTTTAGGCAGCGGGGAAGGGGGTGGTTAGGGGTTAGGGTTAGGTGCTTAGAGGGGGGATTAGGGTTAGGCACTTGGGGGGAAGTTAGGGTTAGGCACCCCTAAGGAGGGTTAGGGTTAGGGGGGTTAGGTTAGGTTAGAGGATACTTACCTATCCACGATCGGGATTTCCAGCGCTGTCAGGCTTCCGCTGCGTCGCACTCTGCTCCTGTCAGGCTGCTGCTGATGGGAATCGAACCGCCGGCCATGCGGCCGGTGGTATTTCATACCCATTCTGTTCTGTGTACCCTTTACTGTATGTAAGGCAAAGCAGATCACTTGTGGCGCCCTATAAATAAAATGTAATAGTAATAATAATAATAATATTTATTGCGAGTGTGATACGGAATTGAGGGCATTGTTGCAGTACTAACCAATGTGAATGAGTGTCCAGTTTTACTTGAGAAGTAGAGCCCTAGTTTAATAAAAACAAACTATTTTTGTGAAAGTGAGTCATTTATCTAAGACAAAATGTACTGCTAAATTATTGTTGAAGTTACCCTCACCTGCTTAGAGTTGTTCATAGTGAAACTAGTGGAATTGTTTAACTGTTTGCATTCCAAGATTACAAGTTAAAAATTGTTAATAATTATAGGGTGTTATCTAATACATGAGACAATTATTGTGTTGGGGTTGGGGCTACTTGCCTCTCTGCTGTGTGGTGAAATAACTAAAACAACATACAGTAGTAACCACTCAGCTTTGAGGTAGCTTTTATCAAGTACAGTCTACAAAATGATAGGTAGACGCTGATTGGTTGCTAGATGTCCATTTATCCACTCTTTAGACAGCTGGATACATCCCCCCCCTATATATTTTGTTAGGGAGAATATGGTAGTTCTTCATTTTAATCTCTGAAATGTATAATTCACTACAAAGAAGAGGAGAATTACAGTCCTGTGCCTGTTGCTCTGAGCACTACCGGCCTCACATCTAACATGCACAGAGTTGTTAGACGTGACGGAAAGTGAAGGGCTCATTTCTCCGTGATAGGAGGGTTCAGTAACTACTGACCTGCACAGTATATACTGTAGCAAAGCTCGGGAAGCCGCTTATTATTTCAGACATCCGAATGTTGCAGAGAGCAGTGATTGACGTTCACACCTGTGACTACAGCTATAGGACGGTAATGGGATACTGCGCAAAGTTATTTTCATGCTAAAATGAATTCATGCCTTTGTATTTTCTAGCTTAATAATATATGTATCACCTGAGAATGTCAGAGACAGCTCCACTCACGCAGAACATTCAGTCTTTAGCCAATCAGAGGTCGGGAATTATAAGTGTGTATATTATCTCTCTAAAGCAAAGATGACACAAATTACATGTGGCTTCTGATGGCTCTATGCAGTTTATCAGTCTCCATGATAAGGAGAATACAGTATCCACAACTGAAACTTTTGAATTGAATGTATTTTTGCATTAGTATGTTAAATACTACTTTCTGTATGCTACCTCATAGCTTCCAAGTTTATTTTGTGTCATTATACTGAAAAGCTTTGTAAGTTGGTATCACAGCATACATAAAACGTTTCTCCACAATCCTTACACTCACACAGGGTCGTGCGGGGAGGTAAATGGCTGTGGAGGCACTGGCATGGACATGCGGTGAGGATAATGGTTGGGGAGGCACTGGCAGTGACATGGGGTAAGGTAAATTACTGGGGAGGCACTGGCAGTGACGTGGGGTGAGGTAAATTACTGGGGAGGCACTGGCAGTGATGTGTGGTGAGGTAAATGGCTGGGGAGGCACAGGCAGTGACGTGCGGTGAAGATAATGGTTGGGGAGGCACTGGCAGTGACGTGCGGTGAGGTAAATGGCTAGGGAGGCACTGGCAGTGAGGTGCTGTGTGGTAAATGGCTGGGGAGGCACTGGCAGTGACGTGCGGTGAGGATAATGGTTGGGGAGGCACTGGCAGTGACGTGGGGTGAGGTAAATTACTGGTGAGGCACTGGCAGTGACGTGGGGTGAGGTAAATTACTGGGGAGGCACTGGCAGTGATGTGTGGTGAGGTAAATGGCTGGGGAGGCACTGGAAGTGATGTGCGGTGATGATAATGGTTGGGGAGGCACTGGCAGTGACGTGGGGTGAGGTAAATGACTGGGGAGGCACTGGCAGTGACGTGTGGTGAGGTAAATGGCTGGGGAGGCACTGGCATGGACGTGCGGTGAGGGAAATGACTGGGGAGGCACTGGCATGGACGTGCGGTGAGGGAAATGACTGGGGAGGCACTGGCAGTGACGTGCGGTGAGGGAAATGACTGGGGAGGCACTGGCAGTGACGTGCGGTGAGGTAAATGACTGGGGAGGCACTGGCAGTGACGTGCGGTAAGGATAATGGTTGGGGAGGCACTGGCTATGATGTGCGGTGAGGTAAATGGCTGGGGAGACACTGGCAGTGATGTGCGGTGAGGTAAATGGCTGGGAAGGCACTGGCAGTGACGTGCGGTGAGGTAAATGGTTGGGGAGGCACTGGCATGGACGTGCAGTGAGGATAATGGTTGGGGAGGCACTGGCATGGACGTGCGGTGAGGTAAATGGCTGGGGAGGCACTGGCATGGACGTGCGGTGAGGTAAATGGCTGGGGAGGCACTGGCAGTGACGTGCGGTGAGGTAAATGGCTGGGGAGGCTCTGGCTAGTAACAGAGCCAGAGTTACACATACATATATGAACACGAGGGTACATGTGGGCATTATACAATGGTGCAGCAGTATATAGTACAGGAAATTTGGCGTGTTTTGATCAGGGATGTGCGGAAAAGGCAGACAGGGGAGGCAGTGCCTCACCCACCATACAGTTTTTACTCCAGAGTTTTGATTATAAAAACAATTACAATAATACAAAGAAGATAGTTATAATATTTTCTTAAATGTTTTTCTTATTTTTATAGTCAAAACTCTAGAGTATGACCTAAGTACTGTATGACCTAAGTACTGTATGACCTAAGTACTGTATGACCTAGGTACTGTATGACCTAGGTACTGTATGACCTAAGTACTGTATGACCTAAGTACTGTATGACCTAAGTACTGTATGACCTAGGTACTGGATGACCTAAGTACTGTATGACCTAGGTACTGTATGACCTAAGTACTGTATGACCTAGGTACTGTATGACCTAAGTTCTGTGTGACCTAGGTACTGTATGACCTAAGTACTGTATGACCTAAGTACTGTATGACCTAAGTACTGTATGACCTAGGTACTGTATGACCTAAGTACTGTATGACCTAGGTACTGTATGACCTAAGTGCTGTATGACCTAAGTGCTGTATGACCTAGGTACTGTATGACCTAAGTACTGTATGACCTAAGTACTGTATGACCTAGGTACTGTATGACCTAAGTACTGTGTGACCTAAGTACTGTATGACCTAAGTACTGTATGACCTAAGTACTGTATGACCTAAGTACTGTGTGACCTAGGTACTGTATGACCTAAGTACTGTATGACCTAGGTACTGTATGACCTAAGTACTGTATGACCTAAGTACTGTATGACCTAGGTACTGTATGACCTAAGTACTGTATGACCTAGGTACTGTATGACCTAAGTACTGTATGACCTAAGTACTGTATGACCTAAGTACTGTATGACCTAGGTACTGTATGACCTAAGTACTGTATGACATAGGTACTGTATGACCTAAGTACTGTATGACCTAAGTACTGTATGACCTAGGTACTGTATGACCTAGGTACTGTATGACCTAAGTGCTGTATGTCCTAAGTACTGTATGACCTAGGTACTGTATGACCTAAGTACTGTATGACCTAAGTACTGTATGACCTAAGTGCTGTATGACCTAAGTACTGTATGACCTAGGTACTGTATGACCTAAGTACTGTATGACCTAGGTACTGTATGACCTAAGTACTGTATGACCTAAGTACTGTATGACCTAGGTACTGTATGACCTAAGTACTGTATGACCTAGGTACTGTATGACCTAAGTACTGTATAACAGGAAAGGCTCTGTCTCACCTCACCGCACATCACTGCACTCAGAGGGCCCATTTTCCTGTAGGAGAATGTCCATTTCCTCAGGAAACACGTAGCTGGGGCTCTTCCTTACCTGTTATATCTCTCACTGATGGGGGCAGCAGCAAAGTTCCCCAATGCTTCCTCTGTGCAATATTTGAAATAGGTTTTATTACATTCATAGGGGCATATTCAATTACCCGCGGGACCTCTCCTGCGAGTAATTGATGGGTGAAAGTACCGCGGCGCGGGGTAAAGCTATTCAATAGAATAGGTTTTTCCCCGCATCCAGAAAACAGGACTTCCACGCGAGAACACACTGATTCCGCGAGAACTGCGGAATCAGTGTGTTATTCATGCTCACGTGAGGCCGAATAGGGCGGCCTCACGCTGATTTTACCTACATGAGGTGCGAGGTAAAATCAAACAGCGGGGACTCGCGCGCAGGGTCTCAGGGACACCCGCGAGTGGAATCCCCGCTAATTGAATCCCGTCAAGCGCGTCAATTAGCCGCGGGGTAAACCCCGCGGCTAATTGAATATGCCCCTAAGCGAGCAACCTGGCTGAGTTATGTAGGATTTGGCTGTTCACCTTAATATTTTGGGTGTCTCTCATGTATTATGACACCGCTAGCACTTGTCCTCAGTGAGGATTTAGATTTTAGCCTTGACCATGAGAATTGGTTAGTCAGTGAGGATAGTCCTGTCTCCCGGTGACATCATTGTCTTTGGTCATTGGCTGAGAGATGAAATGTCATCAATGGATTTGGCAGATTGGCCATAACTAGCATCGATTGAAGTTGGATGTACGTCCTTCCTTGTGGTGTAAATACACATATTCCCCTAATGCGCATTAGTTCCAAAATGTGTCCATACAGACATGTCCGCATCCACCTATCCTTTTTGCGCCATATGACATTAGACACATAGCGCGACTTAATCGCTTGGCCTTGGGTAGTGATTCCCAGACTTGTGTACTTACTGTAAGTCATAACTTACTCTAGCAGCTGTGTTGCATCGTAGCTGTATACAAAGTCTCTTATAGTGTACTTGGTGCTTAGGATTAGTATTTTTATTGCATTGGGGTTGGTGTAAAGTCACAGATTGAACACAGTGTGGTGCTTCTCATTCTTATCAATTCTGTGTTTTGCCTTTTTCCCTAAGCATCTGAGTTGGTGAACAGAGAGGGG
This sequence comes from Taudactylus pleione, assembly GCA_031769625.1. NCBI lineage: Eukaryota > Metazoa > Chordata > Amphibia > Anura > Myobatrachidae > Taudactylus > Taudactylus pleione. Next base: position 1,626,090 of record JAUIMM010001290.1, read on the forward strand.
GGATGATTTGGCCTTTTATATGATCACCCCTTTAAAACATTGGCCAGGCTAACCAGAAACTCGCTGATAGCTGCATCGCGCAGGCTATTACATGTAGCCCAAAGAGTATATACTACACAGATTTGTTTTCCAGTTTCCTACATTCATAAGTGCTGCTAAAAACTTTTTATTTCCAAACTATTTTATTTTACTTTTTAAAGGTGTAAGTACTGTACATCTCATTACTGTATCTGCCATTTTACATCTCATTACTGTATCTGCCATTTTACATCTAATTACTGTATCTGACATTTACATTTTGGGGCTTTAGCCTACATGTCTAATAATAATGACCCAACTGTCAAGTACAATGTAATATAACATCCAGTACAGTATAATGGAATTCCATGAGCCATTCATTAGGAACACAGTAGACAATGCTATGGGGGTGTTTGTTTGTGTCTAAGGATATCTGACCCCGAAATACAGCTCTGATTACACCACAAGTAATATACAATCTCTGGCATAGGGGCACATAAACAGATGGATGACCTCTATCATGGTGTCCGCCATACTTAATTTTGTTGAAAAATGGCTGCCTACCTAAGTACTGCGCATGCACTGTGCCATCTTGTCCCTGTGTATGAGCAACACTGCTGTGTACTACTTAGCTCCAGTGAGACCCAGTATAGTCCACTATCCAGATGCTATTCCAGCATTCTGCACTGCTATCTGCAGGTGAGCTCTATGACACTGCACTCCACACTGACAGCTCCAATCCATCCTGACTAGAGTGTGTATAACAGTGAGTACAGCTGTATACTGTGTAACATCTGACTCCCATTCCCCTTCAGAACCCAATTAAAACTCCTCACACTCACCTAGAAAAGCCCTCACCCAATCCTCCCCAATTTACATCTTTGATTTTATCTACCTTCAAACTCCTGCCCACCCACTTCACTCTACAAATAAATGCCACCTCTCCTTCCATCTAATACTTCCTCATACCTCCAAGACTTTGCTTGTGCTGCTCCCTACCTCTGGAACTCTCTCTCTCTCTAGTTCCAGTCTGATTTCTGGAGGAGTAGGCACTCTTTGTACAAGACCTCCCTGTTGTATAGATTTTGGGTCATAGTGGCTAGCTTGTGCTATGGTTTGCCCCCAGTATGTTTTTTCTTTTTTGGTTCTATTTAGTCATTTGGACATCACAAATGTAACTATATATCTAAGTTTTACAAAACATAATAGAAACAGTAATTAGAATTTATGAAGCTCTTTAAATAAATAAATCAATTTAATTAACCATACTTATGTCTTCTGATCTTTATTTAATTTAGAGTGTTTAAATATATTTTATTTTGTGGTCAATTTGATAAATGTGCAGACTGCCATAGAACACAGAGTGGAGAGAGCACAGAGTGTTTCCAGCACAGTGTTGCAGCACAGAGACTGATTAGAGCACATAAACTGCACAGTTACAGCATGTCTGTAAGATGCACACATACAGGAGCTTCACCCATGATGGGGTTTATCAAGCTAAAAGGTGCAGAGAATTACACAACATGGAAGTTCACACACAGATATACAAGTGTTGCTTATCAAATTAATCATCACAGTATCCTGGTGCATCCTAATTGCATCACATTGCGACTAAGACACATTTTCATGCAAAAAAAATGTCCAGTGCTAGCAGAGTTGCACGGGACCTGGCACGCCAAGCGAGGCTGTTTGGCATGACTGCTGCAAGAATTTATGACAACACATCTGTAGGTCACAAAGCAGTTGAGTGCATTCAAAAGAGAGTGAAAATGTGTGCTTATACAAAGCAAGAAATGCTACGGCAAAGACAAGTCAGCCCTGAATGTTACAGATAACCACAGAAAAGCTTGTTGCTATGTTGATTTAGGTGAGACAAGGCATTTCAGCTACAATGAGGAATGGCTCACCAAGTTAGTTGGGTGTGATTCTATCACCATGAAAAGAATTGTGCTTACAGCTACGAAAGTTGGAACAATAAAAGCCTGCTTTTGAGTTGGAATCAGAACAAAAGTCACAGAAATCCATGATGTGCTTTATGTACCAGAGATGGGAACAATCCTTATCACCATCAATGTCGCAGAACAGAGAGGTCACAGAGTTCACTTTATTAAAGGAAAGTGTATTGTTCAAAACAGAAAATGGACCATCATACTGTAGCTATAGGCACAAGGTGTCAGCAGTTCTACATCCTTCACACACAGCACTGTCATGCAATGATGACATCTTAGTCACTACCACTAATGGAAGCAATTGTTAGACCTCTCCTTAAAAACATAATATAGATCCCGACTGCATGAACAACTACAGACCCATCACAGAATATTTAGTCACTTTATATCCAACAGTGTTCAGTAGCTACAGAATAGGATGGTCACATGTATCCATATATGAGAGCTTTATATTAGGGAAACAATGTCATCAGCCATTCCCCAAATCAGCAAGTAGAGCTACAAATCCACTTAAGATGTTATATTCAGATGTGTGTTGTCCAATGGGAGTACAGTCAGTAAGTGCATACAGATGGCACAGTCCTTAGCTGCTTCAAATCAGTTCTCACTGGCTTGTAACAGACAGTTTCTTCAGGAGTATACTCATCAACAGTGCCAATGCCATATGGTGTTCCAGAGGGTTCTATCCTCTCTCCCATACTTATTGCAGTATTCATGCCTCCACTGGTGACATAAACAGACATCATGCTATGGTCTAACACTACTATGTAGATGATACACTACTGTACCTGTCCTTTGCTCTGTGTACTGGGAACCCATTACCATTCCTAAATGGCTGCCTAGCTGAGCTCCGGGAGTAGATGATGCCAGTTGGCTGACACTGAATCATGATAAAACAGAGGACCTTATGAGAGGAGCTCACCATCAAAGGACAAGACTAAAGCATAACCAACTGGACTAACGTTTGGGGGTTCAGAACTACAAAACACTGAACATGTGCGGAATCTTGGTGTTGTCCCTGGATAGTGGCATCTGACAATTAAAAATCAGGTATCAGCCACAATCAAATCCTCATTCTCTCAACTGTGGAACATAGACAAGATCAATCACTTAATTCCCTCAGAAGATCTGTCTAAAGTCATACATGCATTTACTCACGCCTAGACTACTGCAACGCCCTCTACCTTGGTCTCCCAGCAAAAGAATTGAACCACTTGCAGATGGCACAGAATGCAGCTGCCAGGCTATTAGCCAACCAGCCCCGTTCCAGCCACATAACACCCATTCTCTACTCTCTTCACTGGCTGCCTGTAAGATGGTGAATCTATTGCCAGACTGGCTCACTGACTTTCACAGTCCTACATGCCCAGGGCCCAAGGTACCTGAAGCAGCTTCTGTTTTCTTACTGTTACTTAATGTTGACAGGTAAAAATGGTTGACACTAAAATGATCGAAACACAAATGGTCAACACTTTTTTATTTTTAGGGTTAGTTTTAGGGTTCGGCTTAGACACTTAATGGAGTGTTAGGATTAGGCACTTACCCCAAAGGTTAGGATTAGGCATCTACCCTGACAGTTAGGGTTAGGCACCAGGAGGGAGGGTTATGGTTAGGCATTTACCGGAGGGTTAGGGTTAGGCGCTAGAAGAGACAGTTAGGGTTAGGCACCAGGAGGGAGGGTTAGGGTGAAGATTAGGGTTAAAAAAAATGTGCGCTGACCACTTGTGTGTCGACCATTTTCATGTCTACTTTTTGACGCTGTAGACCACAGGTTCTCAAACTCGGTCCTCAGGACCCCATACAGTGCATGTTTTCCAGGTCTCCTCACAGAATCTCAAGTGAAATAATTAGCTCCACCTGTGAATCTTTTAAAATGTATCAGTGAGTAATGAATTCACCTGTGCACCTGCTGAGTGACCTGGAAAACAAGACCTGTGTGGGGTCCTGAGGACCGAGTTTGAGAACCACTGCTGTAGACCATTTGTACCCGTCAACCTTCTTCCATGTCGACTTTTAGTGTGTCGACCTTTTGTCCCTGTCGACCTATTGCCTGTCTAACATCAGGGGCGAGATGTAATAGGGTGTGAGTTTTGAAAAAGTGTGATTATAGAGCAAGTTTGAGGTTGTTATGTTGCAAGGTGGACTCCGCCTGCAATGAATGTTTTATGTTTGCGTTGGTGCATTGCTGGGCTGCGATGATTATTGCCCATCCTTACAGACTATACAGTCTTTTAATTGTGATTTTTTTTTCAATAAATAGCTAAGCTTTTTTAATGCAATTCCTGTCTCAGTGTTATTATGTTAGTTTAATGTTATTGGGACCGAAGCACAAAACACACGTCAGCCGTCTGGAGGTTTGTAATTTGCTAGTTGCTGTTTAGTTGCATTGTGCCAGCTCTTGGCTAATAAGGCAAAATGTAACAATAATAAAAATGTAAATATACAATAGCTGCATCCAGAGATAAAATCACCACTGGCTTTTTGGCAGCAATGTTTATGCTCTTATGTGAATATTTGTGTGAAGCCAGGTTTGTGCTGTAATTAACACTGTTAGGCTGGATTGCCTCCTTACCTTACACTTTCCCTGTCCCTGTCTCCGGTTCTCGGGGTGGTGCCAGTGTCCTCTTCACGCTGCTGTCCCCAGTCTCTGTGCTCTGCTGTCCCCAGTCTCTGCGCTCTCAGGTGTATAGGAGCCGGAGGAGGCTAGGTGAGGTCAGCCTGTGGGATGTCTCTGCGCACTCAGGTGTATAGGAGCCGGAGAAGGCTAGGTGAGGTCAGCCTGTGGGATGTCTCTGCGCTCTCAGGTGTATAGGAGCCTGAGGAGGCTAGGTGAGGTCAGCCTGTGGGATGTCTCTGCGCTCTCAGGTGTATAGGAGCCTGAGGAGGCTAGGTGAGGTCAGCCTGTGGGATGTCTCTGCGCTCTCAGGTGTATAGGAGCCTGAGGAGGCTAGGTGAGGTCAGCCTGTGGGATGTCTCTGCGCACTCAGGTGTATAGGAGCCGGAGGAGGCTAGGTGAGGTCAGCCTGTGGGATGTCTCTGCGCTCTCAGGTGTATAGGAGCCTGAGGAGGCTAGGTGAGGTCAGCGTGTGGGATGTCTCTGCGCTCTCAGGTGTATAAGAGCCGGAGGAGGCTAGGTGAGGTCAGCCTGTGGGATGTCTCTGCGCTCTCAGGTGTATAGGAGCCTGAGGAGGCTAGGTGAGGTCAGCCTGTGGGATGTCTCTGCGCTCTCAGTTGTATAGGAGCCTGAGGAGGCTAGGTGAGGTCAGCCTGTGGGATGTCTCTGCGCTCTCAGGTGTATAGGAGCCTGAGGAGGCTAGGTGAGGTCAGCCTGTGGGATGTCTCTGCGCTCTCAGGTGTATAGGAGCCTGAGGAGGCTAGGTGAGGTCAGCCTGTGGGATGTCTCTGCGCTCTCAGGTGTATAAGAGCCGGAGGAGGCTAGGTGAGGTCAGCCTGTGGGATGTCTCTGCGCTCTCAGGTGTATAGGAGCCGGAGGAGGCTAGGTGAGGTCAGCCTGTGGGATGTCTCTGCGCTCTCAGTTGTATAGGAGCCTGAGGAGGCTAGGTGAAGTCAGCCTGTGGGATGTCTCTGCGCTCTAAGGTGTATAGGAGCCGGAGGAGGCTAGTTGAGGTCAGCCTGTGGGATGTCTCTGCGCTCTCAGGTGTATAGGAGCCTGAGGAGGCTAGGTGAGGTCAGCCTGTGGGATGTCTCTGCGCTCTCAGGTGTATAGGAGCCTGAGGAGGCTAGGTGAGGTCAGCCTGTGGGATGTCTCTGCACTCTCAGGTGTATAGGAGCCGGAGGAGGCTAGGTGAGGTCAGCCTGTGGGATGTCTCTGCGCTCTCAGGTGTATAGGAGCCTGAGGAGGCTAGGTGAGGTCAGCCTGTGGGATGTCTCTGCACTGTCAGGTGTATAGGAGCCGGAGGAGGCTAGGTGAGGTCAGCCTGTGGGATGTCTCTGCGCTCTCAGGTGTATAGGAGCAGGAGGAGGCTAGGTGAGGTCAGCCTGTGAGATGTCTCTGCGCACTCAGGTGTATAGGAGCCGGAGGAGGCTAGGTGAGGTCAGCCTGTGGGATGTCTCTGCGCTCTCAGGTGTATAGGAGCCGGAGGAGGCTATGTGAGGTCAGCCTGTGGGATGTCTCTGCGCTCTCAGGTGTATTGGAGCCTGAGGAGGCTAGGTGAGGTCAGCCTGTGGGATGTTTCTGCGCTCTCAGGTGTATAGGAGCCGGAGGAGGCTATGTGAGTTCAGCCTGTGGGATGTCTCTGCACTCTCAGGTGTATAGGAGCCGGAGGAGGCTAGGTGAGGTCAGCCTGTGGGATGTCTCTGCGCTCTCAGGTGTATAGGAGCCGGAGGAGGCTAGGTGAGGTCAGCCTGTGGGATGTCTCTGCGCTCTCAGGTGTATAGGAGCCTGAGGAGGCTAGGTGAGGTCAGCCTGCGGGATGTCTCTGCGCTCTCAGGTGTATAGGAGCCTGAGGAGGCTAGGTGAGGTCAGCCTGTGGGATGTCTCTGCGCTCTCAGGTGTATAGGAGCCTGAGGAGACTAGGTGAGGTCAGCCTGTGGGATGTCTCTGCTCACTCAGGTGTATAGGAGCCGGAGGAGGCTAGGTTAGGTCAGCCTGTGGGATGTCTCTGCGCTCTCAGGTGTATAGGAGCCTGAGGAGGCTATGTGAGGTCAGCCTGTGGGATGTCTCTGCGCTCTCAGGTGTATAGGAGCCGGAGGAGGCTAGGTTAGGTCAGCCTGTGGGATGTCTCTGCGCTCTCAGGTGTATAGGAGCCGGAGGAGGCTAGGTGAGGTCAGCCTGTGGGATGTCTCTGCGCTCTCAGGTGTATAGGAGCCGGAGGAGGCTAGGTGAGGTCAGCCTGTGGGATGTCTCTGCGCTCTCAGGTGTATAGGAGCCGGAGGAGGCTATGTGAGGTCAGCCTGTGAGATGTCTCTGCGCTCTCAGGTGTATAGGAGCCGGAGGAGGCTAGGTGAGGTCAGCCTGTGGGATGTCTCTGCGCTCTCAGGTGTATAGGAGCCGGAGGAGGCTAGGTGAGGTCATCCTGTGAGATGTCTCTGCGGTCTCAGGTGTATAGGAGCCGGAGGAGGCTAGGTGAGGTCAGCCTGTGGGATGTCTCTGCGCTCTCAGGTGTATAGGAGCCTGAGGAGGCTAGGTGAGGTCAGCCTGTGCGATGTCTCTGCGCTCTCAGTTGTATAGGAGCCTGAGGAGGCTAGGTGAGGTCAGCCTGTGGGATGTCTCTGCGCTCTCAGGTGTATAGGAGCCTGAGGAGGCTAGGTGAGGTCAGCCTGTGGGATGTCTCTGCGCTCTCAGGTGTATAGGAGCCTGAGGAGTCTAGGTGAGGTCAGCCTGTGGGATGTCTCTGCGCTCTCAGGTGTATTGGAGCCAGAGGAGGCTAGGTGAGGTCAGCCTGTGGGATGTCTCTGCGCTCTCAGGTGTATAGGAGCCGGAGGAGGCTAGGTGAGGTCAGCCTGTGTGATGTCTCTGCGCTCTCAGGTGTATAGGAGCCGGAGGAGGCTAGGTGAGGTCAGCCTGTGGGATGTCTCTGCGCTCTCAGGTGTATAGGAGCCTGAGGAGGCTAGGTGAGGTCAGCCTGTGGGATGTCTCTGCGCTATCAGGTGTATAGGAGCCTGAGGAGGCTAGGTGAGGTCAGTCTGTGGGATGTCTCTGCGCACTCAGGTGTATAGGAGCCGGAGGAGGCTAGGTGAGGTCAGCCTGTGGGATGTCTCTGCGCTCTCATGTGTATAGGAGCCTGAGGAGGCTAGGTGAGGTCAGCCTGTGGGATGTCTCTGCGCTCTCAGGTGTATAGGAGCCGGAGGATGCTAGGTGAAGTAAGCCTGTAGGATGTCTCTGCGCTCTCAGGTGTATAGGAGCCTGAGGAGGCTAGGTGAAGTCAGCCTGTGGGATGTCTCTACGCTCTCAGGTGTATAGGAGCCTGAGGAGGCTAGGAGAGGTCAGCCTGTGGGATGTCTCTGCGCACTCAGGTGTATAGGAGCCAGAGGAGGCTAGGTGAGGTCAGCCTGTGGGATGTCTCTGCGCTCTCAGGTGTATAGGAGCCTGAGGAGGCTAGGTGAGGTCAGCCTGTGGGATGTCTCTGCGCTCTCAGGTGTATAGGAGCCTGAGGAGGCTAGGTGAGGTCAGCCTGTGGGATGTCTCTGCGCTCTCAGGTGTATAGGAGCCTGAGGAGGCTAGGTGAGGTCAGCCTGTGGGATGTCTCTGCGCACTCAGGTGTATAGGAGCCGGAGGAGGCTAGGTGAGGTCAGCCTGTGGGATGTCTCTGCGCTCTCAGGTGTATAGGAGCCTGAGGAGGCTAGGTGAGGTCAGCCTGTGGGATGTCTCTGCGCTCTCAGGTGTATAAGAGCCAGAGGAGGCTAGGTGAGGTCAGCCTGTGGGATGTCTCTGCGCTCTCAGGTGTATAGGAGCCGGAGGAGGCTAGGTGATGTCAGCCTGTGGGATGTCTCTGCGCTCTCAGTTGTATAGGAGCCTGAGGAGGCTAGGTGAGGTCAGCCTGTGGGATGTCTCTGCGCTCTCAGGTGTATAGGAGCCTGAGGAGGCTAGGTGAGGTCAGCCTGTGGGATGTCTCTGCGCTCTCAGGTGTATAGGAGCCTGAGGAGGCTAGGTGAGGTCAGCCTGTGGGATGTCTCTGCGCTCTCAGGTGTATAAGAGCCGGAGGAGGCTAGGTGAGGTCAGCCTGTGGGATGTCTCTACGCTCTCAGGTGTATAGGAGCCGGAGGAGGCTAGGTGAGGTCAGCCTGTGGGATGTCTCTGCGCTCTCAGTTGTATAGGAGCCTGAGGAGGCTAGGTGAAGTCAGCCTGTGGGATGTCTCTGCGCTCTAAGGTGTATAGGAGCCGGAGGAGGCTAGGTGAGGTCAGCCTGTGGGATGTCTCTGCGCTCTCAGGTGTATAGGAGCAGGAGGAGGCTAGGTGAGGTCAGCCTGTGTGATGTCTCTGCGCTCTCAGGTGTATAGGAGCCGGAGGAGGCTAGGTGAGGTCAGCCTGTGGGATGTCTCTGCGCTCTCAGGTGTATAGGAGCCTGAGGAGGCTAGGTGAGGTCAGCCTGTGGGATGTCTCTGCGCTATCAGGTGTATAGGAGCCTGAGGAGGCTAGGTGAGGTCAGTCTGTGGGATGTCTCTGCGCACTCAGGTGTATAGGAGCCGGAGGAGGCTAGGTGAGGTCAGCCTGTGGGATGTCTCTGCGCTCTCATGTGTATAGGAGCCTGAGGAGGCTAGGTGAGGTCAGCCTGTGGGATGTCTCTGCGCTCTCAGGTGTATAGGAGCCGGAGGATGCTAGGTGAAGTAAGCCTGTAGGATGTCTCTGCGCTCTCAGGTGTATAGGAGCCTGAGGAGGCTAGGTGAAGTCAGCCTGTGGGATGTCTCTACGCTCTCAGGTGTATAGGAGCCTGAGGAGGCTAGGAGAGGTCAGCCTGTGGGATGTCTCTGCGCACTCAGGTGTATAGGAGCCAGAGGAGGCTAGGTGAGGTCAGCCTGTGGGATGTCTCTGCGCTCTCAGGTGTATAGGAGCCTGAGGAGGCTAGGTGAGGTCAGCCTGTGGGATGTCTCTGCGCTCTCAGGTGTATAGGAGCCTGAGGAGGCTAGGTGAGGTCAGCCTGTGGGATGTCTCTGCGCTCTCAGGTGTATAGGAGCCTGAGGAGGCTAGGTGAGGTCAGCCTGTGGGATGTCTCTGCGCACTCAGGTGTATAGGAGCCGGAGGAGGCTAGGTGAGGTCAGCCTGTGGGATGTCTCTGCGCTCTCAGGTGTATAGGAGCCTGAGGAGGCTAGGTGAGGTCAGCCTGTGGGATGTCTCTGCGCTCTCAGGTGTATAAGAGCCGGAGGAGGCTAGGTGAGGTCAGCCTGTGGGATGTCTCTGCGCTCTCAGGTGTATAGGAGCCGGAGGAGGCTAGGTGAGGTCAGCCTGTGGGATGTCTCTGCGCTCTCAGTTGTATAGGAGCCTGAGGAGGCTAGGTGAGGTCAGCCTGTGGGATGTCTCTGCGCTCTCAGGTGTATAGGAGCCTGAGGAGGCTAGGTGAGGTCAGCCTGTGGGATGTCTTTGCGCTCTCAGGTGTATAGGAGCCTGAGGAGGCTAGGTGAGGTCAGCCTGTGGGATGTCTTTGCGCTCTCAGGTGTATAAGAGACGGAGGAGGCTAGGTGAGGTCAGCCTGTGGGATGTCTCTGCGCTCTCAGGTGTATAGGAGCCGGAGGAGGCTAGGTGAGGTCAGCCTGTGGGATGTCTCTGCGCTCTCAGTTGTATAGGAGCCTGATGAGGCTAGGTGAAGTCAGCCTGTGGGATGTCTCTGCGCTCTAAGGTGTATAGGAGCTGGAGGAGGCTAGTTGAGGTCAGCCTGTGGGATGTCTCTGCGCTTTCAGGTGTATAGGAGCCTGAGGAGGCTAGGTGAGGTCAGCCTGTGGGATGTCTCTGCGCTCTCAGGTGTATAGGAGCCTGAGGAGGCTAGGTGAGGTCAGCCTGTGGGATGTCTCTGCACTCTCAGGTGTATAGGAGCCGGAGGAGGCTAGGTGAGGTCAGCCTGTGGGATGTCTCTGCGCTCTCAGGTGTATAGGAGCCTGAGGAGGCTAGGTGAGGTCAGCCTGTGGGATGTCTCTGCACTGTCAGGTGTATAGGAGCCGGAGGAGGCTAGGTGAGGTCAGCCTGTGGGATGTCTCTGCGCTCTCAGGTGTATAGGAGCAGGAGGAGGCTAGGTGAGGTCAGCCTGTGAGATGTCTCTGCGCACTCAGGTGTATAGGAGCCGGAGGAGGCTAGGTGAGGTCAGCCTGTGGGATGTCTCTGCGCTCTCAGGTGTATAGGAGCCGGAGGAGGCTATGTGAGGTCAGCCTGTGGGATGTCTCTGCGCTCTCAGGTGTATTGGAGCCTGAGGAGGCTAGGTGAGGTCAGCCTGTGGGATGTTTCTGCGCTCTCAGGTGTATAGGAGCCGGAGGAGGCTATGTGAGTTCAGCCTGTGGGATGTCTCTGCGCTCTCAGGTGTATAGGAGCAGGAGGAGGCTAGGTGAGGTCAGCCTGTGAGATGTCTCTGCGCACTCAGGTGTATAGGAGCCGGAGGAGGCTAGGTGAGGTCAGCCTGTGGGATGTCTCTGCGCTCTCAGGTGTATAGGAGCCGGAGGAGGCTATGTGAGGTCAGCCTGTGGGATGTCTCTGCGCTCTCAGGTGTATTGGAGCCTGAGGAGGCTAGGTGAGGTCAGCCTGTGGGATGTTTCTGCGCTCTCAGGTGTATAGGAGCCGGAGGAGGCTATGTGAGTTCAGCCTGTGGGATGTCTCTGCACTCTCAGGTGTATAGGAGCCGGAGGAGGCTAGGTGAGGTCAGCCTGTGGGATGTCTCTGCGCTCTCAGGTGTATAGGAGCCGGAGGAGGCTAGGTGAGGTCAGCCTGTGGGATGTCTCTGCGCTCTCAGGTGTATAGGAGCCTGAGGAGGCTAGGTGAGGTCAGCCTGCGGGATGTCTCTGCGCTCTCAGGTGTATAGGAGCCTGAGGAGGCTAGGTGAGGTCAGCCTGTGGGATGTCTCTGTGCTCTCAGGTGTATAGGAGCCTGAGGAGACTAGGTGAGGTCAGCCTGTGGGATGTCTCTGCTCACTCAGGTGTATAGGAGCCGGAGGAGGCTAGGTTAGGTCAGCCTGTGGGATGTCTCTGCGCTCTCAGGTGTATAGGAGCCTGAGGAGGCTATGTGAGGTCAGCCTGTGGGATGTCTCTGCGCTCTCAGGTGTATAGGAGCCGGAGGAGGCTAGGTTAGGTCAGCCTGTGGGATGTCTCTGCGCTCTCAGGTGTATAGGAGCCGGAGGAGGCTAGGTGAGGTCAGCCTGTGGGATGTCTCTGCGCTCTCAGGTGTATAGGAGCCGGAGGAGGCTAGGTGAGGTCAGCCTGTGGGATGTCTCTGCGCTCTCAGGTGTATAGGAGCCGGAGGAGGCTATGTGAGGTCAGCCTGTGAGATGTCTCTGCGCTCTCAGGTGTATAGGAGCCGGAGGAGGCTAGGTGAGGTCAGCCTGTGGGATGTCTCTGCGCTCTCAGGTGTATAGGAGCCGGAGGAGGCTAGGTGAGGTCATCCTGTGAGATGTCTCTGCGGTCTCAGGTGTATAGGAGCCGGAGGAGGCTAGGTGAGGTCAGCCTGTGGGATGTCTCTGCGCTCTCAGGTGTATAGGAGCCTGAGGAGGCTAGGTGAGGTCAGCCTGTGCGATGTCTCTGCGCTCTCAGTTGTATAGGAGCCTGAGGAGGCTAGGTGAGGTCAGCCTGTGGGATGTCTCTGCGCTCTCAGGTGTATAGGAGCCTGAGGAGGCTAGGTGAGGTCAGCCTGTGGGATGTCTCTGCGCTCTCAGGTGTATAGGAGCCTGAGGAGTCTAGGTGAGGTCAGCCTGTGGGATGTCTCTGCGCTCTCAGTTGTATAGGAGCCTGAGGAGGCTAGGTGAGGTCAGCCTGTGGGATGTCTCTGCGCTCTCAGGTGTATAGGAGCCTGAGGAGGCTAGGTGAGGTCAGCCTGTGGGATGTCTCTGCGCTCTCAGGTGTATAGGAGCCTGAGGAGTCTAGGTGAGGTCAGCCTGTGGGATGTCTCTGCGCTCTCAGGTGTATTGGAGCCAGAGGAGGCTAGGTGAGGTCAGCCTGTGGGATGTCTCTGCGCTCTCAGGTGTATAGGAGCCGGAGGAGGCTATGTGAGGTCAGCCTGTGAGATGTCTCTGCGCTCTCAGGTGTATAGGAGCCGGAGGAGGCTAGGTGAGGTCAGCCTGTGGGATGTCTCTGCGCTCTCAGGTGTATAGGAGCCGGAGGAGGCTAGGTGAGGTCAGCCTGTGGGATGTCTCTGCGCTCTCAGGTGTATAGGAGCAGGAGGAGGCTAGGTGAGGTCAGCCTGTGTGATGTCTCTGCGCTCTCAGGTGTATAGGAGCCGGAGGAGGCTAGGTGAGGTCAGCCTGTGGGATGTCTCTGCGCTCTCAGGTGTATAGGAGCCTGAGGAGGCTAGGTGAGGTCAGCCTGTGGGATGTCTCTGCGCTATCAGGTGTATAGGAGCCTGAGGAGGCTAGGTGAGGTCAGTCTGTGGGATGTCTCTGCGCACTCAGGTGTATAGGAGCCGGAGGAGGCTAGGTGAGGTCAGCCTGTGGGATGTCTCTGCGCTCTCATGTGTATAGGAGCCTGAGGAGGCTAGGTGAGGTCAGCCTGTGGGATGTCTCTGCGCTCTCAGGTGTATAGGAGCCGGAGGAGGCTAGGTGAGGTCAGCCTGTGGGATGTCTCTGCGCTCTCAGGTGTATAGGAGCCGGAGGAGGCTAGGTGAGGTCAGCCTGTGGGATGTCTCTGCGCTCTCAGGTGTATAGGAGCAGGAGGAGGCTAGGTGAGGTCAGCCTGTGTGATGTCTCTGCGCTCTCAGGTGTATAGGAGCCGGAGGAGGCTAGGTGAGGTCAGCCTGTGGGATGTCTCTGCGCTCTCAGGTGTATAGGAGCCTGAGGAGGCTAGGTGAGGTCAGCCTGTGGGATGTCTCTGCGCTATCAGGTGTATAGGAGCCTGAGGAGGCTAGGTGAGGTCAGTCTGTGGGATGTCTCTGCGCACTCAGGTGTATAGGAGCCGGAGGAGGCTAGGTGAGGTCAGCCTGTGGGATGTCTCTGCGCTCTCATGTGTATAGGAGCCTGAGGAGGCTAGGTGAGGTCAGCCTGTGGGATGTCTCTGCGCTCTCAGGTGTATAGGAGCCGGAGGATGCTAGGTGAAGTAAGCCTGTAGGATGTCTCTGCGCTCTCAGGTGTATAGGAGCCTGAGGAGGCTAGGTGAAGTCAGCCTGTGGGATGTCTCTACGCTCTCAGGTGTATAGGAGCCTGAGGAGGCTAGGAGAGGTCAGCCTGTGGGATGTCTCTGCGCACTCAGGTGTATAGGAGCCAGAGGAGGCTAGGTGAGGTCAGCCTGTGGGATGTCTCTGCGCTCTCAGGTGTATAGGAGCCTGAGGAGGCTAGGTGAGGTCAGCCTGTGGGATGTCTCTGCGCTCTCAGGTGTATAGGAGCCTGAGGAGGCTAGGTGAGGTCAGCCTGTGGGATGTCTCTGCGCTCTCAGGTGTATAGGAGCCTGAGGAGGCTAGGTGAGGTCAGCCTGTGGGATGTCTCTGCGCACTCAGGTGTATAGGAGCCGGAGGAGGCTAGGTGAGGTCAGCCTGTGGGATGTCTCTGCGCTCTCAGGTGTATAGGAGCCTGAGGAGGCTAGGTGAGGTCAGCCTGTGGGATGTCTCTGCGCTCTCAGGTGTATAAGAGCCAGAGGAGGCTAGGTGAGGTCAGCCTGTGGGATGTCTCTGCGCTCTCAGGTGTATAGGAGCCGGAGGAGGCTAGGTGAGGTCAGCCTGTGGGATGTCTCTGCGCTCTCAGTTGTATAGGAGCCTGAGGAGGCTAGGTGAGGTCAGCCTGTGGGATGTCTCTGCGCTCTCAGGTGTATAGGAGCCGGAGGAAGCTAGGTGAGGTCAGCCTGTGGGATGTCTCTGCGCTCTCAGGTGTATAGGAGCCTGAGGAGGCTAGGTGAGGTCAGCCTGTGGGATGTCTCTGCGCTCTCAGGTGTATAAGAGCCGGAGGAGGCTAGGTGAGGTCAGCCTGTGGGATGTCTCTGCGCTCTCAGGTGTATAGGAGCCGGAGGAGGCTAGGTGAGGTCAGCCTGTGGGATGTCTCTGCGCTCTCAGTTGTATAGGAGCCTGAGGAGGCTAGGTGAAGTCAGCCTGTGGGATGTCTCTGCGCTCTAAGGTGTATAGGAGCCGGAGGAGGCTAGGTGAGGTCAGCCTGTGGGATGTCTCTGCGCTCTCAGGTGTATAGGAGCAGGAGGAGGCTAGGTGAGGTCAGCCTGTGTGATGTCTCTGCGCTCTCAGGTGTATAGGAGCCGGAGGAGGCTAGGTGAGGTCAGCCTGTGGGATGTCTCTGCGCTCTCAGGTGTATAGGAGCCTGAGGAGGCTAGGTGAGGTCAGCCTGTGGGATGTCTCTGCGCTATCAGGTGTATAGGAGCCTGAGGAGGCTAGGTGAGGTCAGTCTGTGGGATGTCTCTGCGCACTCAGGTGTATAGGAGCCGGAGGAGGCTAGGTGAGGTCAGCCTGTGGGATGTCTCTGCGCTCTCATGTGTATAGGAGCCTGAGGAGGCTAGGTGAGGTCAGCCTGTGGGATGTCTCTGCGCTCTCAGGTGTATAGGAGCCGGAGGATGCTAGGTGAAGTAAGCCTGTAGGATGTCTCTGCGCTCTCAGGTGTATAGGAGCCTGAGGAGGCTAGGTGAAGTCAGCCTGTGGGATGTCTCTACGCTCTCAGGTGTATAGGAGCCTGAGGAGGCTAGGAGAGGTCAGCCTGTGGGATGTCTCTGCGCACTCAGGTGTATAGGAGCCAGAGGAGGCTAGTTGAGGTCAGCCTGTGGGATGTCTCTGCGCTCTCAGGTGTATAGGAGCCTGAGGAGGCTAGGTGAGGTCAGCTTGTGGGATGTCTCTGCGCTCTCAGGTGTATAGGAGCCTGAGGAGGCTAGGTGAGGTCAGCCTGTGGGATGTCTCTGCGCTCTCAGGTGTATAGGAGCCTGAGGAGGCTAGGTGAGGTCAGCCTGTGGGATGTCTCTGCGCACTCAGGTGTATAGGAGCCGGAGGAGGCTAGGTGAGGTCAGCCTGTGGGATGTCTCTGCGCTCTCAGGTGTATAGGAGCCTGAGGAGGCTAGGTGAGGTCAGCCTGTGGGATGTCTCTGCGCTCTCAGGTGTATAAGAGCCGGAGGAGGCTAGGTGAGGTCAGCCTGTGGGATGTCTCTGCGCTCTCAGGTGTATAGGAGCCGGAGGAGGCTAGGTGAGGTCAGCCTGTGGGATGTCTCTGCGCTCTCAGTTGTATAGGAGCCTGAGGAGGCTAGGTGAGGTCAGCCTGTGGGATGTCTCTGCGCTCTCAGGTGTATAGGAGCCTGAGGAGGCTAGGTGAGGTCAGCCTGTGGGATGTCTCTGCGCTCTCAGGTGTATAGGAGCCTGAGGAGGCTAGGTGAGGTCAGCCTGTGGGATGTCTCTGCGCTCTCAGGTGTATAAGAGCCGGAGGAGGCTAGGTGAGGTCAGCCTGTGGGATGTCTCTGCGCTCTCAGGTGTATAGGAGCCGGAGGAGGCTAGGTGAGGTCAGCCTGTGGGATGTCTCTGCGCTCTCAGTTGTATAGGAGCCTGATGAGGCTAGGTGAAGTCAGCCTGTGGGATGTCTCTGCGCTCTAAGGTGTATAGGAGCCGGAGGAGGCTAGTTGAGGTCAGCCTGTGGGATGTCTCTGCTCTCTCAGGTGTATAGGAGCCTGAGGAGGCTAGGTGAGGTCAGCCTGTGGGATGTCTCTGCGCTCTCAGGTGTATAGGAGCCTGAGGAGGCTAGGTGAGGTCAGCCTGTGGGATGTCTCTGCACTCTCAGGTGTATAGGAGCCGGAGGAGGCTAGGTGAGGTCAGCCTGTGGGATGTCTCTGCGCTCTCAGGTGTATAGGAGCCTGAGGAGGCTAGGTGAGGTCAGCCTGTGGGATGTCTCTGCACTGTCAGGTGTATAGGAGCCGGAGGAGGCTAGGTGAGGTCAGCCTGTGGGATGTCTCTGCGCTCTCAGGTGTATAGGAGCAGGAGGAGGCTAGGTGAGGTCAGCCTGTGAGATGTCTCTGCGCACTCAGGTGTATAGGAGCCGGAGGAGGCTAGGTGAGGTCAGCCTGTGGGATGTCTCTGCGCTCTCAGGTGTATAGGAGCCGGAGGAGGCTATGTGAGGTCAGCCTGTGGGATGTCTCTGCGCTCTCAGGTGTATTGGAGCCTGAGGAGGCTAGGTGAGGTCAGCCTGTGGGATGTTTCTGCGCTCTCAGGTGTATAGGAGCCGGAGGAGGCTATGTGAGTTCAGCCTGTGGGATGTCTCTGCACTCTCAGGTGTATAGGAGCCGGAGGAGGGTAGGTGAGGTCAGCCTGTGGGATGTCTCTGCGCTCTCAGGTGTATAGGAGCCGGAGGAGGCTAGGTGAGGTCAGCCTGTGGGATGTCTCTGCGCTCTCAGGTGTATAGGAGCCTGAGGAGGCTAGGTGAGGTCAGCCTGCGGGATGTCTCTGCGCTCTCAGGTGTATAGGAGCCTGAGGAGGCTAGGTGAGGTCAGCCTGTGGGATGTCTCTGCGCTCTCAGGTGTATAGGAGCCTGAGGAGACTAGGTGAGGTCAGCCTGTGGGATGTCTCTGCTCACTCAGGTGTATAGGAGCCGGAGGAGGCTAGGTTAGGTCAGCCTGTGGGATGTCTCTGCGCTCTCAGGTGTATAGGAGCCTGAGGAGGCTATGTGAGGTCAGCCTGTGGGATGTCTCTGCGCTCTCAGGTGTATAGGAGCCGGAGGAGGCTAGGTTAGGTCAGCCTGTGGGATGTCTCTGCGCTCTCAGGTGTATAGGAGCCGGAGGAGGCTAGGTGAGGTCAGCCTGTGGGATGTCTCTGCGCTCTCAGGTGTATAGGAGCCGGAGGAGGCTAGGTGAGGTCAGCCTGTGGGATGTCTCTGCGCTCTCAGGTGTATAGGAGCCGGAGGAGGCTATGTGAGGTCAGCCTGTGAGATGTCTCTGCGCTCTCAGGTGTATAGGAGCCGGAGGAGGCTAGGTGAGGTCAGCCTGTGGGATGTCTCTGCGCTCTCAGGTGTATAGGAGCCGGAGGAGGCTAGGTGAGGTCATCCTGTGAGATGTCTCTGCGGTCTCAGGTGTATAGGAGCCGGAGGAGGCTAGGTGAGGTCAGCCTGTGGGATGTCTCTGCGCTCTCAGGTGTATAGGAGCCTGAGGAGGCTAGGTGAGGTCAGCCTGTGCGATGTCTCTGCGCTCTCAGTTGTATAGAAGCCTGAGGAGGCTAGGTGAGGTCAGCCTGTGGGATGTCTCTGCGCTCTCAGGTGTATAGGAGCCTGAGGAGGCTAGGTGAGGTCAGCCTGTGGGATGACTCTGCGCTCTCAGGTGTATAGGAGCCTGAGGATTCTAGGTGAGGTCAGCCTGTGGGATGTCTCTGCGCTCTCAGGTGTATTGGAGCCAGAGGAGGCTAGGTGAGGTCAGCCTGTGGGATGTCTCTGCGCTCTCAGGTGTATAGGAGCCGGAGGAGGCTATGTGAGGTCAGCCTGTGAGATGTCTCTGCGCTCTCAGGTGTATAGGAGCCGGAGGAGGCTAGGTGAGGTCAGCCTGTGGGATGTCTCTGCGCTCTCAGGTGTATAGGAGCCGGAGGAGGCTAGGTGAGGTCAGCCTGTGGGATGTCTCTGCGCTCTCAGGTGTATAGGAGCAGGAGGAGGCTAGGTGAGGTCAGCCTGTGTGATGTCTCTGCGCTCTCAGGTGTATAGGAGCCGGAGGAGGCTAGGTGAGGTCAGCCTGTGGGATGTCTCTGCGCTCTCAGGTGTATAGGAGCCTGAGGAGGCTAGGTGAGGTCAGCCTGTGGGATGTCTCTTCGCTATCAGGTGTATAGGAGCCTGAGGAGGCTAGGTGAGGTCAGCCTGTGGGATGTCTCTGCGCTCTCAGGTGTATAGGAGCCGGAGGAGGCTATGTGAGGTCAGCCTGTGAGATGTCTCTGCGCTCTCAGGTGTATAGGAGCCGGAGGAGGCTAGGTGAGGTCAGCCTGTGGGATGTCTCTGCGCTCTCAGGTGTATAGGAGCCGGAGGAGGCTAGGTGAGGTCAGCCTGTGGGATGTCTCTGCGCTCTCAGGTGTATAGGAGCAGGAGGAGGCTAGGTGAGGTCAGCCTGTGTGATGTCTCTGCGCTCTCAGGTGTATAGGAGCCGGAGGAGGCTAGGTGAGGTCAGCCTGTGGGATGTCTCTGCGCTCTCAGGTGTATAGGAGCCTGAGGAGGCTAGGTGAGGTCAGCCTGTGGGATGTCTCTGCGCTATCAGGTGTATAGGAGCCTGAGGAGGCTAGGTGAGGTCAGTCTGTGGGATGTCTCTGCGCACTCAGGTGTATAGGAGCCGGAGGAGGCTAGGTGAGGTCAGCCTGTGGGATGTCTCTGCGCTCTCATGTGTATAGGAGCCTGAGGAGGCTAGGTGAGGTCAGCCTGTGGGATGTCTCTGCGCTCTCAGGTGTATAGGAGCCGGAGGAGGCTAGGTGAGGTCAGCCTGTGGGATGTCTCTGCGCTCTCAGGTGTATAGGAGCCGGAGGAGGCTAGGTGAGGTCAGCCTGTGGGATGTCTCTGCGCTCTCAGGTGTATAGGAGCAGGAGGAGGCTAGGTGAGGTCAGCCTGTGTGATGTCTCTGCGCTCTCAGGTGTATAGGAGCCGGAGGAGGCTAGGTGAGGTCAGCCTGTGGGATGTCTCTGCGCTCTCAGGTGTATAGGAGCCTGAGGAGGCTAGGTGAGGTCAGCCTGTGGGATGTCTCTGCGCTATCAGGTGTATAGGAGCCTGAGGAGGCTAGGTGAGGTCAGTCTGTGGGATGTCTCTGCGCACTCAGGTGTATAGGAGCCGGAGGAGGCTAGGTGAGGTCAGCCTGTGGGATGTCTCTGCGCTCTCATGTGTATAGGAGCCTGAGGAGGCTAGGTGAGGTCAGCCTGTGGGATGTCTCTGCGCTCTCAGGTGTATAGGAGCCGGAGGATGCTAGGTGAAGTAAGCCTGTAGGATGTCTCTGCGCTCTCAGGTGTATAGGAGCCTGAGGAGGCTAGGTGAAGTCAGCCTGTGGGATGTCTCTACGCTCTCAGGTGTATAGGAGCCTGAGGAGGCTAGGAGAGGTCAGCCTGTGGGATGTCTCTGCGCACTCAGGTGTATAGGAGCCAGAGGAGGCTAGGTGAGGTCAGCCTGTGGGATGTCTCTGCGCTCTCAGGTGTATAGGAGCCTGAGGAGGCTAGGTGAGGTCAGCCTGTGGGATGTCTCTGCGCTCTCAGGTGTATAGGAGCCTGAGGAGGCTAGGTGAGGTCAGCCTGTGGGATGTCTCTGCGCTCTCAGGTGTATAGGAGCCTGAGGAGGCTAGGTGAGGTCAGCCTGTGGGATGTCTCTGCGCACTCAGGTGTATAGGAGCCGGAGGAGGCTAGGTGAGGTCAGCCTGTGGGATGTCTCTGCGCTCTCAGGTGTATAGGAGCCTGAGGAGGCTAGGTGAGGTCAGCCTGTGGGATGTCTCTGCGCTCTCAGGTGTATAAGAGCCAGAGGAGGCTAGGTGAGGTCAGCCTGTGGGATGTCTCTGCGCTCTCAGGTGTATAGGAGCCGGAGGAGGCTAGGTGAGGTCAGCCTGTGGGATGTCTCTGCGCTCTCAGTTGTATAGGAGCCTGAGGAGGCTAGGTGAGGTCAGCCTGTGGGATGTCTCTGCGCTCTCAGGTGTATAGGAGCCGGAGGAAGCTAGGTGAGGTCAGCCTGTGGGATGTCTCTGCGCTCTCAGGTGTATAGGAGCCTGAGGAGGCTAGGTGAGGTCAGCCTGTGGGATGTCTCTGCGCTCTCAGGTGTATAAGAGCCGGAGGAGGCTAGGTGAGGTCAGCCTGTGGGATGTCTCTGCGCTCTCAGGTGTATAGGAGCCGGAGGAGGCTAGGTGAGGTCAGCCTGTGGGATGTCTCTGCGCTCTCAGTTGTATAGGAGCCTGAGGAGGCTAGGTGAAGTCAGCCTGTGGGATGTCTCTGCGCTCTAAGGTGTATAGGAGCCGGAGGAGGCTAGGTGAGGTCAGCCTGTGGGATGTCTCTGCGCTCTCAGGTGTATAGGAGCAGGAGGAGGCTAGGTGAGGTCAGCCTGTGTGATGTCTCTGCGCTCTCAGGTGTATAGGAGCCGGAGGAGGCTAGGTGAGGTCAGCCTGTGGGATGTCTCTGCGCTCTCAGGTGTATAGGAGCCTGAGGAGGCTAGGTGAGGTCAGCCTGTGGGATGTCTCTGCGCTATCAGGTGTATAGGAGCCTGAGGAGGCTAGGTGAGGTCAGTCTGTGGGATGTCTCTGCGCACTCAGGTGTATAGGAGCCGGAGGAGGCTAGGTGAGGTCAGCCTGTGGGATGTCTCTGCGCTCTCATGTGTATAGGAGCCTGAGGAGGCTAGGTGAGGTCAGCCTGTGGGATGTCTCTGCGCTCTCAGGTGTATAGGAGCCGGAGGATGCTAGGTGAAGTAAGCCTGTAGGATGTCTCTGCGCTCTCAGGTGTATAGGAGCCTGAGGAGGCTAGGTGAAGTCAGCCTGTGGGATGTCTCTACGCTCTCAGGTGTATAGGAGCCTGAGGAGGCTAGGAGAGGTCAGCCTGTGGGATGTCTCTGCGCACTCAGGTGTATAGGAGCCAGAGGAGGCTAGGTGAGGTCAGCCTGTGGGATGTCTCTGCGCTCTCAGGTGTATAGGAGCCTGAGGAGGCTAGGTGAGGTCAGCCTGTGGGATGTCTCTGCGCTCTCAGGTGTATAGGAGCCTGAGGAGGCTAGGTGAGGTCAGCCTGTGGGATGTCTCTGCGCTCTCAGGTGTATAGGAGCCTGAGGAGGCTAGGTGAGGTCAGCCTGTGGGATGTCTCTGCGCACTCAGGTGTATAGGAGCCGGAGGAGGCTAGGTGAGGTCAGCCTGTGGGATGTCTCTGCGCTCTCAGGTGTATAGGAGCCTGAGGAGGCTAGGTGAGGTCAGCCTGTGGGATGTCTCTGCGCTCTCAGGTGTATAAGAGCCAGAGGAGGCTAGGTGAGGTCAGCCTGTGGGATGTCTCTGCGCTCTCAGGTGTATAGGAGCCGGAGGAGGCTAGGTGAGGTCAGCCTGTGGGATGTCTCTGCGCTCTCAGTTGTATAGGAGCCTGAGGAGGCTAGGTGAGGTCAGCCTGTGGGATGTCTCTGCGCTCTCAGGTGTATAGGAGCCGGAGGAAGCTAGGTGAGGTCAGCCTGTGGGATGTCTCTGCGCTCTCAGGTGTATAGGAGCCTGAGGAGGCTAGGTGAGGTCAGCCTGTGGGATGTCTCTGCGCTCTCAGGTGTATAAGAGCCGGAGGAGGCTAGGTGAGGTCAGCCTGTGGGATGTCTCTGCGCTCTCAGGTGTATAGGAGCCGGAGGAGGCTAGGTGAGGTCAGCCTGTGGGATGTCTCTGCGCTCTCAGTTGTATAGGAGCCTGAGGAGGCTAGGTGAAGTCAGCCTGTGGGATGTCTCTGCGCTCTAAGGTGTATAGGAGCCGGAGGAGGCTAGGTGAGGTCAGCCTGTGGGATGTCTCTGCGCTCTCAGGTGTATAGGAGCAGGAGGAGGCTAGGTGAGGTCAGCCTGTGTGATGTCTCTGCGCTCTCAGGTGTATAGGAGCCGGAGGAGGCTAGGTGAGGTCAGCCTGTGGGATGTCTCTGCGCTCTCAGGTGTATAGGAGCCTGAGGAGGCTAGGTGAGGTCAGCCTGTGGGATGTCTCTGCGCTATCAGGTGTATAGGAGCCTGAGGAGGCTAGGTGAGGTCAGTC
The DNA here is from genome assembly GCA_031769625.1 of Taudactylus pleione. Classification (NCBI taxonomy): domain Eukaryota; kingdom Metazoa; phylum Chordata; class Amphibia; order Anura; family Myobatrachidae; genus Taudactylus; species Taudactylus pleione. Next base: position 1,648,283 of record JAUIMM010001290.1, read on the forward strand.
TGTGGGATGTCTCTGCGCACTCAGGTGTATAGGAGCCGGAGGAGGCTAGGTGAGGTCAGCCTGTGGGATGTCTCTGCGCTCTCATGTGTATAGGAGCCTGAGGAGGCTAGGTGAGGTCAGCCTGTGGGATGTCTCTGCGCTCTCAGGTGTATAGGAGCCGGAGGATGCTAGGTGAAGTAAGCCTGTAGGATGTCTCTGCGCTCTCAGGTGTATAGGAGCCTGAGGAGGCTAGGTGAAGTCAGCCTGTGGGATGTCTCTACGCTCTCAGGTGTATAGGAGCCTGAGGAGGCTAGGAGAGGTCAGCCTGTGGGATGTCTCTGCGCACTCAGGTGTATAGGAGCCAGAGGAGGCTAGGTGAGGTCAGCCTGTGGGATGTCTCTGCGCTCTCAGGTGTATAGGAGCCTGAGGAGGCTAGGTGAGGTCAGCTTGTGGGATGTCTCTGCGCTCTCAGGTGTATAGGAGCCTGAGGAGGCTAGGTGAGGTCAGCCTGTGGGATGTCTCTGCGCTCTCAGGTGTATAGGAGCCTGAGGAGGCTAGGTGAGGTCAGCCTGTGGGATGTCTCTGCGCACTCAGGTGTATAGGAGCCGGAGGAGGCTAGGTGAGGTCAGCCTGTGGGATGTCTCTGCGCTCTCAGGTGTATAGGAGCCTGAGGAGGCTAGGTGAGGTCAGCCTGTGGGATGTCTCTGCGCTCTCAGGTGTATAAGAGCCGGAGGAGGCTAGGTGAGGTCAGCCTGTGGGATGTCTCTGCGCTCTCAGGTGTATAGGAGCCGGAGGAGGCTAGGTGAGGTCAGCCTGTGGGATGTCTCTGCGCTCTCAGTTGTATAGGAGCCTGAGGAGGCTAGGTGAGGTCAGCCTGTGGGATGTCTCTGCGCTCTCAGGTGTATAGGAGCCTGAGGAGGCTAGGTGAGGTCAGCCTGTGGGATGTCTCTGCGCTCTCAGGTGTATAGGAGCCTGAGGAGGCTAGGTGAGGTCAGCCTGTGGGATGTCTCTGCGCTCTCAGGTGTATAAGAGCCGGAGGAGGCTAGGTGAGGTCAGCCTGTGGGATGTCTCTGCGCTCTCAGGTGTATAGGAGCCGGAGGAGGCTAGGTGAGGTCAGCCTGTGGGATGTCTCTGCGCTCTCAGTTGTATAGGAGCCTGATGAGGCTAGGTGAAGTCAGCCTGTGGGATGTCTCTGCGCTCTAAGGTGTATAGGAGCCGGAGGAGGCTAGTTGAGGTCAGCCTGTGGGATGTCTCTGCTCTCTCAGGTGTATAGGAGCCTGAGGAGGCTAGGTGAGGTCAGCCTGTGGGATGTCTCTGCGCTCTCAGGTGTATAGGAGCCTGAGGAGGCTAGGTGAGGTCAGCCTGTGGGATGTCTCTGCACTCTCAGGTGTATAGGAGCCGGAGGAGGCTAGGTGAGGTCAGCCTGTGGGATGTCTCTGCGCTCTCAGGTGTATAGGAGCCTGAGGAGGCTAGGTGAGGTCAGCCTGTGGGATGTCTCTGCACTGTCAGGTGTATAGGAGCCGGAGGAGGCTAGGTGAGGTCAGCCTGTGGGATGTCTCTGCGCTCTCAGGTGTATAGGAGCAGGAGGAGGCTAGGTGAGGTCAGCCTGTGAGATGTCTCTGCGCACTCAGGTGTATAGGAGCCGGAGGAGGCTAGGTGAGGTCAGCCTGTGGGATGTCTCTGCGCTCTCAGGTGTATAGGAGCCGGAGGAGGCTATGTGAGGTCAGCCTGTGGGATGTCTCTGCGCTCTCAGGTGTATTGGAGCCTGAGGAGGCTAGGTGAGGTCAGCCTGTGGGATGTTTCTGCGCTCTCAGGTGTATAGGAGCCGGAGGAGGCTATGTGAGTTCAGCCTGTGGGATGTCTCTGCACTCTCAGGTGTATAGGAGCCGGAGGAGGGTAGGTGAGGTCAGCCTGTGGGATGTCTCTGCGCTCTCAGGTGTATAGGAGCCGGAGGAGGCTAGGTGAGGTCAGCCTGTGGGATGTCTCTGCGCTCTCAGGTGTATAGGAGCCTGAGGAGGCTAGGTGAGGTCAGCCTGCGGGATGTCTCTGCGCTCTCAGGTGTATAGGAGCCTGAGGAGGCTAGGTGAGGTCAGCCTGTGGGATGTCTCTGCGCTCTCAGGTGTATAGGAGCCTGAGGAGACTAGGTGAGGTCAGCCTGTGGGATGTCTCTGCTCACTCAGGTGTATAGGAGCCGGAGGAGGCTAGGTTAGGTCAGCCTGTGGGATGTCTCTGCGCTCTCAGGTGTATAGGAGCCTGAGGAGGCTATGTGAGGTCAGCCTGTGGGATGTCTCTGCGCTCTCAGGTGTATAGGAGCCGGAGGAGGCTAGGTTAGGTCAGCCTGTGGGATGTCTCTGCGCTCTCAGGTGTATAGGAGCCGGAGGAGGCTAGGTGAGGTCAGCCTGTGGGATGTCTCTGCGCTCTCAGGTGTATAGGAGCCGGAGGAGGCTAGGTGAGGTCAGCCTGTGGGATGTCTCTGCGCTCTCAGGTGTATAGGAGCCGGAGGAGGCTATGTGAGGTCAGCCTGTGAGATGTCTCTGCGCTCTCAGGTGTATAGGAGCCGGAGGAGGCTAGGTGAGGTCAGCCTGTGGGATGTCTCTGCGCTCTCAGGTGTATAGGAGCCGGAGGAGGCTAGGTGAGGTCATCCTGTGAGATGTCTCTGCGGTCTCAGGTGTATAGGAGCCGGAGGAGGCTAGGTGAGGTCAGCCTGTGGGATGTCTCTGCGCTCTCAGGTGTATAGGAGCCTGAGGAGGCTAGGTGAGGTCAGCCTGTGCGATGTCTCTGCGCTCTCAGTTGTATAGGAGCCTGAGGAGGCTAGGTGAGGTCAGCCTGTGGGATGTCTCTGCGCTCTCAGGTGTATAGGAGCCTGAGGAGGCTAGGTGAGGTCAGCCTGTGGGATGACTCTGCGCTCTCAGGTGTATAGGAGCCTGAGGATTCTAGGTGAGGTCAGCCTGTGGGATGTCTCTGCGCTCTCAGGTGTATTGGAGCCAGAGGAGGCTAGGTGAGGTCAGCCTGTGGGATGTCTCTGCGCTCTCAGGTGTATAGGAGCCGGAGGAGGCTATGTGAGGTCAGCCTGTGAGATGTCTCTGCGCTCTCAGGTGTATAGGAGCCGGAGGAGGCTAGGTGAGGTCAGCCTGTGGGATGTCTCTGCGCTCTCAGGTGTATAGGAGCCGGAGGAGGCTAGGTGAGGTCAGCCTGTGGGATGTCTCTGCGCTCTCAGGTGTATAGGAGCAGGAGGAGGCTAGGTGAGGTCAGCCTGTGTGATGTCTCTGCGCTCTCAGGTGTATAGGAGCCGGAGGAGGCTAGGTGAGGTCAGCCTGTGGGATGTCTCTGCGCTCTCAGGTGTATAGGAGCCTGAGGAGGCTAGGTGAGGTCAGCCTGTGGGATGTCTCTTCGCTATCAGGTGTATAGGAGCCTGAGGAGGCTAGGTGAGGTCAGTCTGTGGGATGTCTCTGCGCACTCAGGTGTATAGGAGCCGGAGGAGGCTAGGTGAGGTCAGCCTGTGGGATGTCTCTGCGCTCTCATGTGTATTGGAGCCTGAGGAGGCTAGGTGAGGTCAGCTTGTGGGATGTCTCTGCGCTCTCAGGTGTATAAGAGCCGGAGGAGGCTAGGTGAGGTCAGCCTGTGGGATGTCTCTGCGCTCTCAGGTGTATAGGAGCCGGAGGAGGCTAGGTGAGGTCAGCCTGTGGGATGTCTCTGCGCTCTCAGTTGTATAGGAGCCTGAGGAGGCTAGGTGAAGTCAGCCTGTGGGATGTCTCTGCGCTCTAAGGTGTATAGGAGCCGGAGGAGGCTAGTTGAGGTCAGCCTGTGGGATGTCTCTGCGCTCTCAGGTGTATAGGAGCCTGAGGAGGCTAGGTGAGGTCAGCCTGTGGGATGTCTCTGCGCTCTCAGGTGTATAGGAGCCTGAGGAGGCTAGGTGAGGTCAGCCTGTGGGATGTCTCTGCACTCTCAGGTGTATAGGAGCCGGAGGAGGCTAGGTGAGGTCAGCCTGTGGGATGTCTCTGCGCTCTCAGGTGTATAGGAGCCTGAGGAGGCTAGGTGAGGTCAGCCTGTGGGATGTCTCTGCACTGTCAGGTGTATAGGAGCCGGAGGAGGCTAGGTGAGGTCAGCCTGTGGGATGTCTCTGCGCTCTCAGGTGTATAGGAGCAGGAGGAGGCTAGGTGAGGTCAGCCTGTGAGATGTCTCTGCGCACTCAGGTGTATAGGAGCCGGAGGAGGCTAGGTGAGGTCAGCCTGTGGGATGTCTCTGCGCTCTCAGGTGTATAGGAGCCGGAGGAGGCTATGTGAGGTCAGCCTGTGGGATGTCTCTGCGCTCTCAGGTGTATTGGAGCCTGAGGAGGCTAGGTGAGGTCAGCCTGTGGGATGTTTCTGCGCTCTCAGGTGTATAGGAGCCGGAGGAGGCTATGTGAGTTCAGCCTGTGGGATGTCTCTGCACTCTCAGGTGTATAGGAGCCTGAGGAGGCTAGGTGAGGTCAGCCTGTGGGATGTCTCTGCGCTCTCAGGTGTATAGGAGCCTGAGGAGGCTAGGTGAGGTCAGCCTGTGGGATGTCTCTGCACTCTCAGGTGTATAGGAGCCGGAGGAGGCTAGGTGAGGTCAGCCTGTGGGATGTCTCTGCGCTCTCAGGTGTATAGGAGCCTGAGGAGGCTAGGTGAGGTCAGCCTGTGGGATGTCTCTGCACTGTCAGGTGTATAGGAGCCGGAGGAGGCTAGGTGAGGTCAGCCTGTGGGATGTCTCTGCGCTCTCAGGTGTATAGGAGCAGGAGGAGGCTAGGTGAGGTCAGCCTGTGAGATGTCTCTGCGCACTCAGGTGTATAGGAGCCGGAGGAGGCTAGGTGAGGTCAGCCTGTGGGATGTCTCTGCGCTCTCAGGTGTATAGGAGCCGGAGGAGGCTATGTGAGGTCAGCCTGTGGGATGTCTCTGCGCTCTCAGGTGTATTGGAGCCTGAGGAGGCTAGGTGAGGTCAGCCTGTGGGATGTTTCTGCGCTCTCAGGTGTATAGGAGCCGGAGGAGGCTATGTGAGTTCAGCCTGTGGGATGTCTCTGCACTCTCAGGTGTATAGGAGCCGGAGGAGGCTAGGTGAGGTCAGCCTGTGGGATGTCTCTGCGCTCTCAGGTGTATAGGAGCCGGAGGAGGCTAGGTGAGGTCAGCCTGTGGGATGTCTCTGCGCTCTCAGGTGTATAGGAGCCTGAGGAGGCTAGGTGAGGTCAGCCTGCGGGATGTCTCTGCGCTCTCAGGTGTATAGGAGCCTGAGGAGGCTAGGTGAGGTCAGCCTGTGGGATGTCTCTGCGCTCTCAGGTGTATAGGAGCCTGAGGAGACTAGGTGAGGTCAGCCTGTGGGATGTCTCTGCACTCTCAGGTGTATAGGAGCCGGAGGAGGCTAGGTGAGGTCAGCCTGTGGGATGTCTCTGCGCTCTCAGGTGTATAGGAGCCTGAGGAGGCTAGGTGAGGTCAGCCTGTGGGATGTCTCTGCACTGTCAGGTGTATAGGAGCCGGAGGAGGCTAGGTGAGGTCAGCCTGTGGGATGTCTCTGCGCTCTCAGGTGTATAGGAGCAGGAGGAGGCTAGGTGAGGTCAGCCTGTGAGATGTCTCTGCGCACTCAGGTGTATAGGAGCCGGAGGAGGCTAGGTGAGGTCAGCCTGTGGGATGTCTCTGCGCTCTCAGGTGTATAGGAGCCGGAGGAGGCTATGTGAGGTCAGCCTGTGGGATGTCTCTGCGCTCTCAGGTGTATTGGAGCCTGAGGAGGCTAGGTGAGGTCAGCCTGTGGGATGTTTCTGCGCTCTCAGGTGTATAGGAGCCGGAGGAGGCTATGTGAGTTCAGCCTGTGGGATGTCTCTGCACTCTCAGGTGTATAGGAGCCGGAGGAGGCTAGGTGAGGTCAGCCTGTGGGATGTCTCTGCGCTCTCAGGTGTATAGGAGCCGGAGGAGGCTAGGTGAGGTCAGCCTGTGGGATGTCTCTGCGCTCTCAGGTGTATAGGAGCCTGAGGAGGCTAGGTGAGGTCAGCCTGCGGGATGTCTCTGCGCTCTCAGGTGTATAGGAGCCTGAGGAGGCTAGGTGAGGTCAGCCTGTGGGATGTCTCTGCGCTCTCAGGTGTATAGGAGCCTGAGGAGACTAGGTGAGGTCAGCCTGTGGGATGTCTCTGCTCACTCAGGTGTATAGGAGCCGGAGGAGGCTAGGTTAGGTCAGCCTGTGGGATGTCTCTGCGCTCTCAGGTGTATAGGAGCCTGAGGAGGCTATGTGAGGTCAGCCTGTGGGATGTCTCTGCGCTCTCAGGTGTATAGGAGCCGGAGGAGGCTAGGTTAGGTCAGCCTGTGGGATGTCTCTGCGCTCTCAGGTGTATAGGAGCCGGAGGAGGCTAGGTGAGGTCAGCCTGTGGGATGTCTCTGCGCTCTCAGGTGTATAGGAGCCGGAGGAGGCTAGGTGAGGTCAGCCTGTGGGATGTCTCTGCGCTCTCAGGTGTATAGGAGCTGGAGGAGGCTATGTGAGGTCAGCCTGTGAGATGTCTCTGCGCTCTCAGGTGTATAGGAGCCGGAGGAGGCTAGGTGAGGTCAGCCTGTGGGATGTCTCTGCGCTCTCAGGTGTATAGGAGCCGGAGGAGGCTAGGTGAGGTCATCCTGTGAGATGTCTCTGCGGTCTCAGGTGTATAGGAGCCGGAGGAGGCTAGGTGAGGTCAGCCTGTGGGATGTCTCTGCGCTCTCAGGTGTATAGGAGCCTGAGGAGGCTAGGTGAGGTCAGCCTGTGCGATGTCTCTGCGCTCTCAGTTGTATAGGAGCCTGAGGAGGCTAGGTGAGGTCAGCCTGTGGGATGTCTCTGCGCTCTCAGGTGTATAGGAGCCTGAGGAGGCTAGGTGAGGTCAGCCTGTGGGATGACTCTGCGCTCTCAGGTGTATAGGAGCCTGAGGAGTCTAGGTGAGGTCAGCCTGTGGGATGTCTCTGCGCTCTCAGGTGTATTGGAGCCAGAGGAGGCTAGGTGTGGTCAGCCTGTGGGATGTCTCTGCGCTCTCAGGTGTATAGGAGCCGGAGGAGGCTATGTGAGGTCAGCCTGTGAGATGTCTCTGCGCTCTCAGGTGTATAGGAGCCGGAGGAGGCTAGGTGAGGTCAGCCTGTGGGATGTCTCTGCGCTCTCAGGTGTATAGGAGCCGGAGGAGGCTAGGTGAGGTCAGCCTGTGGGATGTCTCTGCGCTCTCAGGTGTATAGGAGCAGGAGGAGGCTAGGTGAGGTCAGCCTGTGTGATGTCTCTGCGCTCTCAGGTGTATAGGAGCCGGAGGAGGCTAGGTGAGGTCAGCCTGTGGGATGTCTCTGCGCTCTCAGGTGTATAGGAGCCTGAGGAGGCTAGGTGAGGTCAGCCTGTGGGATGTCTCTTCGCTATCAGGTGTATAGGAGCCTGAGGAGGCTAGGTGAGGTCAGTCTGTGGGATGTCTCTGCGCACTCAGGTGTATAGGAGCCGGAGGAGGCTAGGTGAGGTCAGCCTGTGGGATGTCTCTGCGCTCTCATGTGTATAGGAGCCTGAGGAGGCTAGGTGAGGTCAGCCTGTGGGATGTCTCTGCGCTCTCAGGTGTATAAGAGCCGGAGGAGGCTAGGTGAGGTCAGCCTGTGGGATGTCTCTGCGCTCTCAGGTGTATAGGAGCCGGAGGAGGCTAGGTGAGGTCAGCCTGTGGGATGTCTCTGCGCTCTCAGTTGTATAGGAGCCTGAGGAGGCTAGGTGAAGTCAGCCTGTGGGATGTCTCTGCGCTCTAAGGTGTATAGGAGCCGGAGGAGGCTAGTTGAGGTCAGCCTGTGGGATGTCTCTGCGCTCTCAGGTGTATAGGAGCCTGAGGAGGCTAGGTGAGGTCAGCCTGTGGGATGTCTCTGCGCTCTCAGGTGTATAGGAGCCTGAGGAGGCTAGGTGAGGTCAGCCTGTGGGATGTCTCTGCACTCTCAGGTGTATAGGAGCCGGAGGAGGCTAGGTGAGGTCAGCCTGTGGGATGTCTCTGCGCTCTCAGGTGTATAGGAGCCTGAGGAGGCTAGGTGAGGTCAGCCTGTGGGATGTCTCTGCACTGTCAGGTGTATAGGAGCCGGAGGAGGCTAGGTGAGGTCAGCCTGTGGGATGTCTCTGCACTCTCAGGTGTATAGGAGCCGGAGGAGGCTAGGTGAGGTCAGCCTGTGGGATGTCTCTGCGCTCTCAGGTGTATAGGAGCCTGAGGAGGCTAGGTGAGGTCAGCCTGTGGGATGTCTCTGCACTGTCAGGTGTATAGGAGCCGGAGGAGGCTAGGTGAGGTCAGCCTGTGGGATGTCTCTGCGCTCTCAGGTGTATAGGAGCAGGAGGAGGCTAGGTGAGGTCAGCCTGTGAGATGTCTCTGCGCACTCAGGTGTATAGGAGCCGGAGGAGGCTAGGTGAGGTCAGCCTGTGGGATGTCTCTGCGCTCTCAGGTGTATAGGAGCCGGAGGAGGCTATGTGAGGTCAGCCTGTGGGATGTCTCTGCGCTCTCAGGTGTATTGGAGCCTGAGGAGGCTAGGTGAGGTCAGCCTGTGGGATGTTTCTGCGCTCTCAGGTGTATAGGAGCCGGAGGAGGCTATGTGAGTTCAGCCTGTGGGATGTCTCTGCACTCTCAGGTGTATAGGAGCCGGAGGAGGCTAGGTGAGGTCAGCCTGTGGGATGTCTCTGCGCTCTCAGGTGTATAGGAGCAAGAGGAGGCTAGGTGAGGTCAGCCTGTGGGATGTCTCTGCGCTCTCAGGTGTATAGGAGCCTGAGGAGGCTAGGTGAGGTCAGCCTGCGGGATGTCTCTGCGCTCTCAGGTGTATAGGAGCCTGAGGAGACTAGGTGAGGTCAGCCTGTGGGATGTCTCTGCGCTCTCAGGTGTATAGGAGCCTGAGGAGACTAGGTGAGGTCAGCCTGTGGGATGTCTCTGCTCACTCAGGTGTATAGGAGCCGGAGGAGGCTAGGTTAGGTCAGCCTGTGGGATGTCTCTGCGCTCTCAGGTGTATAGGAGCCTGAGGAGGCTATGTGAGGTCAGCCTGTGGGATGTCTCTGCGCTCTCAGGTGTATAGGAGCCGGAGGAGGCTAGGTTAGGTCAGCCTGTGGGATGTCTCTGCGCTCTCAGGTGTATAGGAGCCGGAGGAGGCTAGGTGAGGTCAGCCTGTGGGATGTCTCTGCGCTCTCAGGTGTATAGGAGCCGGAGGAGGCTAGGTGAGGTCAGCCTGTGGGATGTCTCTGCGCTCTCAGGTGTATAGGAGCCGGAGGAGGCTATGTGAGGTCAGCCTGTGAGATGTCTCTGCGCTCTCAGGTGTATAGGAGCCGGAGGAGGCTAGGTGAGGTCAGCCTGTGGGATGTCTCTGCGCTCTCAGGTGTATAGGAGCCGGAGGAGGCTAGGTGAGGTCATCCTGTGAGATGTCTCTGCGGTCTCAGGTGTATAGGAGCCGGAGGAGGCTAGGTGAGGTCAGCCTGTGGGATGTCTCTGCGCTCTCAGGTGTATAGGAGCCTGAGGAGGCTAGGTGAGGTCAGCCTGTGCGATGTCTCTGCGCTCTCAGTTGTATAGGAGCCTGAGTAGGCTAGGTGAGGTCAGCCTGTGGGATGTCTCTGCGCTCTCAGGTGTATAGGAGCCTGAGGAGGCTAGGTGAGGTCAGCCTGTGGGATGACTCTGCGCTCTCAGGTGTATAGGAGCCTGAGGAGTCTAGGTGAGGTCAGCCTGTGGGATGTCTCTGCGCTCTCAGGTGTATTGGAGCCAGAGGAGGCTAGGTGAGGTCAGCCTGTGGGATGTCTCTGCGCTCTCAGGTGTATAGGAGCCGGAGGAGGCTATGTGAGGTCAGCCTGTGAGATGTCTCTGCGCTCTCAGGTGTATAGGAGCCGGAGGAGGCTAGGTGAGGTCAGCCTGTGGGATGTCTCTGCGCTCTCAGGTGTATAGGAGGCGGAGGAGGCTAGGTGAGGTCAGCCTGTGGGATGTCTCTGCGCTCTCAGGTGTATAGGAGCAGGAGGAGGCTAGGTGAGGTCAGCCTGTGTGATGTCTCTGCGCTCTCAGGTGTATAGGAGCCGGAGGAGGCTAGGTGAGGTCAGCCTGTGGGATGTCTCTGCGCTCTCAGGTGTATAGGAGCCTGAGGAGGCTAGGTGAGGTCAGCCTGTGGGATGTCTCTGCGCTATCAGGTGTATAGGAGCCTGAGGAGGCTAGGTGAGGTCAGTCTGTGGGATGTCTCTGCGCACTCAGGTGTATAGGAGCCGGAGGAGGCTAGGTGAGGTCAGCCTGTGGGATGTCTCTGCGCTCTCATGTGTATAGGAGCCTGAGGAGGCTAGGTGAGGTCAGCCTGTGGGATGTCTCTGCGCTCTCAGGTGTATAGGAGCCGGAGGATGCTAGGTGAAGTAAGCCTGTAGGATGTCTCTGCGCTCTCAGGTGTATAGGAGCCTGAGGAGGCTAGGTGAAGTCAGCCTGTGGGATGTCTCTACGCTCTCAGGTGTATAGGAGCCTGAGGAGGCTAGGAGAGGTCAGCCTGTGGGATGTCTCTGCGCACTCAGGTGTATAGGAGCCAGAGGAGGCTAGGTGAGGTCAGCCTGTGGGATGTCTCTGCGCTCTCAGGTGTATAGGAGCCTGAGGAGGCTAGGTGAGGTCAGCCTGTGGGATGTCTCTGCGCTCTCAGGTGTATAGGAGCCGGAGGAGGCTAGGTGAGGTCAGCCTGTGGGATGTCTCTGCGCTCTCAGGTGTATAGGAGCCGGAGGAGGCTAGGTGAGGTCAGCCTGTGGCATGTCTCTGCACTGTCAGGTGTATAGGAGCCGGAGGAGGCTAGGTGAGGTCAGCCTGTGGGATGTCTCTGCGCTCTCAGGTGTATAGGAGCCTGAGGAGGCTAGGTGAGGTCAGCCTGTGGGATGTCTCTGCGCACTCAGGTGTATAGGAGCCGGAGGAGGCTAGGTGAGGTCAGCCTGTGGGATGTCTCTGCGGTCTCAGGTGTATAGGAGCCGGTTGAGGCTAGGTGAGGTCAGCCTGTGGGATGTCTCTGCGCTCTCAGGTGTATAGGAGCCGGAGGAGGCTAGGTGAGGTCAGCCTGTGGGATGTCTCTGCGCTCTCAGGTGTATAGGAGCCTGAGGAGGTTAGGTGAGGTCAGCCTGTGGGATGTCTCTGCGCTCTCAGGTGTATAGGAGCCTGAGGAGGTTAGGTGAGGTCAGCCTGTGGGATGTCACTGCACTCTCAGGTGTATAGGAGCCTGAGGAGGCTAGGTGAGGTCAGCCTGTGGGATGTCTCTGCACTCTCAGTTGTATAGGAGCCTGAGGAGGCTAGGTGAGGTCAGCCTGTGGGATGTCTCTGCGCTCTCAGGTGTATAGGAGCCTGAGGAGGCTAGGTGAAGTCAGCCTGTGGGATGTCTCTGCGCTCTCAGGTGTATAGGAGCCGGAGGAGGCTCGGTGAGGTCAGCCTGTGGGATGTCTCTGCGCTCTCAGGTGTATAGGAGCTGGAGGAGGCTCGGTGAGGTCAGCCTGTGGGATGTCTCTGCGCTCTCATGTGTATAGGAGCAGGAGGAGGCTAGGTGAGGTCAGCCTGTGGGATGTCTCTGCGCACTCAGGTGTATAGGAGCCGGAGGAGGCTAGGTGAGGTCAGCCTGTGGGATGTCTCTGCGCTCTCAGGTGTATAGGAGCCGGAGGAGGCTAGGTGAGGTCAGCCTGTGGGATGTCTCTGCGCTCTCAGGTGTATAGGAGCCTGAGGAGGCTAGGTGAGGTCAGCCTGTGGGATGTCTCTGCGCTCTCAGGTGTATAGGAGCCTGAGGAGGCTAGGTGAGGTCAGCCTGTGGGATGTCTCTGCGCTCTCAGGTGTATAGGAGCCTGAGGAGGCTAGGTGAGGTCAGCCTGTGGGATGTCTCTGCGCACTCTGGTGTATAGGAGCCGGAGGAGGCTAGGTGAGGTCAGCCTGTGGGATGTCTCTGCGCTCTCAGGTGTATAGGAGCCTGAGGAGGCTAGGTGAGGTCAGCCTGTGGGATGTCTCTGCGCTCTCAGGTGTATAGGAGCCTGAGGAGGCTAGGTGAAGTAAGCCTGTGGGATGTCTCTGTGCTCTCAGGTGTATAGGAGCCTGAGGAGGCTAGGTGAGGTCAGCCTGTGGGATGTCTCTGCGCACTCAGGTGTATAGGAGCCAGAGGAGGCTAGGTGAGGTCAGCCTGTGGGATGTCTCTGCGCTCTCAGGTGTATAGGAGCCGGAGGAGGCTAGGTGAGGTCAGCCTGTGGCATGTCTCTGCACTCTCAGGTGTATAGGAGCCGGAGGAGGCTAGGTGAGGTCAGCCTGTGGGATGTCTCTGCGCTCTTAGGTGTATAGGAGCCGGAGGAGGCTAGGTGAGGTCAGCCTGTGGGATGTCTCTGCGCACTCAGGTGTATAGGAGCCGGAGGAGGCTAGGTGAGGTCAGCCTGTGGGATGTTTCTGCGGTCTCAGGTGTATAGGAGCCGGAGGAGGCTAGGTGAGGTCAGCCTGTGGGATGTCTCTGCGCTCTCAGGTGTATAGGAGCCGGAGGAGGCTAGGTGAGGTCAGCCTGTGGGATGTCTCTGCGCTCTCAGGTGTATAGGAGCCTGAGGAGGCTAGGTGAGGTGAGCCTGTGGGATGTCTCTGCGCTCTCAGGTGTATAGGAGCCTGAGGAGGCTAGGTGAGGTCAGCCTGTGGGATGTCTCTGCGCACTCAGGTGTATAGGAGCCGGAGGAGGCTAGGTGAGGTCAGCCTGTGGGATGTCTCTGCGCTCTCAGGTGTATAGGAGCCTGAGGAGGCTAGGTGAGGTTAGCCTGTGGGATGTCTCTGCGCTCTCAGGTGTATAGGAGCCGGAGGAGGCTAGGTGAGGTCAGCCTGTGGGATGTCTCTGCGCTCTCAGGTGTATAGGAGCCGGAGGAGGCTAGGTGAGGTCAGCCTGTGGCATGTCTCTGCGCTCTCAGGTGTATAGGAGCCGGAGGAGGCTAGGTGAGGTCAGCCTGTGGGATGTCTCTGCGCTCTCAGGTGTATAGGAGCCGGAGGAGGCTAGGTGAGGTCAGCCTGTGGGATGTCTCTGCGCTCTCAGGTGTATAGGAGCCGGAGGAGGCTAGGTGAGGTCAGCCTGTGGGATGTCTCTGCGCACTCAGGTGTATTGGAGCCTGAGGAGGCTAGGTGAGGTCAGCCTGTGGGATGTCTCTGCGGTCTCAGGTGTATAGGAGCCGGAGGAGGCTAGGTGAGGTCAGCCTGTGAGATGTCTCTGCGGTCTCAGGTGTATAGGAGCCGGAGGAGGCTAGGTGAGGTCAGCCTGTGGGATGTCTCTGCGCTCTCAGTTGTATAGGAGCCTGAGGAGGCTAGGTGAGGTCAGCCTGTGGGATGTCTCTGCGCTCTCAGGTGTATAGGAGCCTGAGGAGGCTAGGTGAGGTCAGCCTGTGGGATGTCTCTGCGTTCTCAGGTGTATAGGAGCCTGAGGAGGCTAGGTGAGGTCAGCCTGTGGGATGTCTCTGCGCTCTCAGGTGTATTGGAGCCGGAGGAGGCTAGGTGAGGTCAGCCTGTGGGATGTCTCAGCGCTCTCAGGTGTATAGGAGCCGGAGGAGGCTATGTGAGGTCAGCCTGTGAGATGTCTCTGCGCTCTCAGGTGTATAGGAGCCGGAGGAGGCTAGGTGAGGTCAGCCTGTGGGATGTCTCTGCGCTCTCAGGTGTATAGGAGCCGGAGGAGGCTATGTGAGGTCAGCCTGTGGGATGTCTCTGCGCTCTCAGGTGTATAGGAGCCGGAGGAGGCTAGGTGAGGTCAGCCTGTGGGATGTCTCTGCGCTCTCAGGTGTATAGGAGCCGGAGGAGGCTCGGTGAGGTCAGCCTGTGGGATGTCTCTGCGCTCTCAGGTGTATAGGAGCCAGAGGAGGCTAGGTGAGGTCAGCCTGTGGCATGTCTCTGCGCTCTCAGGTGTATAGGAGCCGGAGGAGGCTAGGTGAGGTCAGCCTGTGGGATGTCTCTGCGCACTCAGGTGTATAGGAGCCGGAGGAGGCTAGGTGAGGTCAGCCTGTGGGATGTCTCTGCGGTCTCAGGTGTATAGGAGCCGGAGGAGGCTAGGTGAGGTCAGCCTGTGGGATGTCTCTGCGCTCTCAGGTGTAAAGGAGCCGGAGGAGGCTAGGTGAGGTCAGCCTGTGGGATGTCTCTGCGCTCTTAGGTGTATAGGAGCCTGAGGAGGTTAGGTGAGGTCAGCCTGTGGGATGTCTCTGCGCTCTCAGGTGTATAGGAGCCTGAGGAGGCTAGGTGAGGTCAGCCTGTGGGATGTCTCTGCGGTCTCAGGTGTATAGGAGCCGGAGGAGGCTAGGTGAGGTCAGCCTGTGGGATGTCTCTGCGCTCTCAGGTGTAGAGGAGCCTGAGGAGGCTAGGTGAGGTCAGCCTGTGGGATGTCTCTGCGCTCTCAGGTGTATAGGAGCCTGAGGAGGCTAGGTGAAGTAAGCCTGTAGGATGTCTCTGCGCTCTCAGGTGTATAGGAGCCTGAGGAGGCTAGGTGAGGTCAGCCTGTGGGATGTCTCTGCGCACTCAGGTGTATAGGAGCCAGAGGAGGCTAGGTAAGGTCAGCCTGTGGGATGTCTCTGCGCTCTCAGGTGTATAGGAGCCTGAGGAGGCTAGGTGAGGTCAGCCTGTGGGATGTCTCTGCGCTCTCAGGTGTATAGGAGCCGGAGGAGGCTAGGTGAGGTCAGCCTGTGGGATGTCTCTGCACTCTCAGGTGTATAGGAGCCGGAGGAGGCTAGGTGAGGTCAGCCTGTGGCATGTCTCTGCACTCTCAGGTGTATAGGAGCCGGAGGAGGCTAGGTGAGGTCAGCCTGTGGGATGTCTCTGCGCTCTCAGGTGTATAGGAGCCGGAGGAGGCTAGGTGAGGTCAGCCTGTGGGATGTCTCTGTGGTCTCAGGTGTATAGGAGCCGGAGGAGGCTAGGTGAGGTCAGCCTGTGGGATGTCTCTGCGCTCTCAGGTGTATAGGGGCCGGAGGAGGCTAGGTGAGGTCAGCCTGTGGGATGTCTCTGCGCTCTCAGGTGTATAGGAGCCTGAGGAGGCTAGGTGAGGTCAGCCTGTGGGATGTCTCTGCGCTCTCAGGTGTATAGGAGCCTGAGGAGGCTAGGTGAGGTCAGCCTGTGGGATGTCTCTGCGCACTCAGGTGTATAGGAGCCGGAGGAGGCTAGGTGAGGTCAGCCTGTGGGATGTCTCTGCGCTCTCAGGTGTATAGGAGCCTGAGGAGGCTAGGTGAGGTCAGCCTGTGGGATGTCTCTGCGCTCTCAGGTGTATAGGAGCCTGAGGAGGCTAGGTGAAGTAAGCCTGTGGGATGTCTCTGCGCTCTCAGGTGTATAGGAGCCTGAGGAGGCTAGGTGAGGTCAGCCTGTGGGATGTCTCTGCGCACTCAGGTGTATAGGAGCCAGAGGAGGCTAGGTGAGGTCAGCCTGTGGGATGTCTCTGCGCTCTCAGGTGTATAGGAGCCGGAGGAGGCTATGTGAGGTCAGCCTGTGGGATGTCTCTGCGCTCTCAGGTGTATAGGAGCCGGAGGAGGCTAGGTGAGGTCAGCCTGTGGGATGTCTCTGCGCTCTCAGGTGTATAGGAGCCGGAGGAGGCTCGGTGAGGTCAGCCTGTGGGATGTCTCTGCGCTCTCAGGTGTATAGGAGCCAGAGGAGGCTAGGTGAGGTCAGCCTGTGGCATGTCTCTGCGCTCTCAGGTGTATAGGAGCCGGAGGAGGCTAGGTGAGGTCAGCCTGTGGGATGTCTCTGCGCACTCAGGTGTATAGGAGCCGGAGGAGGCTAGGTGAGGTCAGCCTGTGGGATGTCTCTGCGGTCTCAGGTGTATAGGAGCCGGAGGAGGCTAGGTGAGGTCAGCCTGTGGGATGTCTCTGCGCTCTCAGGTGTATAGGAGCCTGAGGAGGCTAGGTGAGGTCAGCCTGTGGGATGTCTCTGCGCTCTCAGGTGTATAGGAGCCTGAGGAGGCTAGGTGAAGTAAGCCTGTAGGATGTCTCTGCGCTCTCAGGTGTATAGGAGCCTGAGGAGGCTAGGTGAGGTCAGCCTGTGGGATGTCTCTGCGCACTCAGGTGTATAGGAGCCAGAGGAGGCTAGGTGAGGTCAGCCTGTGGGATGTCTCTGCGCTCTCAGGTGTATAGGAGCCTGAGGAGGCTAGGTGAGGTCAGCCTGTGGGATGTCTCTGCGCTCTCAGGTGTATAGGAGCCGGAGGAGGCTAGGTGAGGTCAGCCTGTGGGATGTCTCTGCGCTCTCAGGTGTATAGGAGCCGGAGGAGGCTAGGTGAGGTCAGCCTGTGGCATGTCTCTGCACTCTCAGGTGTATAGGAGCCGGAGGAGGCTAGGTGAGGTCAGCCTGTGGGATGTCTCTGCGCTCTCAGGTGTATAGGAGCCGGAGGAGGCTAGGTGAGGTCACCCTGTGGGATGTCTCTGCGGTCTCAGGTGTATAGGAGCCGGAGGAGGCTAGGTGAGGTCAGCCTGTGGGATGTCTCTGCGCTCTCAGGTGTATAGGGGCCGGAGGAGGCTAGGTGAGGTCAGCCTGTGGGATGTCTCTGCGCTCTCAGGTGTATAGGAGCCTGAGGAGGCTAGGTGAGGTCAGCCTGTGGGATGTCTCTGCGCTCTCAGGTGTATAGGAGCCTGAGGAGGCTAGGTGAGGTCAGCCTGTGGGATGTCTCTGCGCACTCAGGTGTATAGGAGCCGGAGGAGGCTAGGTGAGGTCAGCCTGTGGGATGTCTCTGCGCTCTCACGTGTATAGGAGCCTGAGGAGGCTAGGTGAGGTCAGCCTGTGGGATGTCTCTGCGCTCTCAGATGTATTGGAGCCGGAGGAGGCTAGGTGAGGTCAGCCTGTGGGATGTCTCTGCGCTCTCAGGTGTATAGGAGCAGGAGGAGGCTAGGTGAGGTCAGCCTGTGGCATGTCTCTGCGCTCTCAGGTGTATAGGAGCCGGAGGAGGCTAGGTGAGGTCAGCCTGTGGGATGTCTCTGCGCTCTCAGGTGTATAGGAGCCGGAGGAGGCTAGGTGAGGTCAGCCTGTGGGATGTCTCTGCGCACTCAGGTGTATTGGAGCCTGAGGAGGCTAGGTGAGGACAGCCTGTGGGATGTCTCTGCGGTCTCAGGTGTATAGGAGCCAGAGGAGGCTAGGTGAGGTCAGCCTGTGAGATGTCTCTGCGGTCTCAGGTGTATAGGAGCCGGAGGAGGCTAGGTGAGGTCAGCCTGTGGGATGTCTCTGCGCTCTCAGGTGTATAGGAGCCTGAGTAGGCTAGGTGAGGTCAGCCTGTGGGATGTCTCTGCGCTCTCAGTTGTATAGGAGCCTGAGGAGGCTAGGTGAGGTCAGCCTGTGGGATGATCTGCGCTCTCAGGTGTATAGGAGCCTGAGGAGGCTAGGTGAGGTCAGCCTGTGGGATGTCTCTGCGCTCTCAGGTGTATAGGAGCCTGAGGAGGCTAGGTGAGGTCAGCCTGTGGGATGTCTCTGCGCTCTCAGGTGTATTGGAGCCGGAGGAGGCTAGGTGAGGTCAGCCTGTGGGATGTCTCAGCGCTCTCAGGTGTATAGGAGCCGGAGGAGGCTATGTGAGGTCAGCCTGTGAGATGTCTCTGCGCTCTCAGGTGTATAGGAGCCGGAGGAGGCTAGGTGAGGTCAGCCTGTGGGATGTCTCTGCGCTCTCAGGTGTATAGGAGCCGGAGGAGGCTATGTGAGGTCAGCCTGTGGGATGTCTCTGCGCTCTCAGGTGTATAGGAGCCGGAGGAGGCTAGGTGAGGTCAGCCTGTGGGATGTCTCTGCGCTCTCAGGTGTATAGGAGCCGGAGGAGGCTCGGTGAGGTCAGCCTGTGGGATGTCTCTGCGCTCTCAGGTGTATATGAGCCGGATGAGGCTCGGTGAGGTCAGCCTGTGGGATGTCTCTGCGCTCTCAGGTGTATAGGAGCCTGAGGAGGCTAGGTGAGGTCAGCCTGTGGGATGTCTCTGCGCTCTCAGGTGTATAGGAGCTGGAGGAGGCTCGGTGAGGTCAGCCTGTGGGATGTCTCTGCGCTCTCAGGTGTATAGGAGCAGGAGGAGGCTAGGTGAGGTCAGCCTGTGGGATGTCTCTGCGCACTCAGGTGTATAGGAGCCGGAGGAGGCTAGGTGAGGTCAGCCTGTGGGATGTCTCTGCGCTCTTAGGTGTATAGGAGCCGGAGGAGGCTAGGTGAGGTCAGCCTGTGGGATGTCTCTGCGCTCTCAGGTGTATAGGAGCCTGAGGAGGCTAGGTGAGGTCAGCCTGTGGGATGTCTCTGCGCTCTCAGGTGTATAGGAGCCTGAGGAGGCTAGGTGAGGTCAGCCTGTGGGATGTCTCTGCGCTCTCAGGTGTATAGGAGCCTGAGGAGGCTAGGTGAGGTCAGCCTGTGGGATGTCTCTGCGCACTCAGGTGTATAGGAGCCGGAGGAGGCTAGGTGAGGTCAGCCTGTGGGATGTCTCTGCGCTCTCAGGTGTATAGGAGCCGGAGGAGGCTAGGTGAGGTCAGCCTGTGGGATGTCTCTGCGCTCTCAGGTGTATAGGAGCCTGAGGAGGCTAGGTGAAGTAAGCCTGTGGGATGTCTCTGCGCTCTCAGGTGTATAGGAGCCTGAGGAGGCTAGGTGAGGTCAGCCTGTGGGATGTCTCTGCGCACTCAGGTGTATAGGAGCCAGAGGAGGCTAGGTGAGGTCAGCCTGTGGGATGTCTCTGCGCTCTCAGGTGTATAGGAGCCGGAGGAGGCTAGGTGAGGTCAGCCTGTGGCATGTCTCTGCACTCTCAGGTGTATAGGAGCCGGAGGAGGCTAGGTGAGGTCAGCCTGTGGGATGTCTCTGCGCTCTCAGGTGTATAGGAGCCGGAGGAGGCTAGGTGAGGTCAGCCTGTGGGATGTCTCTGCGCTCTCAGGTGTATAGGAGCCGGAGGAGGCTAGGTGAGGTCAGCCTGTGGGATGTCTCTGCGCTCTCAGGTGTATATGAGCCTGAGGAGGCTAGGTGAGGTCAGCCTGTGGGATGTCTCTGCGCTCTCAGGTGTATAGGAGCCGGAGGAGGCTAGGTGAGGTCAGCCTGTGGGATGTCTCTGCGCTCTCAGGTGTATAGGAGCCGGAGGAGGCTAGGTGAGGTCAGCCTGTGGCATGTCTCTGCGCTCTCAGGTGTATAGGAGCCGGAGGAGGCTAGGTGAGGTCAGCCTGTGGGATGTCTCTGCGCTCTCAGGTGTATAGGAGCCGGAGGAGGCTAGGTGAGGTCAGCCTGTGGGATGTCTCTGCGCTCTCAGGTGTATAGGAGCCGGAGGAGGCTAGGTGAGGTCAGCCTGTGGGATGTCTCTGCGCACTCAGGTGTATTGGAGCCTGAGGAGGCTAGGTGAGGTCAGCCTGTGGGATGTCTCTGCGCACTCAGGTGTATAGGAGCCAGAGGAGGCTAGGTGAGGTCAGCCTGTGGGATGTCTCTGCGCTCTCAGGTGTATAGGAGCCGGAGGAGGCTAGGTGAGGTCAGCCTGTGGCATGTCTCTGCACTCTCAGGTGTATAGGAGCCGGAGGAGGCTAGGTGAGGTCAGCCTGTGGGATGTCTCTGCGCTCTCAGGTGTATAGGAGCCGGAGGAGGCTAGGTGAGGTCAGCCTGTGGGATGTCTCTGCGCTCTCAGGTGTATAGGAGCCGGAGGAGGCTAGGTGAGGTCAGCCTGTGGGATGTCTCTGCGCTCTCAGGTGTATATGAGCCTGAGGAGGCTAGGTGAGGTCAGCCTGTGGGATGTCTCTGCGCTCTCAGGTGTATAGGAGCCGGAGGAGGCTAGGTGAGGTCAGCCTGTGGGATGTCTCTGCGCTCTCAGGTGTATAGGAGCCGGAGGAGGCTAGGTGAGGTCAGCCTGTGGCATGTCTCTGCGCTCTCAGGTGTATAGGAGCCGGAGGAGGCTAGGTGAGGTCAGCCTGTGGGATGTCTCTGCGCTCTCAGGTGTATAGGAGCCGGAGGAGGCTAGGTGAGGTCAGCCTGTGGGATGTCTCTGCGCTCTCAGGTGTATAGGAGCCGGAGGAGGCTAGGTGAGGTCAGCCTGTGGGATGTCTCTGCGCACTCAGGTGTATTGGAGCCTGAGGAGGCTAGGTGAGGTCAGCCTGTGGGATGTCTCTGCGGTCTCAGGTGTATAGGAGCCGGAGGAGGCTATGTGAGGTCAGCCTGTGGGATGTCTCTGCGCTCTCAGGTGTATAGGAGCCGGAGGAGGCTAGGTGAGGTCAGCCTGTGGGATGTCTCTGCGCTCTCAGGTGTATAGGAGCCGGAGGAGGCTCGGTGAGGTCAGCCTGTGGGATGTCTCTGCGCTCTCAGGTGTATAGGAGCTGGAGGAGGCTCGGTGAGGTCAGCCTGTGGGATGTCTCTGCGCTCTCAGGTGTATAGGAGCAGGAGGAGGCTAGGTGAGGTCAGCCTGTGGGATGTCTCTGCGCACTCAGGTGTATAGGAGCCGGAGGAGGCTAGGTGAGGTCAGCCTGTGTGATGTCTCTGCGCTCTTAGGTGTATAGGAGCCGGAGGAGGCTAGGTGAGGTCAGCCTGTGGGATGTCTCTGCGCTCTCAGGTGTATAGGAGCCTGAGGAGGCTAGGTGAGGTCAGCCTGTGGGATGTCTCTGCGCTTTCAGGTGTATAGGAGCCTGAGGAGGCTAGGTGAGGTCAGCCTGTGGGATGTCTCTGCGCTCTCAGGTGTATAGGAGCCTGAGGAGGCTAGGTGAGGTCAGCCTGTGGGATGTCTCTGCGCACTCAGGTGTATAGGAGCCGGAGGAGGCTAGGTGAGGTCAGCCTGTGGGATGTCTCTGCGCTCTCAGGTGTATAGGAGCCGGAGGAGGCTAGGTGAGGTCAGCCTGTGGGATGTCTCTGCGCTCTCAGGTGTATAGGAGCCTGAGGAGGCTAGGTGAAGTAAGCCTGTGGGATGTCTCTGCGCTCTCAGGTGTATAGGAGCCTGAGGAGGCTAGGTGAGGTCAGCCTGTGGGATGTCTCTGCGCACTCAGGTGTATAGGAGCCAGAGGAGGCTAGGTGAGGTCAGCCTGTGGGATGTCTCTGCGCTCTCAGGTGTATAGGAGCCTGAGGAGGCTAGTTGTGGTCAGCCTGTGGGATGTCTCTGCGCTCTCAGGTGTATAGGAGCCGGAGGAGGCTAGGTGAGGTCAGCCTGTGGGATGTCTCTGCGCTCTCAGGTGTATAGGAGCCGGAGGAGGCTAGGTGAGGTCAGCTTGTGGCATGTCTCTGCACTCTCAGGTGTATAGGAGCCGGAGGAGGCTAGGTGAGGTCAGCCTGTGGGATGTCTCTGTGCTCTTAGGTGTATAGGAGCCGGAGGAGGCTAGGTGAGGTCAGCCTGTGGGATGTCTCTGCGCACTCAGGTGTATAGGAGCCGGAGGAGGCTAGGTGAGGTCAGCCTGTGGGATGTCTTTGCGGTCTCAGGTGTATAGGAGCCGGAGGAGGCTAGGTGAGGTCAGCCTGTGGGATGTCTCTGCGCTCTCAGGTGTATAGGAGCCGGAGGAGGCTAGGTGAGGTCAGCCTGTGGGATGTCTCTTCGTTCTCAGGTGTATAGGAGCCTGAGGAGGCTAGGTGAGGTCAGCCTGTGAGATGTCTCTGCGGTCTCAGGTGTATAGGAGCCGGAGGAGGCTAGGTGAGGTCAGCCTGTGGGATGTCTCTGCGCTCTCAGTTGTATAGGAGCCTGAGGAGGCTAGGTGAGGTCAGCCTGTGGGATGTCTCTGCGCTCTCAGGTGTATAGGAGCCTGAGGAGGCTAGGTGAGGTCAGCCTGTGGGATGTCTCTTCGTTCTCAGGTGTATAGGAGCCTGAGGAGGCTAGGTGAGGTCAGCCTGTGGGATGTCTCTGCGCTCTCAGGTGTATTGGAGCCGGAGGAGGCTAGGTGAGGTCAGCCTGTGGGATGTCTCAGCGCTCTCAGGTGTATAGGAGCCGGAGGAGGATATGTGAGGTCAGCCTGTGAGATGTCTCTGCGCTCTCAGGTGTATAGGAGCCGGAGGAGGCTAGGTGAGGTCAGCCTGTGGGATGTCTCTGCGCTCTCAGGTGTATAGGAGCCGGAGGAGGCTATGTGAGGTCAGCCTGTGGGATGTCTCTGCGCTCTCAGGTGTATAGGAGCCGGAGGAGGCTAGGTGAGGTCAGCCTGTGGGATGTCTCTGCGCTCTCAGGTGTATAGGAGCCGGAGGAGGCTCGGTGAGGTCAGCCTGTGGGATGTCTCTGCGCTCTCAGGTGTATAGGAGCCGGAGGAGGCTCGGTGAGGTCAGCCTGTGGGATGTCTCTGCGCTCTCAGGTGTATAGGAGCAGGAGGAGGCTCGGTGAGGTCAGCCTGTGGGATGTCTCTGCGCACTCAGGTGTATAGGAGCCGGAGGAGGCTAGATGAGGTCAGCCTGTGGGATGTCTCTGCGCTCTCAGGTGTATAGGAGCCGGAGGAGACTAGGTGAGGTCAGCCTGTGGGATGTCTCTGCGCTCTCAGGTGTATAGGAGCCTGAGGAGGCTAGGTGAGGTCAGCCTGTGGGATGTCTATGCGCTCTCAGGTGTATAGGAGCCTGAGGAGGCTAGGTGAGGTCAGCCTGTGGGATGTCTCTGCGCTCTCAGGTGTATAGGAGCCGGAGGAGGCTAGGTGAGGTCAGCCTGTGGGATGTCTCTGCGCACTCAGGTGTATAGGAGCCGCTGGAGGCTAGGTGAGGTCAGCCTGTGGGAAGTCTCTGCGCTCTCAGGTGTATAGGAGCCGGAGGAGGCTAGGTGAGGTCAGCCTGTGGGATGTCTCTGCGCTCTCAGGTGTATAGGAGCCGGAGGAGGCTCGGTGAGGTCAGCCTGTGGGATGTCTCTGCGCTCTCAGGTGTATAGGAGCCGGAGGAGGCTCGGTGAGGTCAGCCTGTGGGATGTCTCTGCGCTCTCAGGTGTATAGGAGCAGGAGGAGGCTCGGTGAGGTCAGCCTGTGGGATGTCTCTGCGCACTCAGGTGTATAGGAGCCGGAGGAGGCTAGATGAGGTCAGCCTGTGGGATGTCTCTGCGCTCTCAGGTGTATAGGAGCCGGAGGAGACTAGGTGAGGTCAGCCTGTGGGATGTCTCTGCGCTCTCAGGTGTATAGGAGCCTGAGGAGGCTAGGTGAGGTCAGCCTGTGGGATGTCTATGCGCTCTCAGGTGTATAGGAGCCTGAGGAGGCTAGGTGAGGTCAGCCTGTGGGATGTCTCTGCGCTCTCAGGTGTATAGGAGCCGGAGGAGGCTAGGTGAGGTCAGCCTGTGGGATGTCTCTGCGCACTCAGGTGTATAGGAGCCGCTGGAGGCTAGGTGAGGTCAGCCTGTGGGAAGTCTCTGCGCTCTCAGGTGTATAGGAGCCTGAGGAGGCTAGGTGAGGTCAGCCTGTGGGATGTCTCTGCGCTCTCAGGTGTATAGGAGCCGGAGGAGGCTAGGTGAGGTCAGCCTGTGGGATGTCTCTGCGCTCTCAGGTGTATAGGAGCCTGAGGAGGCTAGGTGAGGTCAGCCTGTGGGATGTCTCTGCGCTCTCAGGTGTATAGGAGCCGGAGGAGGCTAGGTGAGGTCAGCCTGTGGGATGTCTCTGCGCTCTCAGGTGTATAGGAGCCGGAGGAGGCTAGGTGAGGTCAGCCTGTGGGATGTCTCTGCGCTCTCAGGTGTATAGGAGCCTGAGGAGGCTAGGTGAGGTCAGCCTGTGGGATGTCTCTGCGCTCTCAGTTGTATAGGAGCCTGAGGAGGCTAGGTGAGGTCAGCCTGTGGGATGTCTCTGCGCTCTCAGGTGTATAGGAGCCTGAGGAGGCTAGGTGAGGTCAGCCTGTGGGATGTCTCTGCGCTCTCAGGTGTATAGGAGCCTGAGGAGGCTAGGTGAGGTCAGCCTGTGGGATGTCTCTGCGCTCTCAGGTGTATTGGAGCCGGAGGAGGCTAGGTGAGGTCAGCCTGTGGGATGTCTCAGCGCTCTCAGGTGTATAGGAGCCGGAGGAGGCTATGTGAGGTCAGCCTGTGAGATGTCTCTGCGCTCTCAGGTGTATAGGAGCCGGAGGAGGCTAGGTGAGGTCAGCCTGTGGGATGTCTCTGCGCTCTCAGGTGTATAGGAGCCGGAGGAGGCTATGTGAGGTCAGCCTGTGGGATGTCTCTGCGCTCTCAGGTGTATAGGAGCCGGAGGAGGCTAGGTGAGGTCAGCCTGTGGGATGTCTCTGCGCTCTCAGGTGTATAGGAGCAGGAGGAGGCTAGGTGAGGTCAGCCTGTGGGATGTCTCTGCGCTCTCAGGTGTATAGGAGCCGGAGGAGGCTATGTGAGGTCAGCCTGTGGGATGTCTCTGCGCTCTCAGGTGTATAGGAGCCGGAGGAGGCTAGGTGAGGTCAGCCTGTGGGATGTCTCTGCGCTCTCAGGTGTATAGGAGCAGGAGGAGGCTAGGTGAGGTCAGCCTGTGGGATGTCTCTGCGCTCTCAGGTGTATAGGAGCCGGAGGAGGCTATGTGAGGTCAGCCTGTGGGATGTCTCTGCGCTCTCAGGTGTATAGGAGCCGGAGGAGGCTAGGTGAGGTCAGCCTGTGGGATGTCTCTGCGCTCTCAGGTGTATAGGAGCCGGAGGAGGCTCGGTGAGGTCAGCCTGTGGGATGTCTCTGCGCTCTCAGGTGTATAGGAGCCGGAGGAGGCTCGGTGAGGTCAGCCTGTGGGATGTCTATGCGCTCTCAGGTGTATAGGAGCCTGAGGAGGCTAGGTGAGGTCAGCCTGTGGGATGTCTCTGCGCTCTCAGGTGTATAGGAGCCGGAGGAGGCTAGGTGAGGTCAGCCTGTGGGATGTCTCTGCGCACTCAGGTGTATAGGAGCCGCTGGAGGCTAGGTGAGGTCAGCCTGTGGGAAGTCTCTGCGCTCTCAGGTGTATAGGAGCCTGAGGAGGCTAGGTGAGGTCAGCCTGTGGGATGTCTCTGCGCTCTCAGGTGTATAGGAGCCGGAGGAGGCTAGGTGAGGTCAGCCTGTGGGATGTCTCTGCGCTCTCAGGTGTATAGGAGCCGGAGGAGGCTAGGTGAGGTCAGCCTGTGGGATGTCTCTGCGCTCTCAGGTGTATAGGAGCCTGAGGAGGCTAGGTGAGGTCAGCCTGTGGGATGTCTCTGCGCTCTCAGGTGTATAGGAGCCGGAGGAGGCTAGGTGAGGTCAGCCTGTGGGATGTCTCTGCGCTCTCAGGTGTATAGGAGCCGGAGGAGGCTAGGTGAGGTCAGCCTGTGGGATGTCTCTGCGCTCTCAGGTGTATAGGAGCCTGAGGAGGCTAGGTGAGGTCAGCCTGTGGGATGTCTCTGCGCTCTCAGTTGTATAGGAGCCTGAGGAGGCTAGGTGAGGTCAGCCTGTGGGATGTCTCTGCGCTCTCAGGTGTATAGGAGCCTGAGGAGGCTAGGTGAGGTCAGCCTGTGGGATGTCTCTGCGCTCTCAGGTGTATAGGAGCCTGAGGAGGCTAGGTGAGGTCAGCCTGTGGGATGTCTCTGCGCTCTCAGGTGTATTGGAGCCGGAGGAGGCTAGGTGAGGTCAGCCTGTGGGATGTCTCAGCGCTCTCAGGTGTATAGGAGCCGGAGGAGGCTATGTGAGGTCAGCCTGTGAGATGTCTCTGCGCTCTCAGGTGTATAGGAGCCGGAGGAGGCTAGGTGAGGTCAGCCTGTGGGATGTCTCTGCGCTCTCAGGTGTATAGGAGCCGGAGGAGGCTATGTGAGGTCAGCCTGTGGGATGTCTCTGCGCTCTCAGGTGTATAGGAGCCGGAGGAGGCTAGGTGAGGTCAGCCTGTGGGATGTCTCTGCGCTCTCAGGTGTATAGGAGCCGGAGGAGGCTAGGTGAGGTCAGCCTGTGGGATGTCTCTGCGCTCTCAGGTGTATATGAGCCTGAGGAGGCTAGGTGAGGTCAGCCTGTGGGATGTCTCTGCGCTCTCAGGTGTATAGGAGCCGGAGGAGGCTAGGTGAGGTCAGCCTGTGGGATGTCTCTGCGCTCTCAGGTGTATAGGAGCCGGAGGAGGCTAGGTGAGGTCAGCCTGTGGCATGTCTCTGCGCTCTCAGGTGTATAGGAGCCGGAGGAGGCTAGGTGAGGTCAGCCTGTGGGATGTCTCTGCGCTCTCAGGTGTATAGGAGCCGGAGGAGGCTAGGTGAGGTCAGCCTGTGGGATGTCTCTTCGCTCTCAGGTGTATAGGAGCCGGAGGAGGCTAGGTGAGGTCAGCCTTTGGGATGTCTCTGCGCACTCAGGTGTATAGGAACCTGAGGAGGCTAGGTGAGGTCAGCCTGTGGGATGTCTCTGCGGTCTCAGGTGTATAGGAGCCGGAGGAGGCTATGTGAGGTCAGCCTGTGGGATGTCTCTGCGCTCTCAGGTGTATAGGAGCCGGAGGAGGCTAGGTGAGGTCAGCCTGTGGGATGTCTCTGCGCTCTCAGGTGTATAGGAGCCGGAGGAGGCTCGGTGAGGTCAGCCTGTGGGATGTCTCTGCGCTCTCAGGTGTATAGGAGTTGGAGGAGGCTCGGTGAGGTCAGCCTGTGGGATGTCTCTGCGCTCTCAGGTGTATAGGAGCAGGAGGAGGCTAGGTGAGGTCAGCCTGTTGGATGTCTCTGCGCACTCAGGTGTATAGGAGCCGGAGGAGGCTAGGTGAGGTCAGCCTGTGGGATGTCTCTGCGCTCATAGGTGTATAGGAGCCGGAGGAGGCTAGGTGAGGTCAGCCTGTGGGATGTCTCTGCGCTCTCAGGTGTATAGGAGCCTGAGGAGGCTAGGTGAGGTCAGCCTGTGGGATGTCTCTGCGCTCTCAGGTGTATAGGAGCCTGAGGAGGCTAGGTGAGGTCAGCCTGTGGGATGTCTCTGCGCTCTCAGGTGTATAGGAGCCTGAGGAGGCTAGGTGAGGTCAGCCTGTGGGATGTCTCTGCGCACTCAGGTGTATAGGAGCCGGAGGAGGCTAGGTGAGGTCAGCCTGTGGGATGTCTCTGCGCTCTCAGGTGTATAGGAGCCTGAGGAGGCTAGGTGAGGTCAGCCTGTGGGATGTCTCTGCGCTCTCAGGTGTATAGGAGCCTGAGGAGGCTAGGTGAAGTAAGCCTGTGGGATGTCTCTGCGCTCTCAGGTGTATAGGAGCCTGAGGAGGCTAGGTGAGGTCAGCCTGTGGGATGTCTCTGCGCACTCAGGTGTATAGGAGCCAGAGGAGGCTAGGTGAGGTCAGCCTGTGGGATGTCTCTGCGCTCTCAGGTGTATAGGAGCCTGAGGAGGCTAGGTGAGGTCAGCCTGTGGGATGTCTCTGCGCTCTCAGGTGTATAGGAGCCGGAGGAGGCTAGGTGAGGTCAGCCTGTGGCATGTCTCTGCACTCTCAGGTGTATAGGAGCCGGAGGAGGCTAGGTGAGGTCAGCCTGTGGGATGTCTCTGCGCTCTTAGGTGTATAGGAGCCGGAGGAGGCTAGGTGAGGTCAGCCTGTGGGATGTCTCTGCGCACTCAGGTGTATAGGAGCCGGAGGAGGCTAGGTGAGGTCAGCCTGTGGGATGTCTCTGCGGTCTCAGGTGTATAGGAGCCGGAGGAGGCTAGGTGAGGTCAGCCTGTGGGATGTCTCTGTGCTCTCAGGTGTATAGGAGCCGGAGGAGGCTAGGTGAGGTCAGCCTGTGGGATGTCTCTGCGCTCTCAGGTGTATAGGAGCCTGAGGAGGCTAGGTGAGGTGAGCCTGTGGGATGTCTCTGCGCTCTCAGGTGTATAGGAGCCTGAGGAGGCTAGGTGAGGTCAGCCTGTGGGATGTCTCTGCGCACTCAGGTGTATAGGAGCCGGAGGAGGCAAGGTGAGGTCAGCCTGTGGGATGTCTCTGCGCTCTCAGGTGTATAGGAGCCTGAGGAGGCTAGGTGAGGTCAGCCTGTGGGATGTCTCTGCGCTCTCAGGTGTATAGGAGCCTGAGGAGGCTAGGTGAGGTCAGCCTGTGGGATGTCTCTGCGCTCTCAGGTGTATAGGAGCCTGAGGAGTCTAGGTGAGGTCAGCCTGTGGGATGTCTCTGCGCTCTCAGGTGTATTGGAGCCGGAGGAGGCTAGGTGAGGTCAGCCTGTGGGATGTCTCAGCGCTCTCAGGTGTATAGGAGCCGGAGGAGGCTATGTGATGTCAGCCTGTGAGATGTCTCTGCGCTCTCAGGTGTATAGGAGCCGGAGGAGGCTAGGTGAGGTCAGCCTGTGGGATGTCTCTGCGCTCTCAGGTGTATAGGAGCCGGAGGAGGCTATGTGAGGTCAGCCTGTGGGATGTCTCTGCGCTCTCAGGTGTATAGGAGCCGGAGGAGGCTAGGTGAGGTCAGCCTGTGGGATGTCTCTGCGCTCTCAGGTGTATAGGAGCCGGAGGAGGCTCGGTGAGGTCAGCCTGTGGGATGTCTCTGCGCTCTCAGGTGTATAGGAGCCGGAGGAGGCTCGGTGAGGTCAGCCTGTGGGATGTCTCTGCGCTCTCAGGTGTATAGGAGCAGGAGGAGGCTAGGTGAGGTCAGCCTGTGGGATGTCTCTGCGCACTCAGGTGTATAGGAGCCGGAGGAGGCTAGGTGAGGTCAGCCTGTGGGATGTCTCTGCGCTCTCAGGTGTATAGGAGCCGGAGGAGGCTAGGTGAGGTCAGCCTGTGGGATGTCTCTGCGCTCTCAGGTGTATAGGAGCCTGAGGAGGCTAGGTGAGGTCAGCCTGTGGGATGTCTCTGCGCTCTCAGGTGTATAGGAGCCTGAGGAGGCTAGGTGAGGTCAGCCTGTGGGATGTCTCTGCGCTCTCAGGTGTATAGGAGCCTGAGGAGGCTAGGTGAGGTCAGCCTGTGGGATGTCTCTGCGCACTCAGGTGTATAGGAGCCGCAGGAGGCTAGGTGAGGTCAGCCTGTGGGATGTCTCTGCGCTCTCAGGTGTATAGGAGCCTGAGGAGGCTAGGTGAGGTTAGCCTGTGGGATGTCTCTGCGCTCTCAGGTGTATAGGAGCCGGAGGAGGCTAGGTGAGGTCGAGGTCAGCCTGTGGGATGTCTCTGCACTCTCAGGTGTATAGGAGCCGGAGGAGGCTAGGTGAGGTCAGCCTGTGGGATGTCTCTGCGCTCTTAGGTGTATAGGAGCCGGAGGAGGCTAGGTGAGGTCAGCCTGTGGGATGTCTCTGCGCACTCAGGTGTATAGGAGCCGGAGGAGGCTAGGTGAGGTCAGCCTGTGGGATGTCTCTGCGGTCTCAGGTGTATAGGAGCCGGAGGAGGCTAGGTGAGGTCAGCCTGTGGGATGTCTCTGCGCTCTCAGGTGTATAGGAGCCGGAGGAGGCTAGGTGAGGTCAGCCTGTGGGATGTCTCTGCGCTCTCAGGTGCAAAGGAGCCTGAGGAGGCTAGGTGAGGTGAGCCTGTGGGATGTCTCTGCGCTCTCAGGTGTATAGGAGCCTGAGGAGGCTAGGTGAGGTCAGCCTGTGGGATGTCTCTGCGCACTCAGGTGTATAGGAGCCGGAGGAGGCTAGGTGAGGTCAGCCTGTGGGATGTCTCTGCGCTCTCAGGTGTATAGGAGCCTGAGGAGGCTAGGTGAGGTCAGCCTGTGGGATGTCTCTACGCTCTCAGGTGTATAGGAGCCGGAGGAGGCTAGGTGAGGTCAGCCTGTGGGATGTCTCTGCGCTCTCAGGTGTATAGGAGCTGGAGGAGGCTAGGTGAGGTCAGCCTGTGGCATGTCTCTGCGCTCTCAGGTGTATAGGAGCCGGAGGAGGCTAGGTGAGGTCAGCCTGTGGGATGTCTCTGCGCTCTCAGGTGTATAGGAGCCGGAGGAGGCTAGGTGAGGTCAGCCTGTGGGATGTCTCTGCGCTCTCAGGTGTATAGGAGCCGGAGGAGGCTAGGTGAGGTCAGCCTGTGGGATGTCTCTGCGCACTCAGGTGTATTGGAGCCTGAGGAGGCTAGGTGAGGACAGCCTGTGGGATGTCTCTGCGGTCTCAGGTGTATAGGAGCCGGAGGAGGCTAGGTGAGGTCAGCCTGTGAGATGTCTCTGCGGTCTCAGGTGTATAGGAGCCGGAGGAGGCTAGGTGAGGTCAGCCTGTGGGATGTCTCTGCGCTCTCAGTTGTATAGGAGCCTGAGGAGGCTAGGTGAGGACAGCCTGTGGGATGTCTCTGCGCTCTCAGGTGTATAGGAGCCTGAGGAGGCTAGGTGAGGTCAGCCTGTGGGATGTCTCTGCGTTCTCAGGTGTATAGGAGCCTGAGGAGGCTAGGTGAGGTCAGCCTGTGGGATGTCTCTGCGCTCTCAGGTGTATTGGAGCCGGAGGAGGCTAGGTGAGGTCAGCCTGTGGGATGTCTCAGCGCTCTCAGGTGTATAGGAGCCGGAGGAGGCTATGTGAGGTCAGCCTGTGAGATGTCTCTGCGCTCTCAGGTGTATAGGAGCCGGAGGAGGCTAGGTGAGGTCAGCCTGTGGGATGTCTCTGCGCTCTCAGGTGTATAGGAGCTGGAGGAGGCTATGTGAGGTCAGCCTGTGGGATGTCTCTGCGCTCTCAGGTGTATAGGAGCCGGAGGAGGCTAGGTGAGGTCAGCCTGTGGGATGTCTCTGCGCTCTCAGGTGTATAGGAGCCGGAGGAGGCTCGGTGAGGTCAGCCTGTGGGATGTCTCTGCGCTCTCAGGTGTATAGGAGCCGGAGGAGGCTCGGTGAGGTCAGCCTGTGGGATGTCTCTGCGCTCTCAGGTGTATAGGAGCAGGAGGAGGCTCGGTGAGGTCAGCCTGTGGGATGTCTCTGCGCACTCAGGTGTATAGGAGCCGGAGGAGGCTAGGTGAGGTCAGCCTGTGGGATGTCTCTGCGCTCTCAGGTGTATAGGAGCCGGAGGAGGCTAGGTGAGGTCAGCCTGTGGGATGTCTCTGCGCTCTCAGGTGTATAGGAGCCTGAGGAGGCTAGGTGAGGTCAGCCTGTGGGATGTCTCTGCGCTCTCAGGTGTATAGGAGCCTGAGGAGGCTAGGTGAGGTCAGCCTGTGGGATGTCTCTGCGCTCTCAGGTGTATAGGAGCCTGAGGAGGCTAGGTGAGGTCAGCCTGTGGGATGTCTCTGCGCACTCAGGTGTATAGGAGCCTGAGGAGGCTAGGTGAGGTCAGCCTGTGGGATGTCTCTGCGCTCTCAGGTGTATAGGAGCCTGAGGAGGCTAGGTGAGGTCAGCCTGTGGGATGTCTCTGCGCTCTCAGGTGTATAGGAGCCGGAGGAGGCTAGGTGAGGTCAGCCTGTGGGATGTCTCTGCGCTCTCAGGTGTATAGGAGCCGGAGGAGGCTAGGTGAGGTCAGCCTGTGGGATGTCTCTGCGGTCTCAGGTGTATAGGAGCCGGAGGAGGCTAGGTGAGGTCAGCCTGTGGGATGTCTCTGCGCTCTCAGGTGTATAGGAGCTGGAGGAGGCTAGGTGAGGTCAGCCTGTGGGATGTCTCTGCGCTCTCAGGTGTATAGGAGCCGGAGGCGGCTAGGTGAGGTCAGCCTGTGGCATGTCTCTGCGCTCTCAGGTGTATAGGAGCCGGAGGAGGCTAGGTGAGGTCAGCCTGTGGGATGTCTCTGCGCTCTCAGGTGTATAGGAGCCGGAGGAGGCTAGGTGAGGTCAGCCTGTGGGATGTCTCTGCGCTCTCAGGTGTATAGGAGCCGGAGGAGGCTAGGTGAGGTCAGCCTGTGGGATGTCTCTGCGCACTCAGGTGTATAGGAGCCTGAGGAGGCTAGGTGAGGTCAGCCTGTGGGATGTCTCTGCGGTCTCAGGTGTATAGGAGCCGGAGGAGGCTATGTGAGGTCAGCATGTGGGATGTCTCTGCGCTCTCAGGTGTATAGGAGCCGGAAGAGGCATGGTGAGGTCAGCCTGTGGGATGTCTCTGCGCTCTCAGGTGTATAGGAGCCGGAGGAGGCTCGGTGAGGTCAGCCTGTGGGATGTCTCTGCGCTCTCAGGTGTATAGGAGCAGGAGGAGGCTAGGTGAGGTCAGCCTGTGGGATGTCTCTGCGCACTCAGGTGTATAGGAGCCGGAGGAGGCTAGGTGAGGTCAGCCTGTGGGATGTCTCTGCGCTCTCAGGTGTATAGGAGCCGGAGGAGGCTAGGTGAGGTCAGCCTGTGGGATGTCTCTGCGCTCTCAGGTGTATAGGAGCCGGAGTAGGCTAGGTGAGGTCAGCCTGTGGGATGTCTCTGCGCTCTCAGGTGTATAGGAGCCTGAGGAGGCTAGGTGAGGTCAGCCTGTGGGATGTCTCTGCGCTCTCAGGTGTATAGGAGCCGGAGGAGGCTAGGTGAGGTCAGCCTGTGGGATGTCTCTGCGCTCTCAGGTGTATAGGAGCCGGAGGAGGCTAGGTAAGGTCAGCCTGTGGCATGTCTCTGCGCTCTCAGGTGTATAGGAGCCGGAGGAGGCTAGGTGAGGTCAGCCGGTGGGATGTCTCTGCGCTCTCAGGTGTATAGGAGCCGGAGGAGGCTAGGTGAGGTCAGCCTGTGGGATGTCTCTGCGCTCTCAGGTGTATAGGAGCCTGAGGAGGCTAGGTGAGGTCAGCCTGTGGGATGTCTCTGCGCTCTCAGGTGTATAGGAGCCGGAGGAGGCTAGGTGAGGTCAGCCTGTGGGATGTCTCAGCGCTCTCAGGTGTATAGGAGCCGGAGGAGGCTAGGTAAGGTCAGCCTGTGGCATGTCTCTGCGCTCTCAGGTGTATAGGAGCCGGAGGAGGCTAGGTGAGGTCAGCCGGTGGGATGTCTCTGCGCTCTCAGGTGTATAGGAGCCGGAGGAGGCTAGGTGAGGTCAGCCTGTGCGATGTCTCTGCGCTCTCAGGTGTATAGGAGCCGGAGGAGGCTAGGTGAGGTCAGCCTGTGGGATGTCTCTGCGCTCTCAGGTGTATAGGAGCCGGAGGAGGCTAGGTGAGGTCAGCCTGTGGGATGTCTCTGCGCTCTCAGGTGTATAGGAGCCGGAGGAGGCTAGGTGAGGTCAGCCTGTGGGATGTCTCTGCGCTCTCTGGTGTATAGGAGCCGGAGGAGGCTAGGTGAGGTCAGCCTGTGGGATGTCTCTGCGCTCTCAGGTGTATAGGAGCCGGAGGAGGCTAGGTGAGGTCAGCCTGTGGGATGTCTCTGCGCTCTCAGGAGTATAGGAGCCTGAGGAGGCTAGGTGAGGTCAGCCTGTGGGATGTCTCTGCGCACTCAGGTGTATAGGAGCCAGAGTAGGCTAGGTGAGGTCAGCCTGTGGGATGTCTCTGCGCTCTCAGGTGTATAGGAGCCGGAGGAGGCTAGGTGAGGTCAGCCTGTGGCATGTCTCTGCGCTCTCAGGTGTATAGGAGCCGGAGGAGGCTAGGTGAGGTCAGCCTGTGGGATGTCTCTGCGCTCTCAGGTGTATAGGAGCCGGAGGAGGCTAGGTGAGGTCAGCCTGTGGGATGTCTCTGCGCTCTCAGGTGTATAGGAGCCGGAGGAGGCTAGTTGAGGTCAGCCTGTGGGATGTCTCTGCGCTCTCAGGTGTATAGGAGCCTGAGGAGGCTAGGTGAGGTCAGCCTGTGGGATGTCTCTGCGCTCTCAGGTGTATAGGAACCTGAGGAGGCTAGGTGAGGTCAGCCTGTGGGATGTCTCTGCGCTCTCAGGTGTATAGGAGCCTGAGGAGGCTAGGTGAGGTCAGCCTGTGGGATGTCTCTGCGCTCTCAGGTGTATAGGAGCCTGAGGAGGCTAGGTGAGGTCAGCCTGTGGGATGTCTCTGCGCTCTCAGGTGTATAGGAGCCGGAGGAGGCTAGGTGAGGTCAGCCTGTGGGATGTCTCTGCGCTCTCAGGTGTATAGGAGCCGGAGGAGGCTAGGTAAGGTCAGCCTGTGGCATGTCTCTGCGCTCTCAGGTGTATAGGAGCCGGAGGAGGCTAGGTGAGGTCAGCCGGTGGGATGTCTCTGCGCTCTCAGGTGTATAGGAGCCGGAGGAGGCTAGGTGAGGTCAGCCTGTGCGATGTCTCTGCGCTCTCAGGTGTATAGGAGCCGGAGGAGGCTAGGTGAGGTCAGCCTGTGGGATGTCTCTGCGCTCTCAGGTGTATAGGAGCCGGAGGAGGCTAGGTGAGGTCAGCCTGTGGGATGTCTCTGCGCTCTCAGGTGTATAGGAGCCGGAGGAGGCTAGGTGAGGTCAGCCTGTGGGATGTCTCTGCGCTCTCTGGTGTATAGGAGCCGGAGGAGGCTAGGTGAGGTCAGCCTGTGGGATGTCTCTGCGCTCTCAGGTGTATAGGAGCCGGAGGAGGCTAGGTGAGGTCAGCCTGTGGGATGTCTCTGCGCTCTGAGGAGTATAGGAGCCTGAGGAGGCTAGGTGAGGTCAGCCTGTGGGATGTCTCTGCGCTCTCAGGTGTATAGGAGCCAGAGGAGGCTAGGTGAGGTCAGCCTGTGGGATGTCTCTGCGCTCTCAGGTGTATAGGAGCCGGAGGAGGCTAGGTGAGGTCAGCCTGTGGCATGTCTCTGCGCTCTCAGGTGTATAGGAGCCGGAGGAGGCTAGGTGAGGTCAGCCTGTGGGATGTCTCTGCGCTCTCAGGTGTATAGGAGCCGGAGGAGGCTAGGTGAGGTCAGCCTGTGGGATGTCTCTGCGCACTCAGGTGTATAGGAGCCTGAGGAGGCTAGGTGAGGTCAGCCTGTGGAATGTCTCTGCGCTCTCAGGTGTATAGGAGCCGGAGGAGGCTAGGTGAGGTCAGCCTGTGGGATGTCTCTGCGCTCTCAGGTGTATAGGAGCCGGAGGAGGCTAGGTGAGGTCAGCCTGTGGGATGTCTCTGCGCTCTCAGCTGTATAGGAGCCGGCGGAGGCTAGGTGAGGTCAGCCTGTGCGATGTCTCTGCGCTCTCAGGTGTATAGGAGCCGGAGGAGGCTAGGTGAGGTCAGCCTGTGGGATGTCTCTGCGCTCTCAGGTGTATAGGAGCCGGAGGAGGCTAGGTGAGGTCAGCCTGTGGGATGTCTCTGCGCTCTCAGGTGTATAGGAGCCGGAGGAGGCTAGGTGAGGTCAGCCTGTGGGATGTCTCTGCACTCTCAGGTGTATAGGAGCCGGAGGAAGCTAGGTGAGGTCAGCCTGTGGGATGTCTCTGCGCTCTCAGGTGTATAGGAGCCGGAGGAGGCTAGGTGAGGTCAGCCTGTGGGATGTCTCTGCGCTCTCAGTTGTATAGGAGCCGGAGGAGGCTAGGTGAGGTCAGCCTGTGGGATGTCTCTGCGCTCTCAGGTGTATAGGAGCAGGAAGAGGCTAGGTGAGGTCATCCTGTGGGATGTCTCTGCGGTCAGGTGTATAGGAGCCGGAGGAGGCTAGGTGAGGTCAGCCTGTGGGATGTCTCTGCACTCTCAGGTGTATAGGAGCCAGAGGAGGCTAGGTGAGGTCAGCCTGTGGGATGTCTCTGCGCACTCAGGTGTATAGGAGCCGGAGGAGGCTAGGTGAGGTCAGCCTGTGGGATGTCTCTGTGCTCTCAGGTGTATAGGAGCCGGATAAGGCTAGGTGAGGTCAGCCTGTGGGATGTCTCTGCGCTCTCAGGTGTATAGGAGCCTGAGGAGGCTAGGTGAGGTCAGCCTGTGGGATGTCTCTGCGCTCTCATGTGTATACGAGCCTGTGGAGGCTAGGTGAGGTCAGCCTGTGGGATGTCTCTGCGCTCTCAGGTGTATAGGAACCGGAGGAGGCTAGGTGAGGTCAGCCTGTGGGATGTCTCTGCGCTCTCAGGTGTATAGGAGCCGGAGGAGGCTAGGTGAGGTCAGCCTGTGGGATGTCTCTGCGCTCTCAGGTGTATAGGAGCCGGAGGAGGCTAGGTGAGGTCAGCCTGTGGGATGTCTCTGCGCTCTCAGGTGTATAGGAGCCTGAGGATGCTAGGTGAGGTCAGCCTGTGGCATGCAATGCCTGAAGCACTTTATAGGTCTCCAAAGTCTTCAGATGTGCTAGTGCAGTATGTTCCTTGCTGCTGTCCCCAGTCTCTGTGCTCTACAGTGATCGGGAACCAGGGAAGGCCAGATACTGTCAGTAGGGGTTTCACTGCCCACAGCACCGGTTTAGCGCTGATGCATTACATACAACATGTACTTTTTCACTGAAGCTAATAGTTGCTCTGAAAGGTCATTTTATTTGAAAAGGAAAGAATTAAAAAATGTGAAAAGCTTTATTAGTTCTGTTATAACTGACGTATGTCAGACTCTAGAAGTGGTTGAATCTTTGTTCTCGAAATAAAATATTGTAAAAGAAAAAACAGTGAGGGATTTATAAGGATAGAAAGAATGAATGAAAAAAAAGGTATACAAGCGTTAGGTATCACAGTAATCAGCGCAGTCCCCTGAGGATTCCCAGTCGCATCACATTAGACACATTTTCAGCAAAAAAAAAAAAGATGCACAGTACCAGCAGAGTCTCACGAGACCTGGCGCGCCAAGAGGGGCTATTTGGTACAATTGCAGC
Source organism: Taudactylus pleione (assembly GCA_031769625.1). NCBI lineage: Eukaryota > Metazoa > Chordata > Amphibia > Anura > Myobatrachidae > Taudactylus > Taudactylus pleione. The sequence goes on from JAUIMM010001290.1 coordinate 1,684,352, forward strand.
AGAGATGTGCGAGGACGCATCTGTATCTTACAAATGTACAGGTTCGTATCTATAATGGGTAAAGGGTGTGCACACGGGCCCCTGTGTCCAGGGGGGCATTGCACCGCACACCCTGCACCCATAGTATTACTTACCTCTCCGAAGTCCCACGTCGGTGCGGGTGTCGGGCGCTGTAATAACAACTGGAAAATGGCCGCCACTGCCATTTTCCTGGTGACCTGCGCATACTCTATAGACTCTGGGCACACTTTAGTGCCCAGAGTCTACAACTCCGGCGATGGCTGTGCACAGCTCATTGAGCTGCCAGCCACCGGACAGAGAGGAGGGGGTCATGTCGGAGAGTGCACACGGGCCCCCTCCTCTCTAGAAACACATCTGCAAATTTAGATATGTGTGTGGACTATAACAGATGTCATACAGTATATTCTAAACCTAAAGATCAATCAGAATGTAAGCTCTTTCGATCAGGGCCCTCTACCCTCTTGTACTACTCCCTACTGTAATTTCATTTATCTCTTACTCACCATTAGGGGAACTAACACTCGGCTGATTATGTGGGTGTAAAGGTCGCTAATATAGCAATGATTATTATACATGTCCATGTCCTGCTTTGTATTGTATTGTATTGTAAGTCACTGGTTACTTATTTGTCTATGTACTGTGTAAGGCGCTGCGGAACACTTGTGGCGCCATATAAATAAATGATAATAATAATAATAATAATACTAATCAGAGACTGGAATGTACAGTGCTGGTCACATGTGAGATGGGATAATTGGGGTGAGATGAGGATATTTTGGGCTCGGGCATGTGGTCAGTCTATTTTTGCAGACAGTGGTCACCCAGGCAGCTGATATCTGTGTGTGTGTAAGTGTGAACCAGCGCTGCCCAGTGATTTTACACCAACAGCCGCGCCCGTCACCATCATTATCTGTGTATGTGCTCCAGCCCCATGGCAGGTGCAGGAGATGCCTCAGAAACCGGCGTCGCCTCCCCCGTGCGCACCACTCAGAATCACACAGAGCGTTGAATACTACGGAGATACGGAAATATGTGTATATTCATATTCATATCTGCATGTGCGCTGTACTAGAGAGGAGGGGGCCTGTATGCAGAATCTACTGCGCATGCGCGGGTCTCTGGGAAAATGGCACCAACGCCTAGTTTTCTGGGGACATCTTTCTGAGCATGCGCAGATCACAGAGAAGATGGCCACCGCCGGCACTGTGGAGCAGCACATCGGAATCTGCGGAGAGGTAAGTATATTATTAATTATGGGTGGAGGGTGTGCGGTGTGGGCCCCCCAGACCCAGGGGCCCGTGTCACCGCACACCTACCTTGCACCCATTATAAAGATGCCTATGACTGTATGCGAGAACTCACCACAACCGCAGAGACCTGTGCGACTCAGAATCGGGGCCCATATGTGGCCACAGTTTGATCAGCTACTTAAAATAATTGTATTGATCTGTCATCTGCCAATTGGCAAAATCTAGTACAGCATGATTGATCGCAGACCTGTGTAGTAACGGTTATCTGTGTACTAACGGTTACATCACTGCGTGAGTTCATATCATTCATTTAAAGTGGCTTTTAGTATTTGATCAACCAGGTAAAGTACAGAAAATCCTTATGTGTGGTTCATCTATAGCTCCAGATGAGATATTGGTCTAATTGTCCATATAAATGTAATAATAATAACGTTTTGTCCTGTGTCTGCTGTTAGCGTGTCATGTTATTATGACATCTAAGGCAGCTGTACCCATTTATTATCTACCCACAAAGGACAGAAGTTGTGTCTGAACCATGGGCTGCTCCACGCTATAGTGCTAAAAGGATGAGTGAGAGATGGAAACTCCCTGAAAACATGGCATGTTACCAGCAGGCTCTTCAGCGATGCTACCGGTCCCCGTTACAGTCCTCACTCCATCCACAGGGACTGCTTACAAAGCTTTCATAAAGCTCATGAACCAGCTCATGCCCTGATATTCATGTTATTACCCAATGCACACGCAACAGGTTTCTTATACACAACCCCATCTGATATTATTCACCATGGTAAGGGGTGCAACTCTCAGCACTAGTGCCAAGAGGAGACACCTGAGGATATTTTAAGTGGCACTCATGGGGTTAGACTCACAGGAAGAGGCTGGGGGCAGTGCATATTCCAACTGCTTATACACATTATGATCTACCTGGTTTAAGCCGCTGAGTCGCAATCAGGGACTGTAGTTGTATGCTACCTTTGCAGTTCTCCAACGATGCTGAAGTGCTGCCCCTCTGTCTCTTTATTTGACTGAACTGCACATACGCGCTGTGGTTTGGGGGAGCTGAAGTCACGACCTTCTCCCTACATACAGGAGAACGACCCAACAATCTGTGCTTCTCTATTGCAAGTTATCTCTGAACTTTGATACAGAAGTTTCCTGTGTTCTGTGTTCCTGACCCAAGTCCTTGCTACTGACTACCTATTGGATTAACCCTTACCTGTACCTCTGCCTGGATTTACCTGACCCTTTGTGCACCGACCCTGCTGCTGACCACGTTATTCTTTAACACTTACCTGTTCCTCTACCTGAATAACTTTGATTCACTGTGTACTGACTCTACTGCAGTCTGCGGTTTTGCATTGCTCCTATCTGACCTCTGCCTACACTGAGTTTTCTGCCACAGGAATCCAATTTGTTACCTGAGCTATAAATCCCCTGATCCCGTGACACAGTCCCTCTCCTATTAGGCATATTCCTCCTCTCTACTATCACCTCCTTCCCCCACAGAGGATACCTTTTTGGTGCTCTAAACCATCTCCAAAGTGGAGAACTAAAGCATGGCCTGTATTCCCAGCAAAGCCTGGGCCTCTGGTGTGAGAACGCTGCCATGGTTAGTCCTGCTCACAGTCAAATAATGGAAAAAAAATTCTGAACCAAGTATTTGCCTCCAGACAATGAATCATCAGCCTCTGTCACCTGAGCAAACTAGCTTCAAAAAAGAAATGACAGGGAATCCAGCAACAGATTTAGTACCCATCTATTACTTTTGTATACTGTATGTTGTGATAGGTGGCACTGCTAACGCTACCTACACCTGCTCTATGGCTATAACATACCTCCCAACATTTCCAGACCTCAAGGAGGGACAGGTCATGCGCAGGAGGCGCGCGCAGTCAAAAAGGGGTGTGGCTTATGGGGAAAGTGGGCGTAACCTCTGGTAAATGGGGAGGAGCCTCACGGCTTCCCACGTTTTCATCACTTTGGGGGCGTGCACAGCACTCTCCGAGATGCTGGGCACGCCCCCAGGCAGTCCTTACACTTGAGAACAGATGCCGTGCGCACGACATCTGTTCTCCTCCTGCACACCCACTGCTCTGCTATGCAGAGCAGCGGTTTGGGCTCTCCCCAACTCCCCCCCACTGCGGGACAATGCGGCCCTTGGGTGGGACAGTGGGACAGTTGGGAGGTATGCTATAGTACCTGATCCAAAGTTGCACGTTAATCCCATTTTGACTGTGACTTTTTATGCAGCTGCTAAGTGAAAATATGCGATGTCTAAGCTGCTGGGAGTTGTGTTGAAACGCCCACATGCGGCGGCGGTAACTGTGTAAAAAGTTACAGCATCTGTGCATAATGACGCAGCCTTGGCCACAGAACACCCGATCATTGGTATTCCCAGTCACCCTGTGGCTATTCTTTCAATATAGACAACGGAATTAAGACTCGGTCATGGGTGAAATTGCGTAGAAAGGCGCGGTCACTGGATCAGACACTCCTGTAAAAATTGGTTGTGACACGCCCACATCCAGACACAAGGGGGACATATGAACTGGGATCCCAAGATTCCTGAGGGGCCCCTTGGAATCTCGTGGCCCAGAACAAGTGGCTCCTTTGTATCCCCCTTTCGCCAGGCCTGCTCGCATCTCTGATGGCAGCGGATTTCGGCATTTGCACTTGTGCAGGACCCTTCATGCGCATAGAATGGGTCCTGCTTCCTGATTAGGAGGGGGCACTCGACATCTCGACCACGTTTCCTGGGAGTTCCATGGCCATTGTCTGCATCTACAATCACAGATTTACTAGACTCCACAGCACAGATCTGGCGGCCAATCAGAGTAGCCAATGGTCACGATGTTGTTCTAATGCTGTGTCTGTGGATGCAGGCATCAGATCTGAGATAAAATGACCATATAGAAGGCTATTAGTGACATCTGAGATAGCAGGACCATATAGAAGGCTATTAGTGACATCTGAGATAGCAGGACCATATAGAAGGCTGTTGGTGACATATGAGATAGCAGGACCATATAGAGGCTGTTAGTGACATGTGAGATCGCAGGACCATATGGAAGGCTATTAGTGACTTCTGAGATAGCAGGGCCATAAAGAAGGCTATGAGTGACATCTGAGATAGCAGGACCATATAGAAGGCTGTTGGTGACATCTGAGATAGCAGGACCATATAGAAGGCTGCTTGTGACATCTGAGATAGCAGGACCATATAGAAGGCTGTTAGTGACATCTGAGACAGCAGGACCATATAGAAGGCTGTTAGTGACATCTGAAATAGCAGGACCATATAGAGTCTGTTAGTGACATCTGAGAAAGCGGGACCATATAGAGGCTGTAAGTGACATCTGAGATAGAATTACCATATAGAAGGCTGTTAGTGACATCTGAGATAACAGGACCATATAGAAGGCTGTTAGTGACATCTGAGAATGCAGGACCATATAGAGTCTGTTAGTGACATCTGAGATGGCAGGACCATATAGAGGCTGTAAGTGACATCTGAGATAGCAGGACCATATAGAAGGCTATTAGTGACATCTTAGATAGCAGCAGGGGTGTATCTAGGGATCCAAGCACCCCTGGCAATGTAATGTACTGGCATCCCCCTACCCCCCTTATGCAGTGCCCCCAGTAGTAATCCCCCAGTAGTAATCCCCCCTATGCTGCATTGCCCCAGTAGTAGCCCCCCTATACAGTGCCCCCAGTAGTATTGCCCCCTATGCTGCATTGCCCCCAGTAGTAGTCCTCCCTATACAGTGCCCCCAGTAGTCCCCCTATACAGTGCCCCCAGTAATATTACCGCTGCCCTTACAGCTCCCTGGAGCATCCTCAGGATGCTCTGGGCATTGCTGTAATCACTGGCTATTGTTGCCCCGCCCCTGTGTGATACAACATGGAGGGGGCTTGACCTGCACCAGGCCTGCAAATAATGTTATATACGGTCAGGTGCATAAATATTGGGACATTGACAGAATTTTCAGATTTTGGCCTCTATTCACCACCACAATGGCTTTGAAATGAAACAAACAAGATTTGCTTTAACTGCAGACTTTCAGATTTAATTTGATGGTAATTACATCCAAATCAGGTGAACGGTGTAGGAATTACAACGGTTTCTATATGTGCCTCCCACTTTTTAAGGGGCCAAAGTAATGGTACTATCAACTCAAAAGCAATTTCATGGACAGGTGTGGGCTATTCCCTCGTTATTTCATTATCAATTAAGCAGGTAAAAGGTCTGGAGTTGATTCTAGGTGTGACATTTGCATTTGGAATCAGTTGCTGTCGACTCTCAATATGAGATCCAAAGAGCTGTCACTATCAGTGAAGCAAGCCATTATTAGGCTGAAAAATCAAAACAAACCCATCAGAGAAATAGGAAAAACATTAGGTGTGGCCAAATCAACTGTTTGGAACATTCTTAAAAAGAAAGAATGCACCTATGGACAGATGAGACAAAGATCAGCTTGTACCAGAGTGATGGGAAGAGAAGAGTATGGAGAAGGAAAGGAACTGCTCATGATCCAAAACATACCACCTCATCAGTGAAGCATGGTGGTGGTGGTGTCATGGCGTGGGCATGTATGGCTGCCAATGGAACTGGTTCCCTTGTATTTATTGATGATGTGACTGCTGACAAAAGCAGCAGAATGAATTCTGAAGTGTTTCAGGCAATATTATATGCTCATATTCAGTCAAATGCTTCAGAAATCACTGGACGGCGCTTCACAGTGCAGATGGACAATGACCCGAAGCATACTGCAAAAGCAACCAAAGAGTTTTTTAAGGCTAAAAAGTGGAATGTTATGCAATGGCCAAGTCAGTCCCCTGACCTGAATCCAATTGAGCATGCATTTCACTTGATGAAGACAAAACTGAAGGAAAAATGCCCCAAGAACAAACAGGAACTGAAGACATTTGCAGTAGAGGCCTGGCAGAGCATCACCAGGGATGAAACCCAGCGTCTGGTGATGTCTATGCATTCCAGACTTCAGGCTGTAATTGCCTGCAAATGATTTGCAACAAAGTATTAAAAAGCGAATGTTAGATTTAGGATTGTTTAGTTTGTCCCATTAATTTTGGCCCCTTAAAAAGTGGGAGGCACATATAGAAACCGTTGTAATTCCTACACCGTTCACCTGATTTGGATGTAATTACCCTCAAATTAAATCAAAGTCTGCAGTTAAAGCACATCTTGTTTGTTTCATTTCAAAGCCATTGTGGTGGTGAATAGAGGCCAAAATCTGAAAATTCTGTCAATGTCCCAATATTTATGCACCTGACTGTATATATATATTGGTATATATATATATATATATATATATATATATTGTGACACAGTCAGATTAGGAGGTCCCTCTCCTGGGTAGGGGACTCCTTCCTTACACACACACACAGCAGCAGGGAAGCAGCACACCAGTCTGGATGTGAGTACAAGCTGGTCGGCGCCAGGCTTTATTGTACAATTTCAGAAATAACAGAAAGAAGACATAAACATAAATCCTAGCCCTGTCGGGGCACTAACTTCACAGGTAGTTCCCTCACTACCAGAACCTGGCAGGGCCTAATGCCCTCGCCAGCAACAAAGCACAGCACAGTACTTACAGATAAGTTTTCCAAGTGTCTCAGAGCAAACTCCCTGTCTGCTCTCCCAGGTGAGACACTCAGCCCTAAACACACTAGGCTTATATTGGCCACTCTCAGGTGGAAAACTAACAAGCCTGTTACCAGGCTGCGAGAACCAAAACCTGGAGTGGCCGTGGGTGGAGCCCTCCCTCTCCTCTCACCCACAACCCCCAGGTCCCAAACCGGCTTTTCAAAAAGCCGAGACTCAAGCCTGCTACACTGCAGACTTTCTCCTGGGGATTTAAAACAGATAAGACAGGAATCTGGGATAAATGTCCCTGCCACAGACCACTTTACCAGTGATCCTATCACAATATATATATATATATCAAAATGGCTCAGAAAAAAGTTTCCCCATCCCTGATCCAAACAAATAACAAATAAGACAAAGAAGACAAACAAGAAAAAAAATACTGAAAAAGAAGGCCTAAACTAACATATTAAAAAATAAACTCAGACAAGACTACACAAAAAAAATCCAGACTACATTCCAAAAGTGCAGTAATATTCACCAAACTTCTGTAACAAATCACCTCAAACTGATGAAGTTTTTCAATTCATTAACATCGGTCTCTAACTTTGTCTATTTACATTCATTGGTCACAGTTTAGGAATCCAGGCTGCTTCCTCCATAATGTAAAATCATCAAAACACTTGTTGTTCTTTCCTCACTGTATTCATCTGATTGGTCTATATATATATATATATATATATATATATATTAGGGGTGAGCGGGTTCGGATTTCTGAAATCCGAACCCCCCCGAGCCCCCCCGATGCGAGTCCGATCCGAGTCAGGCTCGACTTTTCCCGCCTGACTCGGATCTGAAATCGAGGCAAAACGTCATCATCCCGCATTCCGAGTCTTGCGGGTTTTGGATCCTATATAAGGTACCCGCGTCGGCGCCATTTTCTCACTCGGCTGTGGACAGTGAAGAGGGAGGGTGGGAGTTAGGGCTGTGTAGTGTAGTGTAGTGTAGTGCTGCTGTTGTCCACTACTTCAAAGTCCATAGGGGCTGGCTGTGTTGTGCTGTGCTGCTGTTGTTAATAGGGGCTGTGTCCACTACTTCAAAGTCCATAGGGGCTGGCTGGACTGTGTTGTGCAGTCAGTTCTCCATAGGGGCTGTGTCCACTTCAAAGTCCTGTGCAGTGTCCCAGTCCTAAAGGGGTGCTGTAGTGTTGTCCAGGGGGTGCTCTGTCCATCAGGGGTGCTCCCCCCAAGTGCTAAAAAAATAATATATTTTCTGTGTTTGTGAATTGTGTGCGCAGTAGCCGCACGTGCATCAACAAAGTAGTGCCAAGCGTGCGCCTGTGTCATAAGTAAAGGGCCGGCTGGCTTGACCATTAAAGGGTGCTGTAACCCCCAAAGTACACTCCAGTCCAAACCAAAAAAAAAATTATTTTCAGTGTTTGTGAATTGTGTGCGCAGTAGCCGCACGTGCATCAACAAAGTAGTGCCAAGCGTGCGCCTGTGTCATAAGTAAAGGGCCGGCTTGCTTGACCGTTAAAGAGTGCTGTAACCCCCGAAAGTACACTCCAATCCAAACCCCAAAAAAATTATTTTCTGTGTTTGTGAATTGTGTGCGCAGTAGCCGCACGTGCATCAACAAAGTAGTGCCAAGCGTGCGCCTGTGTCATAAGTAAAGGGCCGGCTGGCTTGACCGTTAAGGGTGCTGTAACCCCCGAAAGTACACTCCAGTCCAAACCAAAAAAAAAAAAAATTTTCTGTGTTTGTGAATTGTGTGCGCAGTAGCCGCACGTGCATCAACAAAGTAGTGCCAAGCGTGCTCCTGTGTCATAAGAAAAGGGCCGGCTGGCTTGACCGTTAAGGGTGCTGTAACCCCCGAAAGTACACTCCAGTCCAAAATAAAAAAAAAATATATTTTCTGTGTTTGTGAATTGTGTGCGCAGTAGCCGCACGTGCATCAACAAAGTAGAGCCAAGCGTGCGCCTGTGTCATAAGTAAAGGGCCGGCTGGCTTGACCGTTTAGGGTGCTGTAACCCCCGAAAGTACACTCCAGTCGAAACCAAAAAAAAATTAATTTTCTGTGTTTGTGAATTGTGTGCGCAGTAGCCGCACGTGCATCAACAAAGTAGTGCCAAGCGTGCGCCTGTGTCATAAGTAAAGGGCCGGCTGGCTTGACCGTTAAAGGGTGCTGTAACCCCCAAAGTACACTCCAGTCCAAACCAAAAAAAAAATTATTTTCTGTGTTTGTGAATTGTGTGCGCTGTAGCCGCACGTGCATCAACAAAGTAGTGCCAAGCGTGCGCCTGTGTCATAAGTAAAGGGCCGGCTGGCTTGACCATTAAAGGGTGCTGTAACCCCTAAAGTACACTCCAGTCCAAACCAAAAAAAAAATTATTATCTGTGTTTGTGAATTGTGTGCGCAGTAGCTGCACGTGCATCAACAAAGTAGTGCCAAGCGGGCACCTGTGTCATAAGTAAAGGGCCGGCTGGCTTGACCATTAAGGGTGCTGTAACCCCCGAATGTACACTCCAGTCCAAACCAAAAAAAAAATTATTTTCTGTGTTTGTGAATTGTGTGCGCAGTAGCCGCACGTGCATCAACAAAGTAGTGCCAAGCGTGCGCCTGTGTCATAAGTAAAGGGCCGGCTGGCTTGACCGTTAAGGATGCTGTAACCCCCAAAAGTACACTCCAGTCCAAACCAAAAAAAAAAATTATTTTCTGTGTTTGTGAATTGTGTGCGCAGTAGCCGCACGTGCATCAACAAAGTAGTGCCAAGCGTGCGCCTGTGTCATAAGTAAAGGTCCGGCTGGCTTGACTGTTAAAGGGTGCTGTAACCCCCAAAGTACACTCCAGTCCAAACCAAAAAAAAAAATATTTTCTGTGTTTGTGAATTGTGTGCGCAGTAGCCGCACGTGCATCAACAAAGTAGTGCCAAGCGTGCGCCTGTGTCATAAGTAAAGGGCCAGCTGGCTTGACTGTTAAGGGTGCTGTAACCCCCGAAAGTACACTCCAGTCCAAACCAAAAAAAAAATTATTTTCTGTGTTTGTGAATTGTGTGCGCAGTAGCCGCACGTGCATCAACAAAGTAGTGCCAAGCGTGCGCCTGTGTCATAAGAAAAGGGCCGGCTGGCTTGACCGTTAAGGGTGCTGTAACCCCCGAAAGTACACTCCAGTCCAAAATAAAAATAAAATATATTTTCTGTGTTTGTGAATTGTGTGCGCAGTAGCCGCACGTGCATCAACAAAGTAGAGCCAAGCGTGCGCCTGTGTCATAAGTAAAGGGCCGGCTGGCTTGACCGTTTAGGGTGCTGTAACCCCCGAAAGTACACTCCAGTCGAAACCAAAAAAAAAATAATTTTCTGTGTTTGTGAATTGTGTGCGCAGTAGCCGCACGTGCATCAACAAAGTAGTGCCAAGCGTGCGCCTGTGTCATAAGTAAAGGGCCGGCTGGCTTGACCGTTAAAGGGTGCTGTAACCCCCAAAGTACACTCCAGTCCAAACCAAAAAAAAAATTATTTTCTGTGTTTGTGAATTGTGTGCGCTGTAGCCGCACGTGCATCAACAAAGTAGTGACAAGCGTGCGCCTGTGTCATAAGTAAAGGGCCGGCTGGCTTGACCGTTAAAGGGTGCTGTAACCCCCAAAGTACACTCCAGTCCAAACCAAAAAAAAAATTATTATCTGTGTTTGTGAATTGTGTGCGCAGTAGCCGCACGTGCATCAACAAAGTAGTGCCAAGCGGGCGCCTGTGTCATAAGAAAAAAGGGCCGGCTGGCTTGACCATTAAGGGTGCTGTAACCCCCGAATGTACACTCCAGTCCAAACCAAAAAAAAATTTATTTTCTGTGTTTGTGAATTGTGTGCGCAGTAGCCGCACGTGCATCAACAAAGTAGTGCCAAGCGTGCGCCTGTGTCATAAGTAAAGGGCCGGCTGGCTTGACCGTTAAAGGGTGCTGTAACCCCCAAAGTACTCTCCAGTCCAAAACCAAAAAAAAATTATTTTCTGTGTTTGTGAATTGTGTGCGCAGTAGCCGCACGTGCATCAACAAAATAGTGCCAAGCGTGCGCCTGTGTCATAAGTAAAGGGCCAGCTGGCTTGACCGTTAAAGGGTGCTGTAACCCCCAAAGTACACTCCAGTCCAAACCAAAAAAAAAATAATTTTCTGTGTTTGTGAATTGTGTGCGAAGTAGCCGCACATGCATCAACAAAGTAGTGCCAAGCGTGCGCCTGTGTCATAAGTAAAGGGCCGGCTTGCTTGACCGTTAAAGAGTGCTGTAACCCCCGAAAGTACACTCCAATCCAAACCCCAAAAAAATTATTTTCTGTGTTTGTGAATTGTGTGCGCAGTAGCCGCACGTGCATCAACAAAGTAGTGCCAAGCGTGCGCCTGTGTCATAAGTAAAGGGCCGGCTGGCTTGACCGTTAAGGGTGCTGTAACCCCCGAAAGTACACTCCAGTCCAAAAAAAAAAAAAAACAAATTTCTGTGTTTGTGAATTGTGTGCGCAGTAGCCGCACGTGCATCAACAAAGTAGTGCCAAGCGTGCGCCTGTGTCATAAGAAAAGGGCCGGCTGGCTTGACCGTTAAAGGGTGCTGTAACCCCCAAAGTACACTCCAGTCCAAACCAAAAAAAAAATTATTTTCTGTGTTTGTGAATTGTGTGCGCAGTAGCTGCACGTGCATCAACAAAGTAGTGCCAAGCGGGCGCCTGTGTCATAAGTAAAGGGCCGGCTGGCTTGACCATTAAGGGTGCTGTAACCCCCGAATGTACACTCCTGTCCAAACCAAAAAAAAAATTATTTTCTGTGTTTGTGAATTGTGTGCGCAGTAGCCGCACGTGCATCAACAAAGTAGTGCCAAGCGTGCGCCTGTGTCATAAGTAAAGGGCCGGCTGGCTTGACCGTTAAGGGTGCTGTAACCCCCGAAAGTACACTCCAGTCCAAACCAAAAAAAAAATTATTTTCTGTGTTTGTGAATTGTGTGCGCAGTAGCCGCACGTGCATCAACAAAGTAGTGCCAAGCGTGCGCCTGTGTCATAAGTAAAGGGCCAGCTGGCTTGACCGTTAAAGGGTGCTGTAACCACCAAAGTACACTCCAGTCCAAACCAAAAAAAAAATTATTTTCTGTGTTTGTGAATTGTGTGCGCAGTAGCCGCACGTGCATCAACAAAGTAGTGCCAAGCGTGCGCCTGTGTCATAAGTAAAGGGCCGGCTGGCTTGACCATTAAGGGTGCTGTAACCCCCGAAAGTACACTCCAGTCCAAACCAAAAAAAAAATTATTTTCTGTGTTTGTGAATTGTGTGCGCAGTAGCCGCACGTGCATCAACAAAGTAGTGCCAAGCGTGCGCCTGTGTCATAAGTAAAGGGCCGGCTGGCTTGACTGTTAAAGGGTGCTGTAACCCCCAAAGTACACTCCAGTCCAAACCAAAAAAAAAATTATTTTCTGTGTTTGTGAATTGTGTGCGCAGTAGCCGCACGTGCATCAACAAAGTAGTGCCAAGCGTGCGCCTGTGTCATAAGTAAAGGGCCGGCTGGCTTGACCGTTAAGGGTGCTGTAACCCCCGAAAGTACACTCCAGTCCAAACCAAAAAAAAAATTATTTTCTGTGTTTGTGAATTGTGTGCGCAGTAGCCGCACGTGCATCAACAAAGTAGTGCCAAGCGTGCGCCTGTGTCATAAGTAAAGGGCCGGCTGGCTTGACTGTTAAAGGGTGCTGTAACCCCCAAAGTACACTCCAGTCCAAACCAAAAAAAAAAAAATTTTCTGTGTTTGTGAATTGTGTGCGAAGTAGCCGCACATGCATCAACAAAGTAGTGCCAAGCGTGTGCCTGTGTCATAAGTAAAGGGCCGGCTGGCTTGACCGTTAAAGGGTGCTGTAACCCCCAAAGTACACTCCTGTCCAAACCAAAAGAAAATTATTTTCTGTGTTTGTGAATTGTGTGCGCAGTAGCCGCACGTGCATCAACAAAGTAGTGCCAAGCGTGCGCCTGTGTCATAAATAAAGGGCCGGCTGGCTTGACCGTTAAAGGGTGCTGTAACCCCCAAAGTACACTCCAGTCCAAACCAAAAAAAAAATTATTTTCAGTGTTTGTGAATTGTATGCGCAGTAGCCGCACGTGCATCAACAAAGTAGTGCCAAGCGTGCGCCTGTGTCATAAGTAAAGGGACGGCTGGCTTGACCGTTAAAGGGTGCTGTAACCCCCAAAGTACACTCCAGTCCAAACCAAAAAAAAATTTATTTTCTGTGTTTGTGAATTGTGTGCGCTGTAGCCGCACGTGCATCAACAAAGTTGTGCCAAGCGTGCGCCTGTGATATAAGTAAAGGGCCGGCTGGCTTGACCGTTAAAGGGTGCTGTAACCCCCAAAGTACACTCCAGTCCAAACCAAAAAAAAAATTATTTTCTTTGATTGTGAATTGTGTGCGCTGTAGCCGCACGTGCATCAACAAAGTAGTGCCAAGCATTCGCCTGTGTCATAAGTAAAGGGCCGGCTGGCTTGACCGTTAAAGGGTGCTGTAACCCCAAAAGTACACTCCAAACCAAAAAAAAAAATATTTTCTGTGTTTGTGACTTGTGTGCACTGTGGCTGCACGTGCATCAACAAAGGAGCAGCGCCAAGCATGCGCCTGTGTCCCATAAGTAAAGAGCCGGCTGGCTCATTTCTTAAAGGGTGGTGTAACCCACAAAGTGCACTACTCTCCAGCAAAAATAAAAAAATATTTTCTGTGTTTGTGTGCGCTTTAGCCGCACGTATATATCAATATAACATAAATGGAGGACCAAACTTTCTCCGATAAAAATAAAATAGGGAAAGATCAAGAACCACTTCCTCCTAGTGCTATTGCTGCTGCTGGGAGTTGTTTATCATCCCAGAGAGGAAGTAGGAACATCACTACTTTTACTAAACAATTGACCCTCCAACAGACCTTAGCGATGAGGATGAAGTACGACAGCAGTAATCCTGAAGCAAAACGTATAACTGAGGCCTTGACTGCTATGTTGGTGTTAGATGTGCGTCCGGTATCCGCCATTAGTGCAGTGGGATTTAGACAATTGATGGAGGTAGTGTGTCCCCGGTTGCAAATCCCGTCTAGATTCCACCTGCATCCTCAAAGCAGCAGCGACAAGCGTGCGTCTGTCAGTTAAAGGGTGGTGACACCCTCAAAGTGTGCTACACAAACAATTAAAATATTGTTCTTTTTTTTTTCGGTCTTTGTGAAATGTGTGGGCTGTAGCCGCACCTGCATCCTTAAAGCAGCAGCGACAACCGTGCGTCTGTCTGTTAAAGGGTGGTGACACCCTCAAAGTGCTCCAAAAAATAAAAAACTATTTTTTAATGTGTTTGTGACTTGTGTGCGATGTAGCCGCACGTGCATCAACATAGTAGCAGCGCCAAGCGTGCGCCTGTGTCATAAGTCAAGGGCTGGTTTGGACATCTGGTCCGGACTAAAGGACGTGCCAACAATTTCTGACAAGTCTACTGTCACTGCATATGATACTGTCCTCAAAGCAGCAGCGACAAGCGTGCGTCTGTCTGTTAAAGGGTGGTGAAACCCTCAAAGTGTGCTACACAAACAATAAAAATTTTCTTCTTCTTTTTTCTGTCTTTGTGAATTGTGTGGGCTGTAGCCGCACTTGCATCCTCAAAGCAGCAGCGACAAGCGTGCGTCTGTCTGTTAAAGGATTACATCGGTGACAGCATCCAAGTAGGCATGTCAGACAGTCCATACCTGTACTGGCAGGAAAAAGATGCAATTTGGAGGTCCCTGTACAAACTGGCTCTATTTTACCTAAGTTGCCCCCCCTCCAGTGTGTACTCCGAAAGAGTGTTTAGTGCAGCCGGGAACCTTGTCAGCGAAAGGCGTAGGAGGTTGCTTCCACAAAATGTGGAGAAGATGATGTTCATAAAATGAATTATCAACTCTTCCAGGGAGACCAGCCTCCAGAACGTACAGAGGGACCTGTGGTTCCAGCGGGGACGTATTAATACTCTGTGAGGATGAGGATGTACACACTGAAGAGGGTGAGGAATCGGTGGATGAGGATGACATCTTGCCTCCGTAGAGCCAGTTTGTGCAGGGACAGATTAATTGCCAGCTTGTTTTGTGGGGGCCCAAACGAACCAATCATTTCAGCCACAGTTGTGTGGCAGACCCTGGCGCTGAAATTATTGGTTTGTTAAAGTGTGCATGTCCTGTTTATACAACATAAGGGTGGGTGGGAGGGCCCAAGGACAATTCCATCTTGCACCTCTTTTTTTTCTTTGCATTATGTACAGTTTGGGGCCTAGTTTTTCAAACTGCCATCCTGTCTGCCACTGCAGTTTCACGCCTAGATGGGTCACGTGTTTGTGCCACCCACTCGTGTTGCTTAGCATAGTCATCCAGCTACCTCGGTACAACCTTTTGGACATAAAAACACTATTGTGAGGTGTGAGGTGTTCAGAATAGACTGGAAATGAGTGGAAATTAAGGTTATTGAGGTTAATAATAGCATAGGAGCAGAAAAACCAACAAATTCTGTGATTTTAGCTGTTTTTATGCTTTTTTTCAAAAAAATACAGATCCAAAACACAAAACCCAGAACCCAAAACACGGAAGGGTGGTTTTAGCAAAACCAATCCAGATCCAAAACACGAAGAAAGATCCAGATCCAAAACCAAAACACAAAACACGAAAAGTGGCCGGTGCACACCCCTAATATATATATATATATATATATATATATATATATATATATATATATATATATTTTAAGGCAGACAGTGTAACCACTCCTACACCAAAAATCCAATTACATATGAAGATCTGTAGTAGCTGCACGTGCATCAACAAAGTAGTGCCAAGCGGGCGCCTGTGTCATAAGTAAAGGGCCGGCTGGCTTGACCATTAAGGGTGCTGTAACCCCCGAATGTACACTCCAGTCCAAACCAAAAAAAAAATTATTTTCTGTGTTTGTGAATTGTGTGCGCAGTAGCCGCACGTGCATCAACAAAGTAGTGCCAAGCGTGCGCCTGTGTCATAAGTAAAGGGCCGGCTGGCTTGACCGTTAAGGATGCTGTAACCCCCGAAAGTGCACTCCAGTCCAAACCAAAAAAAAAAATTATTTTCTGTGTTTGTGAATTGTGTGCGCAGTAGCCGCACGTGCATCAACAAAGTAGTGCCAAGCGTGCGCCTGTGTCATAAGTAAAGGGCCGGCTGGCTTGACCGTTAAAGTGTGCTGTAACCCCCAAAGTACACTCCAGTCCAAACCAAAAAAAAAATTATTTTCTGTGTTTGTGAATTGTGTGCGCAGTAGCCGCACGTGCATCAACAAAGTAGTGCCAAGCGTGCACCTGTGTCATAAGTAAAGGGCCGGCTGGCTTGACCGTTAAAGGGTGCTGTAACCCCCAAAGTACTCTCCAGTCCAAACCAAAAAAAAATTATTTTCTGTGTTTGTGAATTGTGTGCGCAGTAGCCACACGTGCATCAACAAAATAGTGCCAAGCGTGCGCCTGTGTCATAAGTAAAGGGCCAGCTGGCTTGACCGTTAAAGGGTGCTGTAACCCCCAAAGTACACTCCAGTCCAAACCAAAAAAAAAATAATTTTCTGTGTTTGTGAATTGTGTGCGAAGTAGCCGCACATGCATCAACAAAGTAGTGCCAAGCGTGCGCCTGTGTCATAAGTAAAGGGCCGGCTGGCTTGACCGTTAAAGGGTGCTGTAACCCCCAAAGTACACTCCTGTCCAAACCAAAAGAAAATTATTTTCTGTGTTTGTGAATTGTGTGCGCAGTAGCCGCACGTGCATCAACAAAGTAGTGCCAAGCGTGCGCCTGTGTCATAAATAAAGGGCCGGCTGGCTTGACTGTTAAAGGGTGCTGTAACCCCCAAAGTACACTCCAGTCCAAACCAAAAAAAAAATTATTTTCAGTGTTTGTGAATTGTGTGCGCAATAGCCGCACGTGCATCAACAAAGTAGTGCCAAGCGTGCGCCTGTGTCATAAGTAAAGGGCCGGCTTGCTTGACCGTTAAAGAGTGCTGTAACCCCCGAAAGTACACTCCAATCCAAACCCCCAAAAAATTATTTTCTGTGTTTGTGAATTGTGTGCGCAGTAGCCGCACGTGCATCAACAAAGTAGTGCCAAGCGTGCGCCTGTGTCATAAGTAAAGGGCTGGCTGGCTTGACCGTTAAGGGTGCTGTAACCCCCGAAAGTACACTCCAGTCCAAACCAAAAAAAAAAAAAATTTTCTGTGTTTGTGAATTGTGTGCGCAGTAGCCGCACGTGCATCAACAAAGTAGTGCCAAGCGTGCGCCTGTGTCATAAGAAAAGGGCCGGCTGGCTTGACCGTTAAAGGGTGCTGTAACCCCCAAAGTACACTCCAGTCCAAACCAAAAAAAAAATTATTTTCTGTGTTTGTGAATTGTGTGCGCAGTAGCTGCACGTTCATCAACAAAGTAGTGCCAAGCGGGCACCTGTGTCATAAGTAAAGGGCCGGCTGGCTTGACCATTAAGGGTGCTGTAACCCCCGAATGTACACTCCTGTCCAAACCAAAAAAAAAATTATTTTCTGTGTTTGTGAATTGTGTGCGCAGTAGCCGCACGTGCATCAACAAAGTAGTGCCAAGCGTGCGCCTGTGTCATAAGTAAAGGGCCGGCTGGCTTGACCGTTAAGGGTGCTGTAACCCCCGAAAGTACACTCCAGTCCAAACCAAAAAAAAAATTATTTTCTGTGTTTGTGAATTGTGTGCGCAGTAGCCGCACGTGCATCAACAAAGTAGTGCCAAGCGTGCGCCTGTGTCATAAGTAAAGGGCCAGCTGGCTTGACCGTTAAAGTGTGCTGTAACCACCAAAGTACACTCCAGTCCAAACCAAAAAAAAAATTATTTTCTGTGTTTGTGAATTGTGTGCGCAGTAGCCGCACGTGCATCAACAAAGTAGTGCCAAGCGTGCGCCTGTGTCATAAGTAAAGGGCCGGCTGGCTTGACCATTAAGGGTGCTGTAACCCCCGAATGTACACTCCAGTCCGAACCATAAAAAAAAATTATTTTCTGTGTTTGTGAATTGTGTGCGCAGTAGCCGCACGTGCATCAACAAAGTAGTGCCAAGCGTGCGCCTGTGTCATAAGTAAAGGACCGGCTGGCTTGACCGTTAAGGGTGCTGTAACCCCCGAAAGTACACTCCAGTCCAAACCAAAATAAAAATTATTTTCTGTGTTTGTGAATTGTGTGCGCAGTAGCCGCACGTGCATCAACAAAGTAGTGCCAAGCATGCGCCTGTGTCATAAGTAAAGGGCCGGCTGGCTTGACTGTTAAAGGGTGCTGTAACCCCCAAAGTACACTCCAGTCCAAACCAAAAAAAAAATTATTTTCTGTGTTTGTGAATTGTGTGCGCAGTAGCCGCACGTGCATCAACAAAGTAGTGCCAAGCGTGCGCCTGTGTCATAAGTAAAGGGCCAGCTGGCTTGACCGTTAAGGGTGCTGTAACCCCCGAAAGTACACTCCAGTCCAAACCAAAAAAAAAATTATTTTCTGTGTTTGTGAATTGTGTGCGCAGTAGCCGCACGTGCATCAACAAAGTAGTGCCAAGCGTGCGCCTGTGTCATAAGTAAAGGGCCGGCTGGCTTGACTGTTAAAGGGTGCTGTAACCCCCAAAGTACACTCCAGTCCAAACCAAAAAAAAAATTATTTTCTGTGTTTGTGAATTGTGTGCGCAGTAGCCGCACGTGCATCAACAAAGTAGTGCCAAGCGTGCGCCTGTGTCATAAGTAAAGGGCCAGCTGGCTTGACTGTTAAGGGTGCTGTAACCCCCGAAAGTACACTCCAGTCCAAACCAAAAAAAAAATTATTTTCTATGTTTGTGAATTGTGTGCGCAGTAGCCGCACGTGCATCAACAAAGTAGTGCCAAGCGTGCGCCTGTGTCATAAGTAAAGGGCCGGCTGGCTTGACCGTTAAAGTGTGCTGTAACCCCCAAAGTACACTCCAGTCCAAACCAAAAAAAAAATTATTTTCTGTGTTTGTGAATTGTGTGCGCAGTAGCCGCACGTGCATCAACAAAGTAGTGCCAAGCGTGCGCCTGTGTCATAAGTAAAGGGCCGGCTGGCTTGACCGTTAAAGGGTGCTGTAACCCCCAAAGTACACTCCAGTCCAAACCAAAAAAAAAATAATTTTCTGTGTTTGTGAATTGTGTGCGAAGTAGCCGCACATGCATCAACAAAGTAGTGCCAAGCGTGTGCCTGTGTCATAAGTAAAGGGCCGGCTGGCTTGACCGTTAAAGGGTGCTGTAACCCCCAAAGTACACTCCTGTCCAAACCAAAAGAAAATTATTTTCTGTGTTTGTGAATTGTGTGCGCAGTAGCCGCACGTGCATCAACAAAGTAGTGCCAAGCGTGCGCCTGTGTCATAAATAAAGGGCCGGCTGGCTTGACCGTTAAAGGGTGCTGTAACCCCCAAAGTACACTCCAGTCCAAACCAAAAAAAAAATTATTTTCAGTGTTTGTGAATTGTGTGCGCAGTAGCCGCACGTGCATCAACAAAGTAGTGCCAAGCGTGCGCCTGTGTCATAAGTAAAGGGACGGCTGGCTTGACCGTTAAAGGGTGCTGTAACCCCCAAAGTACACTCCAGTCCAAACCAAAAAAAAAATTATTTTCTGTGTTTGTGAATTGTGTGCGCTGTAGCCGCACGTGCATCAACAAAGTTGTGCCAAGCGTGCGCCTGTGATATAAGTAAAGGGCCGGCTGGCTTGACCGTTAAAGGGTGCTGTAACCCCAAAAGTACACTCCAAACCAAAAAAAAAAATATTTTCTGTGTTTGTGACTTGTGTGCACTGTGGCTGCACGTGCATCAACAAAGGAGCAGCGCCAAGCATGCGCCTGTGTCCCATAAGTAAAGAGCCGGCTGGCTCATTTCTTAAAGGGTGGTGTAACCCACAAAGTGCACTACTCTCCAGCAAAAATAAAAAAATATTTTCTGTGTTTGTGTGCGCTTTAGCCGCACGTATATATCAATATAACATAAATGGAGGACCAAACTTTCTCCGATAAAAATAAAATAGGGAAAGATCAAGAACCACTTCCTCCTAGTGCTATTGCTGCTGCTGGGAGTTGTTTATCATCCCAGAGAGGAAGTAGGAACATCACTACTTTTACTAAACAATTGACCCTCCAACAGACCTTAGCGATGAGGATGAAGTACGACAGCAGTAATCCTGAAGCAAAACGTATAACTGAGGCCTTGACTGCTATGTTGGTGTTAGATGTGCGTCCGGTATCCGCCATTAGTGCAGTGGGATTTAGACAATTGATGGAGGTAGTGTGTCCCCGGTTGCAAATCCCGTCTAGATTCCACCTGCATCCTCAAAGCAGCAGCGACAAGCGTGCGTCTGTCAGTTAAAGGGTGGTGACACCCTCAAAGTGTGCTACACAAACAATTAAAATATTGTTCTTTTTTTTTTCGGTCTTTGTGAAATGTGTGGGCTGTAGCCGCACCTGCATCCTTAAAGCAGCAGCGACAACCGTGCGTCTGTCTGTTAAAGGGTGGTGACACCCTCAAAGTGCTCCAAAAAATAAAAAACTATTTTTTAATGTGTTTGTGACTTGTGTGCGATGTAGCCGCACGTGCATCAACATAGTAGCAGCGCCAAGCGTGCGCCTGTGTCATAAGTCAAGGGCTGGTTTGGACATCTGGTCCGGACTAAAGGACGTGCCAACAATTTCTGACAAGTCTACTGTCACTGCATATGATACTGTCCTCAAAGCAGCAGCGACAAGCGTGCGTCTGTCTGTTAAAGGGTGGTGAAACCCTCAAAGTGTGCTACACAAACAATAAAAATTTTCTTCTTCTTTTTTCTGTCTTTGTGAATTGTGTGGGCTGTAGCCGCACTTGCATCCTCAAAGCAGCAGCGACAAGCGTGCGTCTGTCTGTTAAAGGATTACATCGGTGACAGCATCCAAGTAGGCATGTCAGACAGTCCGTACCTGTACTGGCAGGAAAAAGATGCAATTTGGAGGTCCCTGTACAAACTGGCTCTATTTTACCTAAGTTGCCCCCCCTCCAGTGTGTACTCCGAAAGAGTGTTTAGTGCAGCCGGGAACCTTGTCAGCGAAAGGCGTAGGAGGTTGCTTCCACAAAATGTGGAGAAGATGATGTTCATAAAATGAATTATCAACTCTTCCAGGGAGACCAGCCTCCAGAACGTACAGAGGGACCTGTGGTTCCAGCGGGGACGTATTAATACTCTGTGAGGATGAGGATGTACACACTGAAGAGGGTGAGGAATCGGTGGATGAGGATGACATCTTGCCTCCGTAGAGCCAGTTTGTGCAGGGACAGATTAATTGCCAGCTTGTTTTGTGGGGGCCCAAACGAACCAATCATTTCAGCCACAGTTGTGTGGCAGACCCTGGCGCTGAAATTATTGGTTTGTTAAAGTGTGCATGTCCTGTTTATACAACATAAGGGTGGGTGGGAGGGCCCAAGGACAATTCCATCTTGCACCTCTTTTTTTTCTTTGCATTATGTACAGTTTGGGGCCTAGTTTTTCAAACTGCCATCCTGTCTGCCACTGCAGTTTCACGCCTAGATGGGTCACGTGTTTGTGCCACCCACTCGTGTTGCTTAGCATAGTCATCCAGCTACCTCGGTGCAACCTTTTGGACATAAAAACACTATTGTGAGGTGTGAGGTGTTCAGAATAGACTGGAAATGAGTGGAAATTAAGGTTATTGAGGTTAATAATAGCATAGGAGCAGAAAAACCAACAAATTCTGTGATTTTAGCTGTTTTTATGCTTTTTTTCAAAAAAATACAGATCCAAAACACAAAACCCAGAACCCAAAACACGGAAGGGTGGTTTTAGCAAAACCAATCCAGATCCAAAACACGAAGAAAGATCCAGATCCAAAACCAAAACACAAAACACGAAAAGTGGCCGGTGCACACCCCTAATATATATATATATATATATATATATATATTTTAAGGCAGACAGTGTAACCACTCCTACACCAAAAATCCAATTACATATGAAGATCTGAAGGTGATAATTGTAGTAATAGATGAATATGGTAAACGTGCAATGAGTACAGTATGAGTTTCAGGAATTACAGTCATAAATACATATAACAAATTAATCTGCAGCTAATCTAATGATGGCATAGTTGGTCCAGAGTACTTAACATCAATGCTGTGCTGAAAGGAATATATATATATATATATATATATATAGCACCTTTTTGCAAGACCATGATGAAATCTAAGATGGAGACCACCTATCCTCTACCCTGGGTGCATTGGGAAGCTTACAGGGGCCTAAAAGGTTCAGTTTCAACTGATATTAGGCTGGCCATACTTCTGAGGAAACACTCCTGGTTACCAAGGCTGTGAAACGCGTCAAAGCTCAGCCCCGCCTGGCTGATGAAGTGCTCTCTCCAATACAGCTTACCTGCCCAGAGATTCCTTGCCCAGCGGGCTGACAAGCTGGCACCAGAGGCACTGAGAGGTTGCCAGCTCTGGTCCCTGTAAGTGACAGCGGTGCCAGTGGGGACGGCCTGCACTTATCCCCAGGCTCCCATACATAGTAGTGGTAAGAGGTGATGCCTTCCAGTAACAGGGATCTTCCTGATCCCATTTGTGTAGAGAAGTGTAAGTAACCTTATAGATAGGCATAGTAGATGTGTCATAAAAACTAACACTTGCCTTTATACCCATCCACTCATCATTTTTGGAATGTATTGGATTATTTTTATTATTATTATTATTATTATTATTATTATTATTATTATTATTATTATTATTATTATTATTATCGTGTATTATACAGCAACCACATCATGGCCTGTTTTCTCAATATTTGATTGCTGCATTCTCATAACTACTGATTAGTCTCACAATTTGGCTGCTGCGGGCACATGTGCTAGACAGGCTTAATTTAGACATTTCCATGTATTGAACCTCTGCCGGGCATTCGGGTGAATGGAAATGACACATGAGTTAAAGTGCTTTGTCAGACATAGTTTTCCTAACACATAATCTGTGAACAGGCAATTTTTATCCATTTCCCATTTGCAGCATTTTATTATTAGTTGATTTTTACTATTGGAAACATTAGGGTTTATGCATTGTAGCAGTTTAATATTCCATGGACTATATATTTTATCAATTACTTCTCCCCGCCATATCTCTAACCAGTTCTGAAAGAC
The DNA here is from genome assembly GCA_031769625.1 of Taudactylus pleione. Taxonomy (NCBI): domain Eukaryota; kingdom Metazoa; phylum Chordata; class Amphibia; order Anura; family Myobatrachidae; genus Taudactylus; species Taudactylus pleione. Next base: position 1,707,403 of record JAUIMM010001290.1, read on the forward strand.
TCATTTATTTTCAGTTTGGCTTATTACAAAAGCCAGATTAATCCGTCTATTATTAGTGTTGGGGAAGGAATGACCTCAGCCATTCATCAAGGACGCTGCTGGCGTAGAAGGAGAGGGATGGATAGGATCAGACTGAGAGCGTAGAGGTCATACAAGATCTCGTCCTCCTCTCATTCTTCCTCTGTAAGAGCAGCCGCAGTGATTCTTACCAGGTCTACAACTCTTTAGGCGTAATAAATAATGTATTTCATCATTTATTCATATGCTTGCAAAATATTATAGCAAAGGAGATAAATCGCGTGGTTCGCCCGGCAAAAGAAAATAATAGAGATTAGGAATTATACGCACACATTTAACCTTTAGGGCACCCTAAATAGTATCACAGAAGCAATTGGATGTGATGATTGCTAAGGGGGCTGTCAATGGCTGCAGACAATCATTCATTGCTTACATCTAAGGGGCATTAGTTTGTTGCTCGCTGGGAACATGATCTGAATATAAAGGGTCTGCTGACACCAATGTTATAGAGGGAAACACAACCACTACTTATGAATTGCATTAAGCTCCTTTATACTAGATTAAATGTATTAGATTTCATTGTAGTCCATTATCCATATGAGACGCCATTGTGCTAGAATGGGGGGAACTATTCAGGATTAAGATGTTAATGCACTAAGATGGAGAACATACAGCTATGTGCTGCTTTTGGATCTACAGACTACACACCAGGATCAGGTAGACTGTGGACCTTGATATGATCATACGGTGCAGCTACTGTCACCTTTTCGTAACAAGTATGAGGAAGACCAATGTCTCCTGCTCTGAGCAAAGATCCACAACCTGAGCTGATTCACCAAAGTTAATTACAATGGGCCTGATTAAGACATGTATGCAAACCTTATGGTTTTTGTACAAGGCCGAAGGTGGCTGGACTGTGTGTGACAGGTTAGCAGTGTGCATGTGCTGCAATGCCACTTCAGTGGCAGTGGTATCAGTGCCCTGGCTGCTGCAGCCTGATTGACAGGCTGCGGCCTTTTGAGGGTGGGGAAAGGACAGTCATCGGAGTCCGTAACAGAGGTGTTTCACCTCCATTTTGTGGGAGTGCTGAGGCCAAGGATTGCGTCTTCTGATGCAGATTTCCTGTCCCCAGCAGAGGAGTTCTGTTGCCCATTTTCAGCAAGTTCAGACTTACTCGGATGGGCGTTGACTGCGGTCGATGGTCCTGATAGTGATTCGATGCTCAATCTTTAATGCAGACAGAAGACATGTTTTCTATTCAGACGCCTCCTGCGGCATTAGCATAATTTAGCGTACAACTCTGAGGGCGGGATGTATGACGATCCCACAAAGGACCACTCTGTCAATAAGAGTGGCCCTTTGTGGTGTTGGGACTTCCGAGTTTATGACCCAGAGGCCCCTCTGGTGTCCTTCTGCGTATGCCGTGTGGGCTGCTGGGAAGGATTCAATTGGATCCGTCTATCAGCACTCAGCAGAGAGAAGCCCATAAGCTTATATGGGTAACACCATCAGGAAGATGGCATCACCCAATTCAGTAAAGTCCCGAAGTGCATCGCATTCCTGGGATTGCTGCATATTAAAAATGCGTTCACACAAGCATATTTCGTGGTTTGATCGCATTTTTACCCTTGATTCATTTTGACCTGAATGAGGCCCGATGTTCATTAATCTAAATATGAATTCATTGATACAGTATTGGAGTTCCTGTATGGCTGGTTGTCAGCTGTGACCTCCCCAGAGCAGGAAATGCATTTCTAAGACAGCTAGGGACGAGACTAACTACAGCAATGACCAGTAATAGTCAGACATCGGCCCCCAGAGCAGAAAATGTGCTCCTTAGAGAGCTAGGGATGAGCCTTACTACAGCAATGACGAGCAATAGTCAGACATTGGCCACCAGAGCAGGAAATACACTCCTGAGACAGCTAGGGACAAGCCTTACTACAGCAATGACCAGTAATAGTCAGACATCGGCCCCCAGAGCAGAAAATGTGCTCCTTAGAGAGCTAGGGATGAGCCTTACTAAAGCAATGATGAGCAATAGTCAGACATTGGCCCCCAGAGCAGAAAATGGGCTCCTGAGCCTAACTACAGCAATGATGAGCAATAGTCAGACATTGGCCCCCAGAGCAGGAAATAGGCTCTGGAGAGAGCTAGGGATGAGCATTACTACAGCAATGACAGCTATAGTCAGACATTGGCCCACAGGGCAGGAAATGTGCTCTTGAGACAGCTAGAGAAGAGCCTTACTACAGCAATGACCAGCAATAGTCAGAAATTGATCCCCAGAGCAGGAAATGCACTCCTGATACAGCTAGGGATGAGCCTTACTACAGTAATGACCAGCAATAGTCAGACATTGGCCCCCAGAGCAGAAAATATGCTCCTGAGACAGCTAGGGATGAGCCTTACTACAGCAATGACCAGCAATAGTCAGACATTGGCACCCAGAGCAGGAAATGTGCTCCTGAGACAGCTAGGGATGACCCTTACTACAGTAATGACCAGTATTAGTCAGACATTTGCCCCCAGAGCAGGAAATGTGCTCCTGAGACAGCTAGGGAAGAACCTTACTACAGCAATGACCAGCAATATTCAGACATTGGCCCCGAGAGCAGAAAATGCACTCCTGAGACAGCTAAGGAAGAGCCTTACTACAGCAATGACCAGCAATAGTCAGACATTGGCTCCCAGAGCAGGAAATGCGCTCCTGAGACAGCTAGGGATGAGCCTTACTACAGCAATAGTCAGACATTTGCCCCCAGAGAAGGAAATGTGCTCCTGAGACAGCAAGGGATGAGCCTTACTATAGAAATGACCAGCAATAGTCAAACATTGGCCCCCAGAGCAGAAAATGGGCTTCTGAGACAACTAGTGAAGAGCCTTACTACAGCAATGACCAGCAATAGTCAGACATCACAAATGGCATTTACTACAAGTCCTTTCTAATTACTATTTATTTGTATTACAACTACTTCAATATTTGCTTTATTCTAAGAAAAAAAAATCTAAAGGGTAAGTTTACTATAGTGAGAGTTTTTAGAAGTAGAGATGTTGCCCATAGCAACCAATCAGATTCTAGCTATTATCTTCTAGATGGTGCTAGTTAGATGTTAGGTAGAATCTCATTGGTTGCCATGGGCAACATCTCCTCTTCTAAGAACTCTCACTTTAGTAAATTTATCCCTAAAAGTCAATTTTTGGTCGATTTAAAATCTATATAAAATCAACCAACATTAATGTTGATTTTTTTTTTTGTGTCCGAATAGCTCATTTACTATCAGTCATTTTAGCTGTCTTGTTGGTCGACTTTTGTGCTCCATAGGAAATGGATTTGGAGCTAAAATCAACTGCAAATTGACCTCAAAACAGATCTTGCATCCTATTGGCCAAAACCTACCACATATTATTTTTAAAACCCTGACTTTAGGAAAATGCCCCAAACACTGAAAAAGCTCCTCAGAGGGAGTATTTTGGTATATAATTAGGGGTGAGCGGGTTCGGATTTCTGAAATCCGAACCCCCCCGAGTCCCCCCGATCCGAGGCCGATCCGAGTCAGGCTCGACTTTTCCCGCCTGACTCGGATCTGAAATCGAGGCAAAACGTCATCATCCCGCCTTCCGGGTCTTTTTGGATTCTATATAAGGTACCCGCGTTGGCGCCATTTTCTCACTTGGCTGTGGAAAGTGAAGAGTGAGGGTGGGAGTTAGGGCTGGCTGGGCTGTGTAGTGTAGTGCAGTATAGTGTTGTGCTGTGCTGCGATGTGCTGCTGTTATCCATAGGGGCTGTGTCCACTACTTCAAAGTCCATAGGGGCTGGCTGGACTGTGTTGTGCAGTTAGTTGTCAATAGGGGCTGTGTCCACTCCAAAGTCCTGTGCAGTGTCCCAGTCCTAAAGGGGTGCTGTAGTGTTGTCCAGGGGGTGCTCTGTCCATCAGGGGTGCTCCCCCCAAGTGCATAAAAAAATAAATATTTTTTCTGTATTTGTGAATTGTGTGCACTGTGGCTGCACGTGCATCAACAAAGGAGCAGCGCTAAGCGTGTGCCTGTGTCCCATAAGTAAAAGGCCGGCTGGCTTGTCCGTTAAAGGGTGCTGTAACCCCCAAAGGGCACTCCAAACAAAATAAAAATATATATTTTTTTGTGTTTGTGAATTGTGTGCGCAGTAGCCACATGTGCATCAACAAAGTAGTGCCAAGCGTGCGCCTGTGTCCCATAAATAAAGGGCCGGCTGGATTGACCGCTAAAGGGTGCTGTAACCCCCAAAGGGCACTCCAAACAAAATTAAAAAAAAAATTCTGTGTTTGTGAATTGTGTGCACTGTGGCTGCACGTGCATCAACAAAGAAGCAGCGCCAAGCGTGCACCTGTGTCCCATAAGAAAAAGGCCAGCTGGCTTGTCCATTAAAGGGTGCTGTAACCCCCAAAGGGCACTCCAAACAAAATAAAAAAATATATTTTTTTGTGTTTGTGAATTGTGTGCGCAGTAGCCGCACGTGCATCAACAAAGTAGTGCCAAGCGTGCGCCTGTGTCCCATAAATAAAGGGCCGGCTGGATTGACCGCTAAAGGGTGCTGTAACCCCCAAAGGGCACTCCAAACAAAATAAAAAAAAATTTCTGTGTTTGTGAATTGTATGCACTGTGGCTGCACGTGCATCAACAAAGGAGCAGCGCTAAGCGTGCGCCTGTGTCCCATAAGTAAAAGGCCTGGTGGCTTGTCCGTTAAAGGGTGCTGTGACCCCCAAAGGGCACTCCAAACAAAATAAAAAAATATTTTCTGTGATTGTGAATTGTGTGGGCTGTAGCTGCACGTGCATCAACAAAGGAGCAGCGCCAAGCGTGCGCCTGTGTCACATAAGTAAAGGGCCGGCTGCTCATTTCTTAAAGGGTGGTGTAACCCACAAAGTGCACTAGTCTCCAACAAAAATAAAAAAATATTTTCTGTGTTTGTGTGCGCCTTAGCCGCACGTATATATCAATATAACATAAATGGAGGACCAAACTTTCTCCGATAAAAATAAAATAGGGAAAGATCAAGAACCACTTCCTCCTAGTGCTGAAGCTGCTGCCACTAGTCATGACATAGACGATAACATGCCATCATCGTCGTCTGCCAAGGCCGATTTCCAATGTCATAGTAGAGGGCACATACAATCCCAAATGACAAAGTTCAGGAAAATGACCTTGAAAAAAACATTTAAATCATCTGAAGAGAAACGTAAACTTGCCAATATGCCATTTACGACACGGAGTGGCAAGGAATGGCTAAGGTCTTTCCCTATGTTCATGACTAGTGGTTCAGCTTCACATGACAATGGAAGCCCTCCTTCCGCTAAAAAAATCAAATGAGTTAAGCTGGCAAAAGCACAGCGAAGAACTGTGCGTTCTAAGAAGATATCGCAAATCCCCAAGGAGAGTCCAAGTGTGGTGGTGGTTGCGATGCCTGACCTTCCCAGCACTGGACGGGAAGAGGTGGCTCTTTCCACCATTTGCACGCCCCCTGCAAGTGTTGAAAGGAGCAGCCACAGTCCACTTGCTGATATGCAAATTGAAGATGTCACTGTTGAAGTACAACAGGATGAGGATACTGGTGTAGCTGGCACTGAGGAGGAAGTTGGCGAGGAGGATTCTGATGGTGATGTGGTTTGTTTAAATCAGGCTCCAGGGAGACAGTTGTTGTCCATGGGATGAAAAAGCCCATCACGGTCATGCCTGGGCAGTAGACCAAACATTCCACCTCTTTGGTCTGGCAATATTTCTATCCAAATCCGGACAACAACTGTCTTGCCATATGTACCATATGTAAAGGTGAAATAAGTAGGGGTAGGGACGTTAACCACCTAGGAACATCCTCCCTTATACGGCACCTGCAGCGCGTTCATAAAAAGTTACTGTCAAGTTCAGAAACTTTGGCTAAGACCGTAAGCAGTCCAGGGACACCTAAATCCCTTCAACCTGTTTTATCCAAGGAATCGGTGGATGAGGAGGATGAGGACGACATCTTGCCTCCGTAGAGCCAGTTTGTGCAGGGACACATTAATTGCCAGCTTGTTTTGTGGGGGCCCAAACGAACCAATCATTTCAGCCACAGTTGTGTGGCAGACCCTGGCGCTTAAATGATTGGTTTGTTAAAGTGTGCATGTCCTGTTTATACAACATAAGGGTGGGTGGGAGGGCCCAAGGACAATTCCATCTTGCACCTCTTTTTTTTCTTTGCATTATGTACAGTTTGGGGCCTAGTTTTTCAAACTGCCATCCTGTCTGCCACTGCAGTATCACGCCTAGATGGGCCACGTGTTTGTGCCGCCCACTCGTGTCGCTTAGCATAGTCATCCAGCTACCTCGGTGCAACCTTTTGGCCATAAAAACAATATTGTGAGGTGTTCAGAATAGACTGGAAATGAGTGGAAATGAAGGTTATTGAGGTTAATAATAGCATAGGAGCAGAAAAACCCACAAATTCTGTGATTTTAGCTGTTTTTATGCTTTTTTAAAAAAAAATACAGATCCAAAACACAAAACCCAGAACCCAAAACACGGAAGGGTGGTTTTGGCAAAACCAATCCAGATCCAAAACACGAAGAAAGATCCAGATCCAAAACCAAAACACAAAACATGAAAAGTGGCCGGTGCACACCCCTATATATAATTGAATATATGGATGCTTGAATTATGGGCCTGTTTCACAGATGTTTGTTAATGGCGTTGCTGTCTTTGAATGCAGCTGATGTTTGAAAATATGCGAATGTCGCAGTTGCAGTATTTAGATGCCCACCATCGGTTTTGATATTCCAAGTGACTCTTTCCAAAGATGCAGATCCCTTGATAATCAATCCTTTGGAGTAGCCTTAGAGTCACACATGTATGGCCACATGTACTAAGACACCGGAGCCATGTTATCTGCATACTGGATCACAGATACAGGCGGTGCTACTCCCCATTACCTTCCCCCAATGCTCCCTGACTGTCAATCACACTATGAGTCAAAAGTGGCTGCCAGTGACTATGGTAATATACCTTGTCGCATGCGCTGTGCGACTTAGACATATGCTGAGTTTACCGATAATCGGTTAACTGCATGAAAATCAGAATAACGTACATCCCAGTGCCAGTCACTCACTTTCCCTGAGCGCCTGACGTCTTGCCAGTGCCTGGGGGAGAACACCAGTGGGTGGAGCATCCTCAGGATGCTCCAGGTGCCTTATAAGGTGCGGTATCCTTGTCTGTGGCCATTCTGGCTGCAGGTTGTCATTCCCGGCACCCAGCTAGCCAGATGCAGGGACCATGCAAGTAGAGCCTTGACGAGGTCATACGGCATCATTATGCTGGAGCGATTGAGACAGAACATCGGCATGACCTCGCCAGCAGACATTACATTGAGATTTAACCACATACAGAAGAACTTTGAAGGCTTTCAAAGTTTGTTTTGAGGTCAACTTTTGGACGATTTTCATACCGGCCTTTAGTTTATCTCCTGTTTCCTATGTAAAAGTATAGATGGTTGGGCCGATGTTGTAACTTGTTTGGAAGTCTATTTTGAGGTCGATGACTTTAGTAAATCTTCAATTTGCAAACTCGAGAGAAAATCAACCAAAAATCACCCTAAAAGAGGCATTTGTAGGACAAACATTGCGGTGCAAATGGTATGAAGTATATGGCTATCATTTTAATCATTTTAATGCCCATCAATTGCGATATTTATTTGAGTGAAAAGGGAAACGAATAAAGAGTCCCTCTACAGCAATAAGGGGCAACAGTTGTGCAGAGAATTAACAGTACAGTATATACAGTAACACGTTGCTATATGTGGCACCCCCCGAGAAACTGCTTGTGGGTTAACTGGTACTACAAGGGTTAATTCCCTGGCAGTCCTTACGGGATCGGTATGTCAGCCGCATGGTTCAAATCCAGACGCGAGATGCCCGACAGGGGGGAAGATCCCGACAAGGGTTTTTGGTAAGTATGTACTAACCCTGACCCTCCTAACCTTAACCCGTAAATACAGAAACTTGCCAATACCGGTAATGAGATGTGACAAGCATTGTCTGGGGTGTATAACAGAGTCACCTGTTTCCTATGAAACTCTGCTCTAAGAAACAAAACAAAGCAGAAAAGTAGAAGAGTAAGAAATGAAATGTAACATTTCCTCTCAGAGAGAACTTCTCCCGACCTCAGCAGAACTGACGCCATAAAAGAGATCTGAATTACACGACAAAGTGTTTGTTCTGCAACATTAAATCGTCACAACAACATTCGCCATCTGCTGCAATCCAATCCCACACTAAACCCAGCGAACGACCCACACGGAGGAACGAGTCACCTCTGGTGCCACAATCTTACTATTCTCTTCCTTCTTCATTTTAATGCTGTACAGTTTGTTGTTAGCGCTGTATCTGTGAATTTAGCGAACAAATTTAATGTATTGATACCAGTATATATTTTAAGTGAATCTGATTTAAGGGCCTATTATTCAAGCTCATTTTTCAAAAAAATAACTGCATAACTTCATGAATTGCTGCTATGTGCTAACAGCCTAATGCAGGAGAGGTCACAGAAATCTCCGGCAAAAGGCCAATTAGGGCTAATTATCAATGGGGACTATGGTCTGACCCCTTTGTACCAAACTCTGTAAAGCAAAGCTTTCCGAGTTTGGCCTCATAGGTTTTTTACGCCATTTTGAGATGTTGTAAGCCGCTTTAAGCCTATGGAGGCAATCTTTCACAATCCCTCTCCTTCAGCCGCCGGCCGGCTCCGGTAAGTGGCACTGTGCGCTTGCGCAGGGTCAGATTCGCCTGGAACAGTCTTTCACAAATGTGAAAGATTTCTCCAATATGCCAATATGTAACTTGCAGGGACAGAATTAACTTTAGTACATTAGTACATAGCGGGGATATTTTCATTCAAGATTCAAATATCTGTTGCGATACAGACTGCTAATAATCACGGCACTGCTCTTATTTAGTATTAGTATCTAAAAAATATAAAAATGGTTTAATGACGTTTGAAGAGAATCATCGTCATAGTTAATTTATAGGGCTCTGCAGAATTTGTAGCACCGGAGAATCATCATACAGATATCATATACATTAATACAATAAGGGGCCTATGTATCATTGAATGTTTGTGGTAAGTGCTCTACAAAGACTCACAGGTGGTGCCTGTTAATATTAAAGACACCCCAAATGTATAAAGGTGGGACTGTATAAAGGTGGGACTGTAGAAGATATTTGATTACCTGCCGCTGTTCCTCCTTTTCTGACAGCAGCCGCAGACCCCATAGGTTTCTATAGGGGATGCCAAGCTGTCAGATTTAACAAGCTCCGTAATGTGAAGCAACGGAGAGTTTGGCCCCCGGGAGCTAACGCCATATGGTGAAAATTCTTATTCATTGCGTCCACTTTCGCCTACATACCAGCCCCTGTGATCGCCGGTATGCAGGTACGCTCCCCTGCTACGACAGCTCTTCTCTAATGTCCCGGTGATGAGAAGACTTCTGGGTTTATGACCCCATGGCTATTGAGCCTGATCCTTCAGATCCCTCTCCAGGGCTTTTTGTGATAAGAAGCTCATAGGTTTCTTGTCAGTATCATTAAACTAAAGGTCCCCATACATCTGCAACGGATTGTTGTGATGTATCGATGGGATCAGAAACGCCAACATTTCAGACCGGCGGCCATCGATGTTCCGCAATCCGTCGCAGGAACGGTAAGATTCTACATGTTAAACTTCACCGATCTACCAATAATTTTTTGATCATGATCGGCGTATCTGTGAAATCCAACATGTTGGATTTCAGTGATCCTGCGATGTTGGGTTGCAGGATCGCTACATTGCGACAATCCATCGCAGATGTATGGGGGCCTTTAGACATCACTGGTCTGCCTCCAGCACCCAGCAGGTTACTAACTGCTTGACTTCTCAATTAGTTTCCTTAGCATAACCCAGCTGGGTTCAGTCTCAGGCTAGAGATGACATAATCATGCCCGCCAAGAGCCGCAGTGGGCCCGGGTAACGGGGCGTGGCCTAATCATGGGAGGTGTGGCCACGCCACCTTCCCGAAAGACAAAGTTTTGCAGCACCGCGAAGCGGCGCTTTGAACTCGGAAGGGGGGAGCTCTGAGCCCCCTCAGCCCTGCTCAAAGCCAGGGGGGGCATGATCAGTGTGATCGCTCCCCCCACAGGCATAGGAGACTACTGTGCTGCTGCTCAGCAGCCACGAGCAGTCACCCACTGGAAGCCCTGGCCCGGGTAATTTGTACATCCCCCCCCCTCGGCGCACCTAGACATAATACCTCTTTCAGGTGTTACCACTAACCTCCAGCACTGATGACTATAGCAGGGGATCACCCATCAGCCAGTCACTATAAAATCTGCTCAGTATACAATTCCAATGCCTGAGTATCAGTTATGTTTTCATAGATGCTCCTGCTTCAGATCTATGCTATCAAGTAAAGTTACTTCCAGTGTTATTTCTACTACCGGTGTTCAGACTACTCAACAGCAGAACATCTATACCCACATTAATTTCCATTGGTGGTGTTCCCAGGAAGAGTCCTCAAATACAGGATAGGAGAGAGCAGGAAGAGAGCAGTCTCTTCCTACTTATCTTCCCTGAGAGCGCACATAAAGCCATCTGGAGATGGCGTTAGCTGTTACAGAGAAGCTTAGCTTCTCTCATTTTATTTAATTCAGTTTGTGCGCATTGAACCCAATAGGGGCTGCAGCGCTGTTATTAGAGAAAAGAAAATGCGGATAAATCAGTGATTTCTCACACTTTTATTTTTGTCTAAATAGTGAGAAACTAAATTAAAAGCAAAAATTCTGGAGAAAAGCCTTTATTTTGTTTACTATACAGTATAAACCCCTAAACTTCTGAATCTCCCCTTCCTTGTTCCCCTCCTCTACCCTTCTGTCCTTGTTTTTTCATGTTCCCCTATATATAAGACAAGGGGCAGGAGGCATCAAAGCAGAGTTTGTGGTCAAACCTCCGAAAATGGTGCATGCGTCATTCCACATGTGCAGAAGGAATCCCAGGTCCTGGACCTTCTATCACAAAGGACAGTTCTTATCGGGAGAGCTGTCCTTTGTCATTGTCTTCAACCATACAACATTAGTAAATACCATTATTGTTTGTGGAAGCTGTAAGATTAAATTGATAAGCAATTTCATTTAATGTCTTATTTATTACCTCTTGGGTTATCTTAATGGGACAAAGAAGCCCAATTCTGGTTCCACTGGCTGCCTTTAGATACCATTGTTGGAACCGGGGACAGGTATTGTACAGGTACTGTAGATCCATCCATATTTTTTATTATTATTTGTTTTAATCTTTATTTTGGTAGGGCAAATGCAAAACCTGGCAAACATTACAGAACACAATAAGTACATCATGAAGTACATGGCCCGTTTTGGAAACAACTATATAGAGGGTTTGCATCAAACCCTCTGATCAAAGAGACAGAAAATCAGGGCAGTATAGTGACAGTAACTGTATTTGTGCAATGAAATTAGACAGCATCGCTTTATGGGTTAATTCACTATCTCAACGTTTCTTCTACATGTAAGTTCACAGACGAGAGACTGTTCAATCACTGAGTTGTGGCATGATTAAATCTGTTATCTGCCGCTTGTCATATGGAAAATTATGAGCATAAAGTGCTCAGAGTCTATTTAGGAACAAATTAAGCATCCACTAGAAATCTGTCTGTGATCAACTATTGTTGAAACCAGCATAACAACCCTGTTAGTATCTATAGTCTAAATTAATACAAAACACATTTTCCACGTTCCTCTAACCAATTACTGTGACTGCTGCTTTGCCCTTACAAAAAGTTGAAAGAATAATGTTTTTAGGAAAATAATTGCTTATAAAGCGCACACAGGGTAGTGTATAATGCACAGATTGCATCAGATGGGAGCCAGCTAACAAAAATGAACACTCGTCGTCAGCTTATTTCCATAGTAACCGGCTGTGTGCTGGTGCCAAGTACAAATATCTATCTGTAAAACCATATTTCTACTTCTGGTGCCAACTGCGGTTGTCTCACCTGTCCCGTCTCTGTGAGTAGTGACGACCTGAAAAGTTTCTTCATCATTAATTTCAGGTAAATGGGAAAATAAAATTGAAATATTATTTGGCAAGAATGGAAGGAATATAGACGAGTCCTGTATTTATGAGACTCTTTGTGAAGTTATTTTACATTGTTACAAGTCCTTCAGAATCCGATATGATCAGACAGGACCAGACACCCCTCCTATTTCAGTTGCCCTCCATAGATATTGCTCAGTTGCTCCCCACATTGAGTAGGGCTACATCTTCTCCCTTTGGGACAGATGTACTAAGCTCCGGAAAGTGATACATTGGATAAACTACCAACTAATCAGCTCCTAACTGGCATTTTTCAAACACAGCCTGTAACATGACAGATAGGAGCTGAGTGGCTGCTCGTTTATCACTCTCCACTTTATCACTTTCTAGAGCTTAGTACATCTCCCCTTTGTGAGAGTGGTGCTGGGCTGTGCTGCCATAGCCCATTCCCACATTCTTAGTTCATTACCGTATAGAGTCTCAGGTAAGAAGTGACTGGCTCCTGTCTCTCCATGTCAGTGGCCGGCACATAGTGATGGGTAGATGGTGGAAATAAAGACACAGAATCAGTAACACTCATTTAGTGTTTTAGGTGACCCTTAATCCCTGGCGTTATTAGACGACCGCCTAGGTTAGCTTAGTGGAACTGCTGGTACATAATAGAACCCGCAGATTATGGGAGTAACAAGGGGTTCAGCTTCTAAGGTGACCTGAGTTTAGGGGGGCCCATCTTTTTTGTAAAATTTACATCTGTTATATACATGCTCACCTTTGGGTGGTACATAGGGGCTCATACAAACTTTTGCTATTGTATGGGGCCTTCAAATACCTAGCTATGCCTCTGATACAGATTATGTAATTACATTGGAAAAAAAGTAGGGGTGTGCACCGGCCACTTTTCGTGTTTTGTGTTTTGGATTTGGATCTGGATTGGTTTTGCCAAAACCACCCTTCCGTGTTTTGGGTTCTGGGTTTTGTGTTTTGGATCTGTATTTTTTTTAAAAAAAGCATAAAAACAGGTAAAATCACAGAATTTGTAGGTTTTTCTGCTCCTATGCTATTATTAACCTCAATAACCTTAATTTCCACTCATTTCCAGTCTATTCTGAACACCTCACACCTCACAATAGTGTTTTTATGTCCAAAAGGTTGCACCGAGGTAGCTGGATGACTATGCTAAGCGACACGAGTGGGCGGCACAAACACGTGACCCATCTAGGCGTGATACTGCAGTGGCAGACAGGATGGCAGTTTGAAAAACTAGGCCCCAAACTGTACATAATGCAAAGAAAAAAAAGAGGTGCAAGATGGAATTGTCCTTGGGCCCTCCCACCCACCCTTATGTTGTATAAACAGGACATGCACACTTTAACAAACCAATCATTTAAGCGCCAGGGTCTGCCACACAACTGTGGCTGAAATGATTGGTTCGTATGGGCCCCCACAAAACAAGCTGGCAATTAATGTGTCTCTGCACAAACTGGCTCTGCGAAGGCAAGATGTCATCCTCATCCTCCTCATCCACCGATTCCTCACCCTCTTCAGTGTGTACATCCTCATCCTCACAAAGTATTAACTCGTCCCCACTTGAATCCACCACCACAGGTCCCTCTGTACGTTCTGGAGGCTGGTCTCCCTGGAAGAGCTGATAATTCATTTTGATGAACATCATCTTCTCCACATTCTGTGGAAGCAACCTCCTACGCCTTTCACTGACAAGGTTCCCGGCTGCACTAAACACTCTTTCGGAGTACACACTGGAGGGGGGGCAACTCAGGTAAAATAGAGCCAGTTTGTACAGGGGCCTCCAAATTGCCTCTTTTTCCTGCCAGTACTGGTATGGACTGTCTGACATGCCTACTTGGATGCTGTCACCGATGTAATCCTCCACCATTCTGTCAATGGTGACAGTATCATATGCAGTGACAGTAGACATGTCAGAAATTGTTGCCAGGTCCTTCAGTCTGGACCAGATGTCCAAACTTGGTCCTGCCTGCCCTGCATCACCGCCAGTGGGTTGCTTAGGATACCTAAGTTTTTTCCTGGCAGCCCCAGTTGCGGGAGAAAATGAAGAAGGAGCTGTTGACATGTCACCTTCCGCTTCATCCACAAGTCCCACATGCCGAGCGGAATCGCTCCGTCTTAGCTCCTCCTTCACTTTCTCCAGCTGCTTCTGCAAAAGCCTGATGAGGGGAATGACCTGACTCAAGCTGGCAGTGTCTGAACTGACTTCACGTGTGGCAAGTTCGAAGGGCTTGAGAACCTTGCACAACACGGAAATCATTCTCCACTGCGCTTGAGTCAGGTGCATACCCCCTCCTTTGCCTATGTCATAGGTGGATGTATAGGCTTGAATGGCCTTTTGCTGCTCCTCCATCCTCTGAAGCATATAGAGGGTTGAGTTCCACCGCGTCACAACCTCTTGCTTCAGGTGATGGTGGGGCAGGTTCAAGAGTGTTTGCTGGTGCTCCAGTCTTCGGCACGCAGTCGCTGAATAGCGAAAGTGGCCTGAAATTTTTCGGGCCACCCAAAGCGTCTCCTGCACGCCCCTGTCGCTTTTCAGAAAATTCTGCACCACCAAGTTTATTGTGTGAGCAAAACATGGGACGTGCTGGAATTTGCCCAGATGTAATGCCCGCACAATATTGGTGGCGTTGTCAGATATCACAAATCCCCAGGAGAGTCTAAGTGGGGTAAGCCACTGGGCGATGATTTCCCTCAGTTTCTCTAAGAGGTTGTCGGCGGTGTGCCTCTTACTGAAACCGGTGATACACAGCGTAGCCTGCCTTGGAACGAGCTGGCATTTCTGAGGCTGCGACTGGTGACGCTGCTGCTGTTGCTGCGTAAGGTGATACATCTACCCAGTGGGCTGTCACAGTCATATAGTCCTTAGTCTGCCCTGTTCCACTTGTCCACATGTCAGTGGTTAAGTGGACATTGGGTACAACGGCATTTTTCAGGACACTGAGGACACTTTTTCTGACGTTTCTGTACGGTCTCGGTATCGCCTGCCTAGTGAAGTGGAATCTAGATGGGATTTGGAACCGGGGACACACTACCTCCAGCAATTGTCTAAATCCCACTGCACTAATGGCGGATACCGGACGCACGTCTAACACCAACATAGCAGTCAAGGCCTCAGTTATACGTTTTGCTTCAGGATGACTGCTGTCGTACTTCATCCTCCTCGCTAAGGACTGTTGGAGGGTCAATTGTTAAGTAAAAGTAGTGGTGTTCCTACTTCCTCTCTGGGATGATGAACGACTCCCAGCAGCAGCAACAGCAGCAGTGGCAGCAGGAGGTGTAGCAATGCAGGATCCTCCGGAAGAATCCAGGATAGGAGAGTCAGTCATGCCAGTGACATGGCCTGCAGGACTTCTTCCGATCCTGACAAAGGAGGAAATTGACGTGGAGGGAGTTGACGGTGTGGTTTGCAGGCGCTAGGATACAACAGGACAACGGGATTTAGGTGTCCCTGGACTGCTTATGGTCTTAGCCAAAGTTTCTGAACTTGACAGTAACTTATTATGAACGCGTTGCAGGTGCCGTATAAGGGAGGATGTTCCTAGGTGGTTGACGTCCCTACCCCTACTTATTCCACCTTTACATAAGGTACATATGGCAAGACAGTTGTTGTCCGGATTTGGATAGAAATATTGCCAGACCAAAGAGGTGGAATGTTTGGTCTTCTGCCCAGGCATGACCGTGATGGGCTTTTTCATCCCATGGACAACAACTGTCTCCCCGGAGCCTGATTTAAACAAACAACATCACCATCAGAATCCTCCTCGCCAACTTCCTCCTCAGCGCCAGCTACACCAGTATCCTCATCCTGTTGTACTTCAACAGTGACATCTTCAATTTGCATATCAGCAAGTGGACTGTGGGTGCTCCTTTCAGCACTTGCAGGGGGCGTGCAAATGGTGGAAAGAGCCATCTCTTCCCGTCCAGTGCTGGGAAGGTCAGGCATCGCAACCACCACCACACTTGGACTCTCCTTGGGGATTTGTGATATCTTCTTAGAAAGCACAGTTCTTCGCTGTGCTTTTGTCAGCTTAACTCTTTTGATTTTTTTAGTGGGAGGAGGGCTTCCATCATCATGTGAAGCTGAACCACTAGTCATGAACATACTAGGGATCGACCTTAGCCGTTCCTTGCCACTCCGTGTCTTAAATGGCATATTGGCAAGTTTACGTTTATCTTCAGCTGATTTAAATGTTTTTTTCAAGGTCATTTTCCTGAACTTTGTCATTTGGGATTGTATGTGCCCTCTATTATGACATTGGGCATCGGCCTTGGCAGACGACGTTGATGGCATGTTATCATCTATGTCATGACTAGTGGCAGCAGCTTCAGCACTAGGAGGAAGTGGTTCTTGATCTTTCTCTATTTTATTTTTATCGGAGAAAGTTTGGTCCTCCATTTATGTTATATCGATTTGATATATACGTGCGGCTAAACACAGAAAATATTTCTTTATTTTTGCTGGAGAGTAGTGCACTTTGTGGGTTACACCAGACTTTAAGAAATGAGCCAGCCGGCTCTTTACTTATGGGACACAGGCGCACGCTTGGCGCTGCTCCTTTGTTGATGCACGTGCGGCTACTGCGCACACAATTCACAAACACAGAAAATAATTTTTTTTTTGGTTAGGACTGGAGTGTACTTTGGGGGTTACAGCACCCTTTAACGGTCAAGCCAGCCGGCCCTTTACTTATGACACAGGCGCACGCTTGGCACTACTTTGTTGATGCACGTGCGGCTACTGCGCACATAATTCACAAACACAGAAAATATATATTTTTTTGGTTTGGACTGGAGTGTACTTTGGGGGTTACAGCACCCTTTAATGTTCAAGCCAGCCGGCCCTTTACTTATGACACAGGCGCATGCTTGGCACTACTTTGTTGATGCACGTGCGGCTACTGCGCACACAATTCACAACACAGAAAATATATTTTTCTTTGGTTTGGACTGGAGTGTACTTTGGGGGTTACAGCACCCTTTAACGGTCAAGCCAGCCGGCCCTTTACTTATGACACAGGCGCACGCTTGGCACTACTTTGTTGATGCACGTGCGGCTACTGCGCACACAATTCACAAACACAGAAAATAATTTTTTTTTTGTTTTGGTCTGGAGTGTACTTTGGGGGTTACAGCACCCTTTAACGGTCAAGCCAGCTGGCCCTTTACTTATGACACAGGCGCACGCTTGGCACTACTTCGTTGATGCACGTGCGGCTACTGCGCACACAATTCACAAACACAGAAAAAATATTTTGTTATTTGGTTTGGAGTATACTTTGGGGGATACAGCACCCTTTAACGGTCAAGCCAGCTGGCCCTTTACTTATGACACAGGCGCACGCTTGGCACTACTTTGTTGATGCACGTGCGGCTACTGCGCACACAATTCACAAACACAGAAAATATATTATTTTTTTAGCACTTGGGGGGAGCACCCCTGATGGACAGAGCACCCCCTGGACAACACTACAGCACCCCTTTAGGACTGGGACACTGCACAGGACTTTGGAGTGGACACAGCCCCTATGGAGAACTGACTGCACAACACAGTCCAGCCAGCCCCTATGGACTTTGAAGTAGTGGACACAGCCCCTATTAACAACAGCAGCACAGCACAACACAGCCAGCCCCTATGGACTTTGAAGTAGTGGACAACAGCAGCACTACACTACACTACACAGCCCAGCCAGCCCTAACTCCCACCCTCCCTCTTCACTGTCCACAGCCGAGTGAGAAAATGGCGCCGACGCGGGTACCTTATATAGGATCCAAAACCTGCGAGACTCGGAAGGCGGGATGATGACTTTTTGCCTCGATTTCAGATCCGAGTCAGGTAGGAAAAGTCGAGCCTGACTCGGATCGGACTCGGATCGGGGGGGCTCGGGGGGGTTCGGATTTCAGAAATCCGAACCCGCTCACCCCTAAAAAAAAGTAGATAGAAACCTGCTCACAAGAGCTTATACAGTATTCTAGAGGGGCTGTGGGTGGAACCAAACGGAGAGTGGGGAGCAGAGATGGGTATCGTAGAGGCCGGAGAGTTGAGGAAGGGGTGGGGGTTAGGCACAGCTAAAAAGATTACTTCTGAGGGCACCTTAAAGGCAAGGAGGCGGAATGAGGCTGGATGATCGGCACCTGATGTGTGTGATCACTGAGGTGTGGAAGGATGACTCCACTGTGCAGATCTATACCCACTATCATTATTATTCCTGCTTGTTTGCCTCTGATTCATGTCTCATATACTGTAACTCCTGAGATGTCATGCTCATAGTGGCTGCCTTTGTAATTAACAAAAATTTTACTTCATTAAATTAGTTTTTAGATCCACATTCTGTATTGATTCACTTGGTGTCTTACTGGCACCCCCACAGAGCAAGGGACATATTATGCTGCTCTTACTGACGAATGTGCCCGGAGGAAATGACCCTTTGCTGCTGCTGTTACATAATCTCAGGAATATCTTCATAACAGTTTATTTCTAGGTTGGAAAATCTGCTCTTGAAAATCTCATGGTTCCCCGACGTTCTCCCATCTTCAGGAGTGTTTCTGGATTTTCTACATCCGTGCAACCACAAACAGATTTTTCTGAAGTAATGTTGATACTAACTGGTCATTTACACAGTACCCCCATTCCACACATCATGCTGCATTACGGTTATTCAGTGCTCTTGCTCCATTCAATAAGTTTAACAAATTTAAACACACTGAGGCGTATGCAGAATTGAACGTACGCGTGGCTGCGCAGCAAACCTTACGTGAGATTGTACTGCACATGCTCGAAAATTAGTGTATGCAAATGCGACTGTGCAGTCCCATGCAATTTGGGCACAAAGACCTTACTACTAAAGAGGTGGGACAGGGGTGGGAAGAGGTATTCTCACATAGGCAAGTTTCACTTAGCGTGCATTCACATAACTGCAGGCTATGCAAAGCTGGGCGTAAGCGGAATTACGGCTGTTAGTAGGAGTTATAACTATGGGGGAAGATGCAGGAATGTTATCCACCTATCCCTGGTAGTTATGCAGGAAATGAGGCCGCCCCTGGCACTGAGAGGGCATAGCCACTGGAGGGGGTGCATCTATGCCCCATTGTGGTGCTGGTTTTCATGGTGACATGGTTATTCCTCCCTGCACCCATCCGGTGCCCCTGAAGTAATGCATACCTCTATAGAGAATGGGCTGGTGCAGGTGAGGTTTCCCAAATCAGCAAGCTGCCCCAGATGGTAGAATGTTAGTTGGGGGAGGGCTCTTAATGTAATATGGGTGGAGGCATGGGGTGTTCATTTGGTGGTGAGTGTGGGGACTAATCAATTCATAGCTGCTGTGAATTAATCATTTATTGGTGGGGTTCATTCATTTAAAGGTGAAGTTTAAAAAGGATGTCATGGAAGTTCTTAGTGATTTAAGCTGGGGGCTATTTATTCAATGTGGGGCTGAGTTTGGGAAAAAATAGAGAGGGCTATTTACTAAATGTGAATGTTATTTTATTTAAAGGTTGGGTGTGTGGTGTGTAAGTTTATTAAATGTGAATACTAATCACTGAATGATGTGAGTATAATTTATTTAATGCTGTGACTGGTTAGGGTTAAATTAGTTGCTACATTACTGTAAATGTGAATGCTATTAACATAATGTAAGGGCAGGATGGGGGTGGAAAGCCTAGACCACTTGTTCCAACTCCAGTCCTCAGGTATCCCAAAAGGTAATATTTTTAAGATATCTGCCTGAAACAGGTGGGATAGTTACTGACCCAGCAAAATAAATTAACTCACTTGTGCATGTTTAAAGAAATCCAGAAAACATGACCTGTTGGTGCTAATTAAGGACTGGAGTTGGGGACCACTGACCTAGAGAATTGACTCATTGCTAGGCTTTCCATATTTCACGGACCTATCCTTTTCCAAACAGGGCCCAACATGAGCCCAGGTGTCTGCTGGGAAGGTAAGCTCCACGAGGAACAGCACCATGTATCTATCACAGCTGCCAGGAAACAGCAATCAGTGCTTCCCTCCTGTATCTGCCCGCCCCCAGATTCCTATTGGCTAGGGGGTGGGAAATACAGGAAGGAGACACTGATAGCTGTTTATCGGCTGCAGCGGCTGTCATACACGGCGCTCTTCCCCAAGGAGAACTTACCTTCCCGGCAGACACTCGGCAATATTAGCAACAATGATATATGCTCCTCAGTATATAGGTAAGTGATATAAGCTCCCCAGTATATAGGTAAGTGATATATGCTCCTCAGTATATAGGTAAGTAATATATGCTCCTCAGTATATAGATAAATGATATAGGCTCCTCAGTATAAAGGTAAGTGATATAGGCTCCTTAGTATATAAATAAATGATATAGGCTCCTCAGTATATAGATAAATGATATAGGCCCCTCAGTATAAAGGTAAATGATAGATGCTCCTTAGTATATAGATAAATGATATAGGCTCCTTAGTATATAGATAAATGATATAGGCTCCTTAGTATATAGATAAATGATATAGGCCCCTCAGTATAAAGGTAAATGATATAGGCTCCTTAGTATATAGATAAATGATATAGGCCCCTCAGTATAAAGGTAAATGATAGATGCCCCTCAGTATAAAGGTAAGTGATAATTGCTCCTCAGTATATAGATAAATGATATAGGCTCCTCAGTATATAGATAAATGATATAGGCTCCTCAGTATATAGATAAATTATATAGGGTCCTCAGTATATAGATAAATGATATAGGCTCCTCAGTATATAGATAAATGATATATGGTCCTCAGTATATAGATAAATGTTATAGGCTCCTCAGTATATAGATAAATGATATAGGCTCCTCAGTATATAGATAAATTATATAGGGTCCTCAGTATATAGATAAATGATATAGGCTCCTCAGTATATAGGTAAATGATATAGGCTCCTCAGTATAAAGGTAAATGATAGATGCTCCTCAGTATATAGGTAAATGATATAGGCTCCACAGTATATAGATAAATGATTTAGGTTCCTCAGTATATAGATAAATGATATATGGTCCTCAGTATATAGATAAATGATATAGGCTCCTCAGTATATAGGTAAGTGATATATACTCCTCAGTATATAGGTAAGTGATATATGCTCCTCAGTATATAGGTAAATTATATAGGCTCCTCAGTATAAAGGTAAATGATAGATGCTCCACAGTATATACAGTAGGCAAGCGATATATGCTCCTCGGTATATAGATAAATGATATAGGCTCCTCAGTATATAGATAAATTATATTGGATCCTCAGTATATAGGTTAGTAATATATTTTCCTCAGTATATAGGTAAGTGATATATGTTCCTCAGTATATAGGTAAATGATATATGCACATTAGTATATAGGTAAGTGATATACACTCCACAGTATATTGGTAAATGATATATGCTCCTCACTATATAGATAAATGATAGATGCTCTCAGTATATAGATAAATGATATATGCTCCTCAGTATATAGGTAAATGATAGATGCTCTCAGTATATAGGTAAGTGATATATGCTCCTCAGTATATAGATAAATAATATATGCTCCTCAAATTTTAGATAAATGATATAGGCTCCTCAGTATATAGGTAAGTGATATATGCTCCTCAGTATATAGGTAAGTGATATATGCTCCTCAGTATATAGGTAATTGATATATGCTCCTCAGTATATAGGTAAGTGATATATGCTCCTCAGTATATAGGTAAGTGATATATGCTCCTCAGTATATAGGTAAGTGATATATGCTCCTCAGTATATAGGTAAGTAATATATGCTCCTCATTATATAGGTAAGTGATATATGCTCCTCAGTATATAGGTAAGTGATATATGCTCCTCAGTATATAGGTAAGTAATATATGCTCCTCAAATTTTAGATAAATGATATAGGCTCCTCAGTATATAGATAAATGATATATGCTCCTCAGGATATAGGTAAGTGATATAGGCTCCTCAGTATATAGATAAATGATATATGCTCCTCAGGATATAGGTAATTGATATATGCTCCTCAGTATTTAGGTAAGTGATATATGCTCCTCAGTATATAGGTAAGTGATATATGCTCCTCATTATATAGGTAAGTGATATGTGTTCCTCAGTATATAGGTAAGTGATATATGCTCCTCAGTATATAGGTAAATAAAAAATAGAGTTCAAATCTCCAATGGTGTAATACGTTTAGAAACATTTATGTACCATAAACAACATCATAAATTGGTAAACGTCATATAAATCGCATATAACATGCATCACACAGGTAAGAAGGGGAGAATACTGATGTCTGTGATGCTGAAGCATGTAGATAAATCACTATGGAGGCTCCGGAACCTCTTATCCCCTGTTCCACTGCTACAAAAATCTGAAACAGGCACCACTGCTATTTTTGATCTGTGCTGCAGCATACCTGCCTACCCTCCCAAGATTAACGGGAGACTCCCGATTTTTCAGGTAACTCCCTGCAACCCCTTAAGCACAGGCACTTCTCCCGCATTTTGCCCACTTCCTAGTGAAGTGGGCAGAATGGGGAGAATTTCCATGGCAATTGTGGGTCCCCGTGTAGGGGGTGGGGCTTAAGTATGTGATTCTCATGAATCACGTCATTTAGCCCCACTTCCTATTTTAATTGCAACAATCATTCCCATGAAGGGGCTAATAACGTGACCCATCAAGCCCCGCCCCTGTCACAACCCACCTGCTTCTCCTCCCTACTACAGTCCCCACTCAGCGACCACCACAGGTCTTTAGTATCTTAGTTTAGTAAATATAAATTTGTTATTTTCAGATAAATATATTTTGAATCTTATCAAACATAAATATTTATTTAATGGGACACAAATGACAAGCAGTCACAATAAATTTGTCACAAAACAGAGATAAAGTACCAACCAATCAGCTCCTTAATGTCATTTATCAAACACAGCCTGTTAAATGACAGTTAACAGCTGATTGGTTGGTACTTTATCTCCATCCATTTTATCTATTTCTTTTACCTACAATTTATTTCATATACCTGGTCCTTTGAAGATCCTCAGACTGGGCCGGATGACTGATGTGTAGCATGCATCCTGCAAATCTTGCAATATCCAATTATCTGTATTTGCTCTGTGTACATTCTCCTCCAAGGTTATGAGAAGGCAATGACAGAGTTATTGGTGTGATAGTGCTGACAGTGTTGCTGTCACTCTCTATTGATAGAACATGAGTGTATGATAATACATGAGACAGTCTTGCCCATGCAACACAGACTGCCCACTTACTGCAAGCACAGTGTATAAATCATTAGATAAGCACAGAGAGTATTCACCCTGGTGCCTGGAAACACAGTACAATGGCCACAAACCTCTACTCATCATTCAGCCCATTATCATTATAGAAATATTTAATACATATACACTGTATATATGTATATATATATATATATATATATATATACATATATTATTTATTACCAGTTATTTATATATCGCACACATATTCCGCAGCGCTTTACAGTGAGAATATTTGACCATTCACATCAGTCCCTGCCCCAGTGGAGCTTACAATCTATATTCCCTATCACATACACACATACACACTATGGTTAATTTTCATTTTTTGTTGGGAACCAATTAACCAACCAGCATATTTTTGGAGTGTGGGAGGAAACCGGAGTACCCAGAGGAAACCCACACAAGCACAGGGAGAATATGCAAACTCCACACAGTTAGGGCTGTGGTGGGTATTGAACCCATAACCTCATTGCTGTGATGCAGTAACGCTAAACATTACACCGTCTGTGCTACCCTGATTATATATATATATATATATATATATATATATATATTTATATATATATATATATATATATATATATATATACTTAAAGCTTCTTCGGAGGGAAGAAGCAATAGGAGTACAGTAACTTTCAGCACCATGGACAGAGCCTCATAGCTGCATTCAGCACAATGGACAGCGCCTCATAGCTACATTCAGCACCATGGACAGAGCCTCATAGCTGCATTCAGCACCATGGACAGCGCCTCATAGCTACATTCAGCACCATGGACAGCACCTCATAGCTGCATTCAGCACAGGACTCACAGGGGGGAATTCAATTGGGAGCAAAGTTTTCACTGCAAAATATCATGCAGACCTAGCGTCAAATTTTGGCATAGCGCATGCATGTGCATTCCCGATACATGCGGTATTCAATAAAAAAAATGCATGCAGGGTTTTTAGCACTGAAAATCCAGTGGTGCGAGCAAAAATAACTCACACACACGGGGGTTACACAGACACTCACACACACTTACACATACACACACATACTACACACACTCGCACAACATACTTACACACACCGCTGCTGCAGATAACCGGGTCCCGATGCTGGAGGAAGAAGACAGCACTTTGGAAGGTATTTACTGAGTTATTACACTAATTGGAAACTTCCAATTGCTTAATTAGTAATTAGGAAGGGTGCCACAGGGGTCCCAGAGCATTTTCTGACCAATTTTTGTAAAAAATAGGTATTTTAGAAAAAATTGGTCATGCTCTGGAGGTGCGTAACAAGAAGAAAACCTCCCAGCGCTCAAAAAATGAAAAACCCTGTACCTAATTGAATAGCAAATATGCAGCATTTGCAAGAAAAACCCTGCAGGTGAGGGATTTTTGCCGTTCTCACACCTAATTGAATAAGCCCCAAAGAATGACATTACTGCAGGTGATATTGAGGGGGTGATGTATCAAGACTTGGAGAGTGATAAAGAGGAGAAGTTGTACAAAGCCGGATGTAGTCATCCCAAAGGTAAGTATCTGGGTGTTAGGGGGGAGGTTAGGGTTAGGGTGTGGGGTTAGGGATAGGCACTAGGGGAGGGTTAGGCACCAGGGAGTGGGGGTTAGGTTTAGGGTGCAGGGAGGGGTAGGTTAGGGTTAGATACTAGGGGGGCAGGTTTGGTTTAGGCACCGGGGAGGGGGTGTTAGATTTAGGGTACGGGGAGGGGGAGGTTAGGCTTAGGCACTAGGGGGAGGTTAGTGTTAGGCACCAAGGAGGGAGGTTTAGGGTTAGAGTAGGGGTTAGAAAAACAATTACCTGTCTTCCCTATGGGTGTCGGGATTCTGGCTGTCAGGATGCCGCTGTCTGTATTCTGTCCAGTGCATCCCAACAGCCGGGATTTCTTAGCCAACCCATACAAAGCATCCAAAGAGCTTCTAACTTTCATTTTTTATAACACATCCTGTAAAATGAGAGAAGGTAAATACAATAGCTTATGAAATGAGAGAAGGTAAATACAATAGCCTATGAAATGAGAGAAGGTAAATACAATAGCCTATGAAATGAGAGAAGGTAAATACAATAGCCTATGAAATGACAGTTATTATAAGCTGCTTGGTTGCTTTAGGCAACTTTTCCACTTTATCTCTTGACACATCTCCCGATAAATGGCAGGAATGTGCCTCAGGCATAGTATTCCAATTTGATTTCACTGCCACTGGATTCTGTTTTCTTCTGTATATAGTCACTGGCCTCTAAAGCTGTTTCTGTGGAAATGTAGGTATTTCGGGTGACGAACCTCCTGTCCTTACTCACAATCAGCAGCTCCCAGGGCCCTGACAGACTGAGCCAGAGGTGGGTCATTACTGTAGCTGAGGAGTCATTTAACCGGTTTACAAAGTTTTAGCAAACTGTCCAGGGTCACACAGAGAATATTTTTATAACTTTGGTGAATTGCAAAAAAAACAGGCAGATATTGAGCTATATAAGCAAATATTTGTAGGTCATTTAAAAATATTGTTAGATTACAAAAAAATATGCTGAAATTGAAATAGTAGCACAACAGTAGCAGAATACAAAGCAGAGAGGATTAGCAGCATATTGTATATTGTTGCTAACCCCTGTCATTGAAGATTGAAGTCCCCTCCTTTCCTGTGTCACTGATCTTCCATCCTCTTATCACCTCTGTGGATCACAGAAGATGGGCTGGAGCAGGTGCTGGATGCTGTCTACTATCAGCACTGGCTGCCCCCCTCCTTCTCACTACTCCCCCCCTTGACTCATTACAGGTATCTGGCATCAGTGACCACTAAAAAAATACCACATGTTGTGCTAATGCACTCTGTCAGCAAACCACCTTCTCTCTCCCCATGTATACAGACTTATATATTGTGAGCGGCTCCTACTATAAGATCTCCTGCTGCTGAGCATCTGCTTAGGCGTGACCTATTTACAGACAAAATATATATTTGTGCTGTGCGCAGACCAGTGGCGTAACTAGGGTATTTGGAGCCCAGGGCAAATTTGAAAAGGGAGCCCCCCCACCCCGATATGTGTGTGTGCCGTAGTCCCCCCCCATGCAGGTTTCCCAGTAGTGGTCCCTGCAGTGCCCCTAGCAGTAAGCCCCTAATATAGTGCCCCCAGCAGTAGTCCCCCCTCCCATGCAGTGCCCCCAGTAGTAGTCCCCCTGATGCAGGCTCCCAGTAGTGACCCCCCCTATCCAGTGGTCCCTGTAGTGGTCCTTCCTGTTATTGCCCCCAGTTGTGGTCCCCCAAGTGCAGTGCCCCTAGTAGTAGGCCCCTTTTATAATGCCCCCTGTAGTAGTTCCCCCCCCAAGTAGTGTTCCCCAGTTGAGGTTCCCCCTCCTGATTAAGTACCCCCTGTAATAGTCCCCCCAGTAGAGGTCCTCCCAATAATGGTGCCCCCAGTATTAGCCCCCCCCAGTAGAGGTCCTCCTAATAATGGTGCCCCCAGTAATAGCCCCCCCCAGTAGAGGTCCTCCTAATAATGGTGCCCCCAGTAGTAGCCCCCCCCATTGTGCCCCCACCCCAGTAGAGGTCCCCCCAGTGGTAGCCACCCCCGTTGTGCCCCCAGTAGTGCTGACAGGTTTTTAAAAATATATATATAAAAACATACTTACCTGAATCCACGCTGCTGCTGCTCCTCCAGTCCGCGACGCCGCTCCCACCGCCGCCGCCCGCCAGTCCTCCCGGGCTGGCGCGCTCAGCATAATGGGACAGACATCATGACGGCATGACGTTTGTCCCATTACCCACTGCAGGAGCCGGACGGAAGACCGGCTCTTGCAGTGGGTGCTGCAGCAGTCAATGAGGTCTATTATCTGACTCTCATTGGCTGCTGTTTAACACACGCATCGCCGCCAGCGCTGGCGGTGATGCGTGTGTTATGCACAGCCTGAGCCCGCCTCCTGGCGCTATTGGGCAAGTGCTCAGGGGGAGGGAACGGGCTCAGGTGTGCAGCACAGGACCGGTGCTGGAAGCCTAGCGCCAGTCCTGTGTAAATGTGTAGCGCTGACCGCAATCATTGCGGTCAGCGCTACACTGGTGGCTAACTAGGGCGGGCCGGACCGTGGCCGGTGGCGCCCCCCCGCGCCGCTGGTCCAATGGCGCCCAGGGCATGCACCCTGCCCGACCCCCCTAGTTACGCCACTGGTGCAGACAGAGAGGGCGCTGTGAGCCCATCTGCCAGGGGCAAATCCGGGGGCGTACATGATCAGTGTGATCGCTCCCCCTCACCCCCGCACATGCAGAGGGGAGGAGACTGCTGCAGCACTAGTCTCCTTGGTCCCATTAATGTGTGTGCTGTGCTGCTGACACGTAAGAGGGAGGGGGGTGGACCCTGGTCCCCGCCGGGTCCCTTCAACAAGCCCGAGCCTTGGTAATTAGTACCTGCTCCCCCAATTTCTTGGCACCTCTGTGGTATTTATATTGTTTTTATTTTGTAAATGGCTATTGGCTAATAGGAGGTTGGATAAACAATTATGACAGAAAAAACAGTAATTAAACTATCCTTTAGACTCTGCAGAGATCATGGGATTACACACATAAGGCTAGAACCTGCGCATTTAAGAAATTCACCAGAAAATCATCTCAGTCTGAAATATTTGGATGAATTAAACAAACTATTTTATTGATCAGCTTAGTTCAACTTTTACATACTACAGGGTAAATTTACTAAGATGGGAGTTCAATTTAAGAAGTGATGTTGCCCATAGCAACCAATTAGAATCAACTTCTCATATATCTAGCAACTTCTAGAAGATAATACCTGGAATGTGATTGGTTGCTATGGGCAACATCACATCTTAAATAGAACTCCCATCTTAGTAAGTTTACCCCTATAAGTCTTGGAGCACTTCACATGTGTATAAAAAACGTGTATTTTATTAGCATGTGACGGTTTATTTGCTTTTGTCAGTGTAATGTAACATTTTGTGTTTTTTAGATGTGACTTTGTAAATTTAGGATTTGGGCTCAGACTGTTAGTACCTTGAGGTCTCCCCACCCCGATATATAAAGCTCAGGAATTCGTTTTACACCCTGCCTATTAATATAACTAATTGTGAACAATGACACCTAAAACTGATTTTACTCATGTTTTATTCTGTGATACTTTAAAGCACATTTTACATCGGCTTGTGCAGTATTTATGATTGTTCAGTTCAATTAGAGAGGACAGAATCTGTGCATTAATTACAGTCGCTGTCTGCTTCTGAGAGTTACCTCTTACATTGGTCTGTGCTCCAGTGTGAAATTTAAAACAAATACAAAACAGACCATTTTATGGAAGTAATGTCCCTGAACTTGTTAGCTCCACTTAACGGCTTATAAATCAGAATATAATATAGTTACATGGTATTTAATAGGTAATTAGTGCCACACTGGAGAAAATATTTTACTCGACAGAAGTTAGGCACCTGAACGCCACTAATCAATCTGAGAGTGAACCACATAACGAGGCTGGTAACCATGGCAGCGCAATTACCAGCCAATGGGACACTTTACAGGGGTGTAGAGGGCATTTGTCAAGTTCCTCTTAT
Source organism: Taudactylus pleione (assembly GCA_031769625.1). Taxonomy (NCBI): domain Eukaryota; kingdom Metazoa; phylum Chordata; class Amphibia; order Anura; family Myobatrachidae; genus Taudactylus; species Taudactylus pleione. The sequence goes on from JAUIMM010001290.1 coordinate 1,736,349, forward strand.
AAAATAGTGATGAAACATTATTCTTCAATAGCAACAGAGAAACGCAAGCTGGAATCAGCAACGATCACATATACTATACTATAACATAAGGAATCAGGGAACCGAAAAGGGCTGTAATTAGTTATACTACAATGATCTAGGGGCCTGATTCAGAGACAGACAGTAATGCAACCACAGCCGCATTCTCTCATGGATTGAAGTTGCTAAAATATGCTAATACCTTCCAAAGCACAGCCCAGCACAGGGACGCCCCACTGCTGCCTCCTCAAATCCGTATAACGTAAGCACAGCCCAGCATAGGGATGCCCACTGCTAAGTCCTCTAAGCCGTATAATGTAAGCACAGCCCAGCATAGGGTCACCCACTGCTGCCTTCTCATATCCGTACAGTGTAAGTACAGCCCAGCATAGGGATGCCCACTGCTGCCTCCTCATATCCGTACAGTGTAATCACAGCCCAGCATAGGGACGCCCACTGCTGACTTCTCATATCCGTATAACGTAAGCACAGCCCAGCATAGGGATGCCCACTGCTGCCTTCTCATATCCGTATAACGTAAGCACAGCCCAGCATAGGGATGCCCACTGCTGCCTTCTCATATCCGTACAATGTAAGCACAGCCCAGCACAGGAACGCCCACTGCTGCCTCCTCATATCCGTATAACGTAAGCACAGCCCAGCATAAGGATGCCAACTGCTGCCTTCTCATATTCGTACAGTGTAAGTACAGCCCAGCACAGGGACACCCATTGCTGCCTCCTCATATCCGTATAACGTAAGCAAAGCCCAGCATAGGGATGCCCCCTGCTGACTTCTCATATCCATATAACGTAAGCACAGCCCTGCATAGAGACGCCCACTGCTGCCTTCTCATATCCGTACAGTGTAAGCACAGCTCAGCATAGGGACACCCACTGCTGCCTTCTCATATCCATACAGTGTAATCACAGCCGAGCCTAGGGAGGTCTACTGCTGCCTCATATCCGTACAGTGTAAGCACAGCTCAGCATAGGGACACCCACTGCTGCCTTCTCATATCCGTACAGTGTAATCACAGCCCAGCATAGTGACGCCCACTGCTGCCTCCTCATATCTGAACAGTGCTGGCACAGCCCAGCATAGGGACACCCACTGCTGCCTTCTCATATCCGTACAGTGTAAGCACAGCCCAGCATAGGGACTCACACTGCTGACTTCTCATATCTGTACAGTGTAATCACAGCCCAGCATAGGGACGCCCACTGCTGCCTCATCATATCAGTACAGTGTAAGCACAGCCAAGTATAGGGACACCCACTGCTGCCTCATCATATCCGTACAGTCTAAGCACAGCCCAGCATTGGGATGCCCACTGCTGCCTCCTCATATCCGTACAGTGTAAGGACAGCCCAGCATAGGGACGCCCACTGCTGTCTTCTCATATCCATACAGTGTAAGCACAGCCCAGCATAGGGACGCCCACTGCTGCCTCCTCATATCTATGCACTGTAAGCACAGCCCAGCATAGGGACACCCACTGCTGCCTTCTCATATCCATACAGTGTAAGCACAGCCCAGCATAGGGACGCCCACTGCTGCCTTCTCATATCTGTACAGTGTAAGCACAGCCCAGCATAGGGACGCCCACTGCTGCCTTCTCATTTCCGTACAGTTTATGCACAGCCCAGTATAGGGACGCCCCCTGCTGCCTCCTCATATCTATACACTGTAAGCACAGCCCAGCATAGGGCAACCAACTGCTGCCTTCTCATATCCGTACAGTGTAAGCACAGCCCTGCATAGGGACAACCACTGCTGCCTTCTCATATCCACACAGAGTAAGCACAGCCCAGCATAGGGACGCCCACTGCTGCCTTCTCATATCCGTACAGTGTATGCACAGCCCAGTATAGGGACGCCCCCTGCTGCCTCCTCATATCTATACACAGTAAGCACAGCCCTGCATAGGGACAACCACTGCTGCCTTCTCATATCCGTACAGTGTAAGCACATCCAAGCATAAGGATGCCCACTGCTGCCTTCTCATATCCACACAGTGTAAGCACAGCCCAGCATAGGGACGCCCACTGCTGCCTTCTCATATCCGTACAGTGTAAGCACAGCCCAGCATAGGGACATCTACTGCTGCCTCCTCATATCCATACAGCGTAATTTCAGCCCAGCATAGGGACGCCTACTGCTGCTTCTCATATCTGTACAGTGTAAGCACAGCCCAGCATAGGGACGCCCACTGCTGCCTCCTCATATCTGTATAACGTAAGCACAGCCCAGCATAGGGATGCCCCCTGCTGACTTCTCTTATCCATATAACGTAAGCACAGCCCAGCATAGAGACGCCCACTGCTGACTTCTCATATCCGTACAGTGTAAGCACAGCTCAGCATAGGGACACCCACTGCTGCCTTCTCATATCCGTACAGTGTAATCACAGCCCAGCCTAGGGACTTCTACTGCTGCCTCATATCCGTACAGTGTAAGCACAGCTCAGCATAGGGACACCCACTGCTGCCTTCTCATATCCGTACAGTGTAATCACAGCCCAGAATAGGGACGCACACTGCTGCCTCCTCATATCTGAACAGTGCAGGCACAGCCCAGCATAGGGACACCCACTGCTGCCTTCTCATATCCGTACAGTGTAAGCACAGCCCAGCATAGGGACTCACACTGCTGACTTCTCATATCTGTACAGTGTAATCACAGCCCAGCATAGGGACGCCCACTGCTGCCTCATCATATCAGTACAGTGTAAGCACAGCCAAGCATAGGGACACCCACTGCTGCCTCATCATATCCGTACAGTCTAAGCACAGCCCAGCATAGGGATGCCCACTGCTGCCTCCTCATATCCGTACAGTGTAAGGACAGCCCAGCATAGGGACGCCCACTGCTGTCTTCTCATATCCATACAGTGTAAGCACAGCCCAGCATAGGGACGCCCACTGCTGCCTCCTCATATCTATGCACTGTAAGCACAGCCCAGCATAGGGACACCCACTGCTGCCTTCTCATATCCATACAGTGTAAGCACAGCCCAGCATAGGGACGTCTACTGCTGCCTCCTCATATCTTTGCAGTGAAAGCACAGCCCAGCATAGGGACCCCCACTACTGCCTCCTCATATCCATTCAGTGTAATGACAGCCCAGCATAGGAAAGCCCACTGCTGCCTTCTCATATCTGTACAGTGTAAGCACAGCCCAGCATAGGGACGCCCACTGCTGCCTTTTCATATCTGTACAGTGTATGCACAGCCCAGCATAGGGACGCCCACTGCTGCCTTCTAATTTCTGTACAGTGTATGCACAGCCCAGTATAGGGACTCCCCCTGCTGCCTCCTCATATCTATACACTGTAAGCACAGCCCAGCATATGGCAACCAACTGCTGCCTTCTCATATCCGTACAGTGTAAGCACAGCCCTGCATAGGGACAACCACTGCTGCCTTCTCATATCCACACAGTGTAAGCACAGCCCAGCATAGGGATGCCCACTGCTGCCTTCTCATATCCGTACAGTGTAAGCACAGCCCAGCATAGGGAAGTCTACTGCTGCCTCCTCATATCCATACAGCGTAAGCACAGCCCAGCATAGGGACGCCCACTGCTGTCTTGTCATTTCTGTACAGTGTAAGCACAGTCCAGCATAGGGACGCCCACTGCTGCCTTCTCATATCCGTACAGTGTAAGCACAGCCCAGTATAGGGACACCCCCTGCTGCCTTCTAATATCCATACAGTGTAATCACAGTCCAGCATAGGGACGCCCACTGCTGCCCTTTCATATCCGTACAGTGTAAGTACAGCCCAGCATAGGGACGCCCACTGCTGCCTTCTCATATCCGTACAGTGTAAGCACAGCCCAGCATAGGGACGCAAACTGCTGCCTCATCATATCCGTACAGTGTAATCACAGCCCAGTATAGGGACGCCCACTGCTGCCTCATCATATCTGTACAGTGTAAGCACAACCCAGCATAGGGACACCCACTGCTGCCTCCTCATAGCCATACAGTGTAATCACAGCCCAGCATAGGGACGCCCTCTGCTGCCTCATCATATCCGTACAGTGTAAGCACAGCCCAGCATAGGGATGCCCACTGCTGCCTCCTCATATCCATACAGTGTAAGGACAGCCCAGCATAGGGACACCCACTGCTGTCTTCTCATATCCGTACAGTGTAAGCACAGCCCAGCATAGGGACACCCACTGCTGCCTCCTCATATCCGTACAGTGTAAGCACAGCCCAGCATAGGGACACCCACTGCTGCCTCCTCATATCTATACAATGTAAACACAGCTCAGCATAGGGACACCCACTGCTGCCTTCTCATATCCGTACAGTGTAAGCACAGCCCAGCATAAGGACACCCACTGCTGCCTCCTCATATCCGTACAGTGTAAGCACAGCCCAGCATAGGGACGTCTACTGCTGCCTCCTCATATCCATACAGTGTAATCACAGCCCAGCATAGGGACGGCCACTGCTGCCTCCTCATATCTATGCACTGTAAACACAGCCCAGCATAGGGACACCCACTGCTGCATTCTCATATCCGTACAGTGTAAGCACAGCCCAGCATAGGGACCCCCACTGCTCCCTTCTCATATCTGTACAGTGTAAGCTCAGCCCAGCATAGGGGCTTCTACTGCTGCCTCCTCATATCCATACAGTGTAATCACAGCCCAGCATAGGGACGCCCACTGCTGCCTCCTCATATCTGTACAGTATAAGCACAGCCCAGCATAGGGACGCCACTGCTGCCTTCTCATATCTATACAGTGTAAGCACAGCCCTGCATAGGGACAACCACTGCTGCCTTCTCATATCCGTACATTGTAAGCACAGCCCAGCATAGGGACGCCCACTGCTGCCTTCTCATTTCCGAACAGTGTATGCACAGCCCAGTATAGGGACGCCCCCTGCTGCCTCCTCATATCTATACACTGTAAGAACAGCCCAGCATAGGGCAACCAACTGCTGCCTTCTCATATCCGTACAGTGTAAGCACAGCCCTGCATAGGGACAACCACTGCTGCCTTCTCATATCCACACAGAGTAAGCACAGCCCAGCATAGGGACGCCCACTGCTGCCCTCTCATATCCGTACAGTGTAAGTACAGCCCAGCATAGGGACACCCACTGCTGCCTCCTCATATCTGTACAGTGTAAGCACAGCCCAGCATAGGGACGCCCACTGCTGCCTCCTCATATCCATACAGTGTAATCACAGCCCAGTATAGGGAAGCCCACTGCTGCCTCATCATATCCGTACAGTGTAAGCACAACCGAGCATAGGGACACCCACTGCTGCCTCCTCATATCCGTACAGTGTAAGCACAGCCCAGCATAGGGACGCAAACTGCTGCCTCATCATATCCGTACAGTGTAATCACAGCCCAGTATAGGGACGCCCACTGCTGCCTCATCATATCTGTACAGTGTAAGCACAACCCAGCATATGGCAACCAACTGCTGCCTTCTCATATCCGTACAGTGTAAGCACAGCCCTGCATAGGGACAACCACTGCTGCCTTCTCATATCCACACAGTGTAAGCACAGCCCAGCATAGGGATGCCCACTGCTGCCTTCTCATATCCGTACAGTGTAAGCACAGCCCAGCATAGGGAAGTCTACTGCTGCCTCCTCATATCCATACAGCGTAAGCACAGCCCAGCATAGGGACGCCCACTGCTGTCTTGTCATTTCTGTACAGTGTAAGCACAGTCCAGCATAGGGACGCCCACTGCTGCCTTCTCATATCCGTACAGTGTAAGCACAGCCCAGTATAGGGACACCCCCTGCTGCCTTCTAATATCCATACAGTGTAATCACAGTCCAGCATAGGGACGCCCACTGCTGCCCTTTCATATCCGTACAGTGTAAGTACAGCCCAGCATAGGGACGCCCACTGCTGCCTTCTCATATCCGTACAGTGTAAGCACAGCCCAGCATAGGGACGCAAACTGCTGCCTCATCATATCCGTACAGTGTAATCACAGCCCAGTATAGGGACGCCCACTGCTGCCTCATCATATCTGTACAGTGTAAGCACAACCCAGCATAGGGACACCCACTGCTGCCTCCTCATAGCCATACAGTGTAATCACAGCCCAGCATAGGGACGCCCTCTGCTGCCTCATCATATCCGTACAGTGTAAGCACAGCCCAGCATAGGGATGCCCACTGCTGCCTCCTCATATCCATACAGTGTAAGGACAGCCCAGCATAGGGACACCCACTGCTGTCTTCTCATATCCGTACAGTGTAAGCACAGCCCAGCATAGGGACACCCACTGCTGCCTCCTCATATCCGTACAGTGTAAGCACAGCCCAGCATAGGGACACCCACTGCTGCCTCCTCATATCTATACAATGTAAACACAGCTCAGCATAGGGACACCCACTGCTGCCTTCTCATATCCGTACAGTGTAAGCACAGCCCAGCATAAGGACACCCACTGCTGCCTCCTCATATCCGTACAGTGTAAGCACAGCCCAGCATAGGGACGTCTACTGCTGCCTCCTCATATCCATACAGTGTAATCACAGCCCAGCATAGGGACGGCCACTGCTGCCTCCTCATATCTATGCACTGTAAACACAGCCCAGCATAGGGACACCCACTGCTGCATTCTCATATCCGTACAGTGTAAGCACAGCCCAGCATAGGGACCCCCACTGCTCCCTTCTCATATCTATGCACTGTAAACACAGCCCAGCATAGGGACACCCACTGCTGCATTCTCATATCCGTACAGTGTAAGGACAGCCCAGCATAGGGACGCCCACTGCTGTCTTCTCATATCCATACAGTGTAAGCACAGCCCAGCATAGGGACGCCCACTGCTGCCTCCTCATATCTATGCACTGTAAGCACAGCCCAGCATAGGGACACCCACTGCTGCCTTCTCATATCCATACAGTGTAAGCACAGCCCAGCATAGGGACGTCTACTGCTGCCTTCTCATATCTGTACAGTGTAAGCACAGCCCAGCATAGGGACGCCCACTGCTGCCTTCTCATATCTGTACAGTGTAAGCACAGTCCAGCATAGGGACGCCCACTGCTGCCTTCTCATATCCGTACAGTGTAAGCACAGCCCAGTATAGGGACGCCCCCTGCTGCCTTCTCATATCCATACAGTGTAATCACAGTCCAGCATAGGGACGCCCACTGCTGCCCTCTCATATCCATACAGTGTAAGTACAGCCCAGCATAGGGACACCCACTGCTGCCTCCTCATATCTGTACAGTGTAAGCACAGCCCAGCATAGGGACGCCCACTGCTGCCTCCTCATATCCATACAGTGTAAGTACAGCCCAGCATAGGGACGCCCACTGCCGCCTTCTCATATCCGTACAGTGTAAGCACAGCCCAGCATAGGGACGCAAACTGCTGCCTCATCATATCCGTACAGTGTAATCACAGCCCAGTATAGGGACGCTCACTGCTGCCTCATCATATCCGTACAGTGTAAGCACAACCCAGCATAGGGACACCCACTGCTGCCTCCTCATAGCCATACAGTGTAATCACAGCCCAGCATAGGGACGCCCTCTGCTGCCTCATCATATCCGTACAGTGTAAGCACAGCCCAGCATAGGGATGCCCACTGCTGCCTCCTCATATCCATACAGTGTAAGGACAGCCCAGCATAGGGACGCCCACTGCTGTCTTCTCATATCCGTACAGTGTAAGCACAGCCCAGCATAGGGACACCCACTGCTGCCTCCTCATATCCGTACAGTGTAAGCACAGCCCAGCATAGGGACACCCACTGCTGCCTCCTCATATCTATACACTGTAAACACAGCCCAGCATAGGGACACCCACTGCTGCCTTCTCATATCCGTACAGTGTAAGCACAGCCCAGCATAGGGACACCCACTGCTGCCTTCTCATATCCGTACAGTGTAAGCACAGCCCAGCATAGGGTCACCCACTGCTGCCTCCTCATATCCGTACAGTGTAAGCACAGCCCAGCATAGGGACGTCTACTGCTGCCTCCTCATAACCATACAGTGTAATCACAGCCCAGGATAGGGACGCCCACTGCTGCCTCCTCATATCTGTACAGTGTAAGCACAGCCCAGCATAGGGATGCCACTGCTGCCTTCTCATATCAGTACAGTGTAAGAACAGCCCTGCATAGGGACAACCACTGCTGCCTTCTCATATCCGTACAGTGTAAGCACAGCCCAGCATAGGGACGCCCACTGCTGCCTTCTCATATCTGTACAGTGTATGCACAGCCCAGTATAGGGACGCCCCCTGCTGCCTCCTCATATCTATACACAGTAAGCACTGCCCTGCATAGGGACGCCCACTGCTGCCTTCTCATATCCGTACAGTGTAAGCACATCCAAGCATAAGGATGCCCACTGCTGCCTTCTCATATCCACACAGTGTAAGCACAGCCCAGCATAGGGACGCCCACTGCTGCCTTCTCATATCCGTACAGTGTAAGCACAGCCCAGCATAGGGACGTCTACTGCTGCCTCCTCATATCCATACAGCGTAATTTCAGCCAAGCATAGGGACGCCTACTGCTGCTTCTCATATCTGTACAGTGTAAGCACAGCCCAGCATAGGGACGCCCACTGCTGCCTCCTCATATCTGTATAACGTAAGCACAGCCCAGCATAGGGATGCCCCCTGCTGACTTCTCTTATCCATATAACGTAAGCACAGCCCAGCATAGAGACGCCCACTGCTGACTTCTCATATCCGTACAGTGTAAGCACAGCTCAGCATAGGGACACCCACTGCTGCCTTCTCATATCCGTACAGTGTAATCACAGCCCAGCATAGGGACGCCCACTGCTGCCTCCTCATATCTGAACAGTGCAGGCACAGCCCAGCATAGGGACACCCACTGCTGCCTTCTCATATCCGTACAGTGTAAGCACAGCCCAGCATAGGGACTCACACTGCTGACTTCTCATATCTGTACAGTGTAATCACAGCCCAGCATAGGGACGCACACTGCTGCCTCATCATATCAGTACAGTGTAAGCACAGCCAAGCATAGGGACACCCACTGCTGCCTCATCATATCCGTACAGTCTAAGCACAGCCCAGCATAGGGATGCCCACTGCTGCCTCCTCATATCCGTACAGTGTATGGACAGCCCAGCATAGGGACGCCCACTGCTGTCTTCTCATATCCATACAGTGTAAGCACAGCCCAGCATAGGGATGCCCACTGCTGCCTCCTCATATCTATGCACTGTAAGCACAGCCCAGCATAGTGACACCCACTGCTGCCTTCTCATATCCATACAGTGTAAGCACAGCCCAGCATAGGGACGTCTACTGCTGCCTCCTCATATCTGTACAGTGAAAGCACAGCCCAGCATAGGGACCCCCACTACTGCCTCCTCATATCCATTCAGTATAATGACAGCCCAGCATAGGAACGCCCACTGCTGCCTTCTCATATCTGTACAGTGTAAGCACAGCCCAGCATAGGGACGCCCACTGCTGCCTTTTCATATCTGTACAGTGTATGCACAGCCCAGCATAGGGACGACCACTGCTGCCTTCTCATTTCCGTACAGTGTATGCACAGCCCAGTATAGGGACTCCCCCTGCTGCCTCCTCATATCTATACACTGTAAGCACAGCCCAGCATAGGGCAACCAACTGCTGCCTTCTCATATCCGTACAGTGTAAGCACAGCCATGCATAGGGACAACCACTGCTGCCTTCTCATATCCACACAGTGTAAGCACAGCCCAGCATAGGGAAGTCTACTGCTGCCTCCTCATATCCATACAGCATAAGCACAGCCCAGCATAGGGACGCCCACTGCTGTCTTGTCATTTCTGTACAGTGTAAGCACAGTCCAGCATAGGGACGCCCACTGCTGCCTTCTCATATCCGTACAGTGTAAGCACAGCCCAGTATAGGGACGCCCCCTGCTGCCTTCTAATATCCATACAGTGTAATCACAGTCCAGCATAGGGACACCCACTGCTGCCCTCTCATATCCGTACAGTGTAAGTACAGCCCAGCATAGGGACGCCCACTGCTGCCTTCTCATATCCGTACAGTGTAAGCACAGCCCAGCATAGGGACGCAAACTGCTGCCTCATCATATCCGTACAGTGTAATCACAGCCCAGTATAGGGACGCTCACTGCTACCTCATCATATCTGTACAGTGTAAGCACAACCCAGCATAGGGACACCCACTGCTGCCTCCTCATAGCCATACAGTGTAATCACAGCCCAGCATAGGGACGCCCTCTGCTGCCTCATCATATCCGTACAGTGTAAGCACAGCCCAGCATAGGGATGCCCACTGCTGCCTCCTCATATCCATACAGTGTAAGGACAGCCGAGCATAGGGACACCCACTGCTGTCTTCTCATATCCGTACAGTGTAAGGACAGCCCAGCATAGGGACACCCACTGCTGCCTCCTCATATCTATACAATGTAAACACAGCTCAGCATAGGGACACCCACTGCTGCCTTCTCATATCCGTACAGTGTAAGCACAGCCCAGCATAGGGACACCCACTGCTGCCTCCTCATATCCGTACAGTGTAAGCACAGCCCAGCATAGGGACGTCTACTGCTGCCTCCTCATATCTGTACAGTGAAAGCACAGCCCAGCATAGGGACCCCCACTACTGCCTCCTCATATCCATTCAGTATAATGACAGCCCAGCATAGGAACGCCCACTGCTGCCTTCTCATATCTGTACAGTGTAAGCACAGCCCAGCATAGGGACGCCCACTGCTGCCTTTTCATATCTGTACAGTGTATGCACAGCCCAGCATAGGGACGACCACTGCTGCCTTCTCATTTCCGTACAGTGTATGCACAGCCCAGTATAGGGACTCCCCCTGCTGCCTCCTCATATCTATACACTGTAAGCACAGCCCAGCATAGGGCAACCAACTGCTGCCTTCTCATATCCGTACAGTGTAAGCACAGCCCTGCATAGGGACAACCACTGCTGCCTTCTCATATCCACACAGTGTAAGCACAGCCCAGCATAGGGATGCCCACTGCTGCCTTCTCATATCCGTACAGTGTAAGCACAGCCCAGCATAGGGAAGTCTACTGCTGCCTCCTCATATCCATACAGCATAAGCACAGCCCAGCATAGGGACGCCCACTGCTGTCTTGTCATTTCTGTACAGTGTAAGCACAGTCCAGCATAGGGACGCCCACTGCTGCCTTCTCATATCCGTACAGTGTAAGCACAGCCCAGTATAGGGACGCCCCCTGCTGCCTTCTAATATCCATACAGTGTAATCACAGTCCAGCATAGGGACGCCCACTGCTGCCCTCTCATATCCGTACAGTGTAAGTACAGCCCAGCATAGGGACGCCCACTGCTGCCTTCTCATATCCGTACAGTGTAAGCACAGCCCAGCATAGGGACGCAAACTGCTGCCTCATCATATCCGTACAGTGTAATCACAGCCAAGTATAGGGACGCTCACTGCTGCCTCATCATATCTGTACAGTGTAAGCACAACCCAGCATAGGGACATCTACTGCTGCCTCCTCATATCCATACAGCGTAATTTCAGCCCAGCATAGGGACGCCTACTGCTGCTTCTCATATCTGTACAGTGTAAGCACAGCTCAGAATAGGGACGCCCACTGCTGCCTCCTCATATCTGTATAACGTAAGCACAGCCCAGCATAGGGATGCCCCCTGCTGACTTCTCTTATCCATATAACGTAAGCACAGCCCAGCATAGGGCAACCAACTGCTGCCTTCTCATATCCGTACAGTGTAAGCACAGCCCAGCATAGGGACACCCACTCCTGCCTCCTCATATCCGTACAGTGTAAGCACAGCCCAGCATAGGGACACCCACTGCTGCCTCCTCATATGTATACACTGTAAACACAGCCCAGCATAGGGACACCCACTGCTGCCTCATCATATCCGTACAGTGTAAGCACAGCCTAGCATAGGGACGTCTACTGCTGCCTCCTCATAACCATACAGTGTAATCACAGCCCAGGATAGGGACGCCCACTGCTGCCTCCTCATATCTGTACAGTGTAAGCACAGCCCAGCATAGGGATGCCACTGCTGCCTTCTCATATCAGTACAGTGTAAGAACAGCCCTGCATAGGGACAACCACTGCTGCCTTCTCATATCCGTACAGTGTAAGCACAGCCCAGCATAGGGACGCCCACTGCTGCCTTCTCATATCTGTACAGTGTATGCACAGCCCAGTATAGGGACGCCCCCTGCTGCCTCCTCATATCTATACACAGTAAGCACTGCCCTGCATAGGGACGACCACTGCTGCCTTCTCATATCCGTACAGTGTAAGCACATCCAAGCATAAGGATGCCCACTGCTGCCTTCTCATATCCACACAGTGTAAGCACAGCCCAGCATAGGGACGCCCACTGCTGCCTTCTCATATCCGTACAGTGTAAGCACAGCCCAGCATAGGGACGTCTACTGCTGCCTCCTCATATCCATACAGCGTAATTTCAGCCAAGCATAGGGACGCCTACTGCTGCTTCTCATATCTGTACAGTGTAAGCACAGCCCAGCATAGGGACGCCCACTGCTGCCTCCTCATATCTGTATAACGTAAGCACAGCCCAGCATAGGGATGCCCCCTGCTGACTTCTCTTATCCATATAACGTAAGCACAGCCCAGCATAGAGACGCCCACTGCTGACTTCTCATATCCGTACAGTGTAAGCACAGCTCAGCATAGGGACACCCACTGCTGCCTTCTCATATCCGTACAGTGTAATCACAGCCCAGCCTAGGGACGTCTACTGCTGCCTAATATCCGTACAGTGTAAGCACAGCTCAGCATAGGGACACCCACTGCTGCCTTCTCATATCCGTACAGTGTAATCACAGCCCAGCATAGGGACGCCCACTGCTGCCTCCTCATATCTGAACAGTGCAGGCACATCCCAGCATAGGGACACCCACTGCTGCCTTCTCATATCCGTACAGTGTAAGCACAGCCCAGCATAGGGACTCACACTGCTGACTTCTCATATCTGTACAGTGTAATCACAGCCCAGCATAGGGACGCACACTGCTGCCTCATCATATCAGTACAGTGTAAGCACAGCCAAGCATAGGGACACCCACTGCTGCCTCATCATATCCGTACAGTCTAAGCACAGCCCAGCATAGGGATGCCCACTGCTGCCTCCTCATATCCGTACAGTGTAAGGACAGCCCAGCATAGGGACGCCCACTGCTGTCTTCTCATATCCATACAGTGTAAGCACAGCCCAGCATAGGGATGCCCACTGCTGCCTCCTCATATCTATTCACTGTAAGCACAGCCCAGCATAGTGACACCCACTGCTGCCTTCTCATATCCATACAGTGTAAGCACAGCCCAGCATAGGGACGTCTACTGCTGCCTCCTCATATCTGTACAGTGAAAGCACAGCCCAGCATAGGGACCCCCACTACTGCCTCCTCATATCCATTCAGTGTAATGACAGCCCAGCATAGGAACGCCCACTGCTGCCTTCTCATATCTGTACAGTGTAAGCACAGCCCAGCATAGGGACGCCCACTGCTGCCTTTTCATATCTGTACAGTGTATGCACAGCCCAGCATAGGGACGACCACTGCTGCCTTCTCATTTCCGTACAGTGTATGCACAGCCCAGTATAGGGACTCCCCCTGCTGCCTCCTCATATCTATACACTGTAAGCACAGCCCAGCATAGGGCAACCAACTGCTGCCTTCTCATATCCGTACAGTGTAAGCACAGCCCTGCATAGGGACAACCACTGCTGCCTTCTCATATCCACACAGTGTAAGCACAGCCCAGCATAGGGATGCCCACTGCTGCCTTCTCATATCCGTACAGTGTAAGCACAGCCCAGCATAGGGAAGTCTACTGCTTCCTCCTCATATCCATACAGCGTAAGCACAGCCCAGCATAGGGACGCCCACTGCTGTCTTGTCATTTCTGTACAGTGTAAGCACAGTCCAGCATAGGGACACCCACTGCTGCCTTCTCATATCCGTACAGTGTAAGCACAGCCCAGTATAGGGACGCCCCCTGCTGCCTTCTAATATCCATACAGTGTAATCACAGTCCAGCATAGGGACGCCCACTGCTGCCCTCTCATATCCGTACAGTGTAAGTACAGCCCAGCATAGGGACGCCCACTGCTGCCTTCTCATATCCGTACAGTGTAAGCACAGCCCAGCATAGGGACGCAAACTGCTGCCTCATCATATCCGTACAGTGTAATCACAGCCAGTATAGGGACGCTCACTGCTGCCTCATCATATCTGTACAGTGTAAGCACAACCCAGCATAGGGACACCCACTGCTGCCTCCGCATAGCCATACAGTGTAATCACAGCCCAGCATAGGGACGCCCTCTGCTGCCTCATCATATCCGTACAGTGTAAGCACAGCCCAGCATAGGGATGCCCACTGCTGCCTCCTCATATCCATACAGTGTAAGGACAGCCGAGCATAGGGACACCCACTGCTGTCTTCTCATATCCGTACAGTGTAAGCACAGCCCAGCATAGGGACACCCACTGCTGCCTCCTCATATCTGTACAATGTAAACACAGCTCAGCATAGGGACACCCACTGCTGCCTTCTCATATCCGTACAGTGTAAGCACAGCCCAGCATAGGGACACCCACTGCTGCCTCCTCATATCCATACAGTGTAAGCACAGCCCAGCATAGGGACGTCTACTGCTGCCTCCTCATATCCATACAGTGTAATCACAGCCCAGCATAGGGACGGCCACTGCTGCCTCCTCATATCTATGCAGTGTAAACACAGCCCAGCATAGGGACACCCACTGCTGCATTCTCATATCCATACAGTGTAAGCACAGCCCAGCATAGGGACCCCCACTGCTGCCTTCTCATATCTGTACAGTGTAAGCACAGCCCAGCATAGGGGCGTCTACTGCTGCCTCCTCATATCCATACAGTGTAATCACAGCCCAGCATAGGCACGCCAACTGCTGCCTCCTCATATCTGTACAGTGTAAGCACAGCCCAGCATAGGGACGCCACTGCTGCCTTCTCATATCTATACAGTGTAAGCACAGCCCTGCATAGGGACAACCACCGCTGCATTCTCATATCCGTACAGTGTAAGCACAGCCCAGCATAGGGACGCCCACTGCTGCCTTCTCATATCCGTACAGTGTATGCACAGCCCAGTATAGGGACGCCCCCTGCTGCCTCCTCATATCTATACACAGTAAGCACAGCACTGCATAGGGACAACCACTGCTGCCTTCTCATATCCGTACAGTGTAAGCACATCCCAGCATAAGGATGCCCACTGCTGCCTTCTCATATCGACACAGTGTAAGCACAGCCCAGCATAGGGACGCCCACTGCTGCCTTCTCATATCCGTACAGTGTAAGCACAGCCCAGCATAGGGACGTCTACTGCTGCCTCCTCATATCCATACAGCGTAATTTCAGCCCAGCATAGGGACGCCTACTGCTACCTTCTCATATCTGTACAGTGTAAGCACAGCCCAGCATAGGGACGCCCACTGCTGCCTTCTCATATCCGTACAGTGTAAGCACAGCCCAGTATCGGAACGCCCCCTGCTGCCTTCTCATATCCATACAGTGTAATTACAGTCCAGCATAGGGACTCCCACTGCTGCCCTCTCATATCCATACAGTGTAAGTACAGCCCAGCATAGGGACACCCACTGCTGCCTCCTCATATCTGTACAGTGTAAGCACAGCCCAGCATAGGGACGCCCACTGCTGCCTCCTTATATCCATACAGTGTAAGCACATCCCAGCATAGGGACGCCAACTGCTGCCTCCTCATATCTGTACAGTGTAAGCACAGCCCAGCATAGGGACACTCACTGCTGCCTTCTCATATCTGTACAGTGTATGCACAGCCCAGCATAGGGACACCCACTGCTGCCTCCTCATATCCGTAAAGTCTAAGCACAGCCCAGCATAGGAACGCCCACTGCTGCCTTCTAATATCTGTACAGTGTAAAGACAGCCCAGTATAGGGATGCCCACTGCTGCCTCCTCATATCCATACAGTGTAAGCACAGCCCAGCATAGAGACGCCCACTGCTGCTTTCTCATATCCATACAGTGTAAGCACAGCCCAGCATAGGTACGTCTACTGCTGCCTCCTCATATCTGTACAGTGAAAGCACAGCCCAGCATAGGGACCCCACTGCTGCTTTCTCATATCCGTACAGTTTAAGCACAGCCCAGCATAGGGACTCACACTGCTGACTTCTCATATCTGTACAGTGTAATCACAGCCCAGCATAGGGACGCCCACTGCTGCCTCATCATATCAGTACAGTGTAAGCACAGCCAAGTATAGGGACACCCACTGCTGCCTCATCATATCCGTACAGTCTAAGCACAGCCCAGCATTGGGATGCCCACTGCTGCCTCCTCATATCCATACAGTGTAAGGACAGCCCAGCATAGGGACGCCCACTGCTGTCTTCTCATATCCATACAGTGTAAGCACAGCCCAGCATAGGGACGCCCACTGCTGCCTCCTCATATCTATGCACAGTAAACACAGCCCAGCATAGGGACACCCACTGCTGCCTTCTCATATCCATACAGTGTAAGCACAGCCCAGCATAGGGACGTCTACTGCTGATTCCTCATATCTGTACAGTGAAAGCTCAGCCCAGCATAGGGACCCCCACTACTGCCTCCTCATATCCATACAGTGTAATGACAGCCCAGCATAGGAATACCCACTGCTGCCTTCTCATATCTGTACAGTGTAAGCACAGCCCAGCATAGGGACGCCCACTGCTGCCTTCTCATATCTGTACAGTGTAAGCACAGCCCAGCATAGGGACGCCCTCTGCTGCCTTCTCATTTCCGTACAGTTTATGCACAGCCCAGTATAGGGACGCCCCCTGCTGCCTCCTCATATCTATACACTGTAAGCACAGCCCAGCATAGGGCAACCAACTGCTGCCTTCTCATATCCGTACAGTGTAAGCACAGCCCTGCATAGGGACAACCACTGCTGCCTTCTCATATCCACACAGAGTAAGCACAGCCCAGCATAGGGACGCCCACTGCTGCCTTCTCATATCCGTACAGTGTATGCACATCCCAGTATAGGGACGCCCCCTGCTGCCTCCTCATATCTATACACAGTAAGCACAGCCCTGCATAGGGACAACCACTGCTGCCTTCTCATATCCGTACAGTGTAAGCATATCCAAGCATAAGGATGCCCACTGCTGCCTTCTCATATCCACACAGTGTAAGCACAGCCCAGCATAGGGACGCCCACTGCTGCCTTCTCATATCCGTACAGTGTAAGCACAGCCCAGCATAGGGACATCTACTGCTGCCTCCTCATATCCATACAGCGTAATTTCAGCCCAGCATAGGGACGCCTACTGCTGCTTCTCATATCTGTACAGTGTAAGCACAGCCCAGCATAGGGACGCCCACTGCTGCCTCCTCATATCTGTATACCGTAAGCACAGCCCAGCATAGGGATGCCACCTGCTGACTTCTCTTATCCATATAACGTAAGCACAGCCCAGCATAGAGACGCCCACTGCTGACTTATCATATCCGTACAGAGTAAGCACAGCTCAGCATAGGGACACCCACTGCTGCCTTCTCATATCCGTACAGTGTAATCACAGCCAAGCCTAGGGACGTCTACTGCTGCCTCATATCCGTACAGTGTAAGCACAGCTCAGCATAGGGACACCCACTGCTGCCTTCTCATATCCGTACAGTGTAATCACAGCCCAGCATAGGGACGCCCACTGCTGCCTCCTCATATCTGAACAGTGCAGGCACAGCCCAGCATAGGGACACCCACTGCTGCCTTCTCATATCCGTACAGTGTAAGCACAGCCCAGCATAGAGACTCACACTGCTGACTTCTCATATCTGTACAGTGTAATCACAGCCCAGCATAGGGACGCCCACTGCTGCCTCATCATATCAGTACAGTGTAAGCACAGCCAAGCATAGGGACACCCACTGCTGCCTCATCATATCCGTACAGTCTAAGCACAGCCCAGCATAGGGATGCCCACTGCTGCCTCCTCATATCCGTACAGTGTAAGGACAGCCCAGCATAGGGACGCCCACTGCTGTCTTCTCATATCCATACAGTGTAAGCACAGCCCAGCATAGGGATGCCCACTGCTGCCTCCTCATATCTATGCACTGTAAGCACAGCCCAGCATAGTGACACCCACTGCTGCCTTCTCATATCCATACAGTGTAAGCACAGCCCAGCATAGGGACGTCTACTGCTGCCTCCTCATATCTGTACAGTGAAAGCACAGCCCAGCATAGGGACCCCCACTACTGCCTCCTCATATCCATTCAGTGTAATGACAGCCCAGCATAGGAACGCCCACTGCTGCCTTCTTATATCTGTACAGTGTATGCACAGCCCAGCATAGGGACGACCACTGCTGCCTTCTCATTTCCGTACAGTGTATGCACAGCCCAGTATAGGGACTCCCCCTGCTGCCTCCTCATATTTATACACTGTAAGCACAGCCCAGCATAGGGCAACCAACTGCTGCCTTCTCATATCCGTACAGTGTAAGCACAGCCCTGCATAGGGACAACCACTGCTGCCTTCCCATATCCACACAGTGTAAGCACAGCCCAGCATAGGGATGCCCACTGCTGCCTTCTCATATCCGTACAGTGTAAGCACAGCCCAGCATAGGGACGCCCACTGCTGTCTTGTCATTTCTGTACAGTGTAAGCACAGTCCAGCATAGGGACGCCCACTGCTGCCTTCTCATATCCGTACAGTGTAAGCACAGCCCAGTATAGGGACGCCCCCTGCTGCCTTCTAATATCCATACAGTGTAATCACAGTCCAGCATAGGGACGCCCACTGCTGCCCTCTCATATCCGTACAGTGTAAGTACAGCCCAGCATAGGGACGCCCACTGCTGCCTTCTCATATCCGTACAGTGTAAGCACAGCCCAGCATAGGGACGCAAACTGCTGCCTCATCATATCCGTACAGTGTAATCACAGCCCAGTATAGGGACGCTCACTGCTGCCTCATCATATCTGTACAGTGTAAGCACAACCCAGCATAGGCACACCCACTGCTGCCTCCTCATAGCCATACAGTGTAATCACAGCCCAGCATAGGGACACCCTCTGCTGCCTCATCATATCCGTACAGTGTAAGCACAGCCCAGCATAGGGATGCCCACTGCTGCCTCCTCATATCCATACATTGTAAGGACAGCCGAGCATAGGGACACCCACTGCTGTCTTCTCATATCCGTACAGTGTAAGCACAGCCCAGCATAGGGACACCAACTGCTGCCTCCTCATATCCGTACAGAGTAAGCACAGCCCAGCATAGGGACACCCACTGCTGCCTCCTCATATCTATACAATGTAAACACAGCTCAGCATAGGGACACCCACTGCTGCCTTCTCATATCCGTACAGTGTAAGCACAGCCCAGCATAGGGACACCCACTGCTGCCTCCTCATATCCGTACAGTGTAAGCACAGCCCAGCATAGGGACGTCTACTGCTGCCTCCTCATATCCATACAGTGTAATCACAGCCCAGCATAGGGACGGCCACTGCTGCCTCCTCATATCTATGCACTGTAAACACAGCCCAGCATAGGGACACCCACTGCTGCATTCTCATATCCATACAGTGTAAGCACAGCCCAGCATAGGGACCCCCACTGCTGCCTTCTCATATCTGTACAGTGTAAGCTCAGCCCAGCATAGGGGCGTCTACTGCTGCCTCCTCATATCCATACAGTGTAATCACAGCCCAGCATAGGCACGCCAACTGCTGCCTCCTCATCTCTGTACAGTGTAAGCACAGCCCAGCATAGGGACGCCACTGCTGCCTTCTCATATCTATACAGTGTAAGCACAGCCCTGCATAGGGACAACCACCGCTGCATTCTCATATCCGTACAGTGTAAGCACAGCCCATCATAGGGACGCCCACTGCTGCCTTCTCATATCCGTACAGTGTATGCACAGCCCAGTATAGGGACGCCCCCTGCTGCCTCCTCATATCTATACACAGTAAGCACAGCCCTGCATAGGGACAACCACTGCTGCCTTCTCATATCCGTACAGTGTAAGCACATCCCAGCATAAGGATGCCCACTGCTGCCTTCTCATATCGACACAGTGTAAGCACAGCCCAGCATAGGGACGCCCACTGCTGCCTTCTCATATCCGTACAGTGTAAGCACAGCCCAGCATAGGGACGTCTACTGCTGCCTCCTCATATCCATACAGCGTAATTTCAGCCCAGCATAGGGACGCCTACTGCTACCTTCTCATATCTGTACAGTGTAAGCACAGCCCAGTATCGGAACGCCCCCTGCTGCCTTCTCATATCCATACAGTGTAATTACAGTCCAGCATAGGGACTCCCACTGCTGCCCTCTCATATCCGTACAGTGTAAGTACAGCCCAGCATAGGGACACCCACTGCTGCCTCCTCATATCTGTACAGTGTAAGCACAGCCCAGCATAGGGACGCCCACTGCTGCCTTCTCATATCCATACAGTGTAAGCACAGCCCAGTATCGGAACGCCCCCTGCTGCCTTCTCATATCCATACAGTGTAATTACAGTCCAGCATAGGGACTCCCACTGCTGCCCTCTCATATCCGTACAGTGTAAGTACAGCCCAGCATAGGGACACCCACTGCTGCCTCCTCATATCTGTACAGTGTAAGCACAGCCCAGCATAGGGACGCCCACTGCTGCCTCCTTATATCCATACAGTGTAAGCACATCCCAGCATAGGGACGCCAACTGCTGCCTCCTCATATCTGTACAGTGTAAGCACAGCCCAGCATAGGGACACTCACTGCTGCCTTCTCATATCTGTACAGTGTATGCACAGCCCAGCATAGGGACACCCACTGCTGCCTCCTCATATCCGTACAGTCTAAGCACAGCCCAGCATAGGAACGCCCACTGCTGCCTTCTAATATCTGTACAGTGTAAAGACAGCCCAGTATAGGGATGCCCACTGCTGCCTCCTCATATCCATACAGTGTAAGCACAGCCCAGCATAGAGACGCCCACTGCTGCTTTCTCATATCCATACAGTGTAAGCACAGCCCAGCATAGGGACGTCTACTGCTGCCTCCTCATATCTGTACAGTGAAAGCACAGCCCAGCATAGGGACCCCACTGCTGCCTTCTCATATCCGTAGAGTGTAAGCACAGCCCAGCATAGGGACTCACACTGCTGACTTCTCATATCTGTACAGTGTAATCACAGCCCAGCATAGGGACGCCCACTGCTGCCTCATCATATCAGTACAGTGTAAGCACAGCCAAGTATAGGGACACCCACTGCTGCCTCATCATATCCGTACAGTCTAAGCACAGCCCAGCATTGGGATGCCCACTGCTGCCTCCTCATATCCGTACAGTGTAAGGACAGCCCAGCATAGGGACGCCCACTGCTGTCTTCTCATATCCATACAGTGTAAGCACAGCCCAGCATAGGGACGCCCACTGCTGCCTCCTCATATCTATGCACAGTAAACACAGCCCAGCATAGGGACACCCACTGCTGCCTTCTCATATCCATACAGTGTAAGCACAGCCCAGCATAGGGACGTCTACTGCTGATTCCTCATATCTGTACAGTGAAAGCTCAGCCCAGCATAGGGACCCCCACTACTGCCTCCTCATATCCATACAGTGTAATGACAGCCCAGCATAGGAATACCCACTGCTGCCTTCTCATATCTGTACAGTGTAAGCACAGCCCAGCATAGGGACGCCCACTGCTGCCTTCTCATATCTGTACAGTGTAAGCACAGCCCAGCATAGGGACGCCCTCTGCTGCCTTCTCATTTCCGTACAGTTTATGCACAGCCCAGTATAGGGACGCCCCCTGCTGCCTCCTCATATCTATACACTGTAAGCACAGCCCAGCATAGGGCAACCAACTGCTGCCTTCTCATATCCGTACAGTGTAAGCACAGCCCTGCATAGGGACAACCACTGCTGCCTTCTCATATCCGTACAGTGTATGCACATCCCAGTATAGGGACGCCCCCTGCTGCCTCCTCATATCTATACACAGTAAGCACAACCCTGCATAGGGACAACCACTGCTGCCTTCTCATATCCGTACAGTGTAAGCACATCCAAGCATAAGGATGCCCACTGCTGCCTTCTCATATCCACACAGTGTAAGCACAGCCCAGCATAGGGACGCCCACTGCTGCCTTCTCATATCCGTACAGTGTAAGCACAGCCCAGCATAGGGACATCTACTGCTGCCTCCTCATATCCATACAGCGTAATTTCAGCCCAGCATAGGGACGCCTACTGCTGCTTCTCATATCTGTACAGTGTAAGCACACCCCAGCATAGGAACGCCCACTGCTGCCTCCTCATATCTGTATAACGTAAGCACAGCCCAGCATAGGGATGCCCCCTGCTGACTTCTCTTATCCATATAACGTAAGCACAGCCCAGCATAGAGACGCCCACTGCTGACTTCTCATATCCGTACAGAGTAAGCATAGCTCAGCATAGGGACACCCACTGCTGCCTTCTCATATCCATACAGTGTAATCACAGCCAAGCCTAGGGACGTCTACTGCTGCCTCATATCCGTACAGTGTAAGCACAGCTCAGCATAGGGACACCCACTGCTGCCTTCTCATATCCGTACAGTGTAATCACAGCCCAGCATAGGGACGCCCACTGCTGCCTCCTCATATCTGAACAGTGCAGGCACAGCCCAGCATAGGGACACCCACTGCTGCCTTCTCATATCCGTACAGTGTAAGCACAGCCCAGCATAGGGAATCACACTGCTGACTTCTCATATCTGTACAGTGTAATCACAGCCCAGCATAGGGACGCCCACTGCTGCCTCATCATATCAGTACAGTGTAAGCACAGCCAAGCATAGGGACACCCACTGCTGCCTCATCATATCCGTACAGTCTAAGCACAGCCCAGCATAGGGATGCCCACTGCTGCCTCCTCATATCCGTACAGTGTAAGGACAGCCCAGCATAGGGACGCCCACTGCTGTCTTCTCATATCCATACAGTGTAAGCACAGCCCAGCATAGGGACGCCCACTGCTGCCTCCTCATATCTATGCACTGTAAGCACAGCCCAGCATAGGGACACCCACTGCTGCCTTCTCATATCCATACAGTGTAAGCACAGCCCAGCATAGGGACCCCCACTACTGCCTCCTCATATCCATTCAGTGTAATGACAGCCCAGCATAGGAACGCCCACTGCTGCCTTCTCATATCTGTACAGTGTAAGCACAGCCCAGCATAGGGACACCCACTGCTGCCTTTTCATATCTGTACAGTGTATGCACAGCCCAGCATAGGGACGCCCACTGCTGCCTTCTAATTTCCGTACAGTGTATGCACAGCCCAGTATAGGGACTCCCCCGGCTGCCTCCTCATATCTATACACTGTAAGCACAGCCCAGCATAGGGCAACCAACTGCTGCCTTCTCATATCCGTACAGTGTAAGCACAGCCCTGCATAGGGACAACCACTGCTGCCTTCTCATATCCGTACAGTGTAAGCACAGCCCAGCTTAGGGAAGTCTACTGCTGCCTCCTCATATCCATACAGCGTAAGCACAGCCCAGCATAGGGACGCCCACTGCTGTCTTGTCATTTCTGTACAGTGTAAGCACAGTCCAGCATAGGGACGCCCACTGCTGCCTTCTCATATCCGTACAGTGTAAGCACAGCCCAGTATAGGGACGCCCCCTGCTGCCTTCTAATATCCATACAGTGTAATCACAGTCCAGCATAGGGACGCCCACTGCTGCCCTCTCATATCCGTACAGTGTAAGTACAGCCCAGCATAGGGACGCCCACTGCTGCCTTCTCATATCCGTACAGTGTATGCACAGCCCAGCATAGGGACGCAAACTGCTGCCTCATCATATCCGTACAGTGTAATCACAGCCCAGTATAGGGACGCCCACTGCTGCCTCATCATATCTGTACAGTGTAAGCACAACCCAGCATAGGGACACCCACTGCTGCCTCCTCATAGCCATACAGTGTAATCACAGCCCAGCATAGGGACGCCCTCTGCTGCCTCATCATATCCATACAGTGTAAGCACAGCCCAGCATAGGGATGCCCACTGCTGCCTCCTCATATCCATACAGTGTAAGGACAGCCCAGCATAGGGACACCCACTGCTGTCTTCTCATATCCGTACAGTGTAAGCACAGCCCAGCATAGGGACACCCACTGCTGCCTCCTCATATCCGTACAGTGTAAGCACAGCCCAGCATAGGGACACCCACTGCTGCCTCCTCATATCTATACAATGTAAACACAGCTCAGCATAGGGACACCCACTGCTGCCTTCTCATATCCGTACAGTGTAAGCACAGCCCAGCATAAGGACACCCACTGCTGCCTCCTCATATCCGTACAGTGTAAGCACAGCCCAGCATAGGGACGTCTACTGCTGCCTCCTCATATCCATACAGTGTAATCACAGCCCAGCATAGGGACGGCCACTGCTGCCTCCTCATATCTATGCACTGTAAACACAGCCCAGCATAGGGACACCCACTGCTGCATTCTCATATCTGTACAGTGTAAGCACAGCCCAGCATAGGGACCCCCACTGCTCCCTTCTCATATCTGTACAGTGTAAGCTCAGCCCAGCATAGGGGCTTCTACTGCTGCCTCCTCATATCCATACAGTGTAATCACAGCCCAGCATAGGGACGCCCACTGCTGCCTCCTCATATCTGTACAGTGTAAGCACAGCCCAGCATAGGGACGCCACTGCTGCCTTCTCATATCTATACAGTGTAAGCACAGCCCTGCATAGGGACAACCACTGCTGCCTTCTCAAATCCGTACAGTGTAAGCACAGCCCAGCATAGGGACGCCCACTGCTGCCTTCTCATTTCCGTACAGTGTATGCACAGCCCAGTATAGGGACGCCCCCTGCTGCCTCCTCATATCTATACACTGTAA
Source organism: Taudactylus pleione (assembly GCA_031769625.1). Taxonomy (NCBI): domain Eukaryota; kingdom Metazoa; phylum Chordata; class Amphibia; order Anura; family Myobatrachidae; genus Taudactylus; species Taudactylus pleione. The sequence goes on from JAUIMM010001290.1 coordinate 1,761,353, forward strand.
GCACAGCCCAGCATAGGGCAACCAACTGCTGCCTTCTCATATCCGTACAGTGTAAGCACAGCCCTGCATAGGGACAACCACTGCTGCCTTCTCATATCCACACAGAGTAAGCACAGCCCAGCATAGGGACGCCCACTGCTGCCCTCTCATATCCGTACAGTGTAAGTACAGCCCAGCATAGGGACACCCACTGCTGCCTCCTCATATCTGTACAGTGTAAGCACAGCCCAGCATAGGGACGCCCACTGCTGCCTCCTCATATCCATACAGTGTAAGTACAGCCCAGCATAGGGATGCCCACTGCTGCCTTCTCATATCTGTACAGTGTAAGCACAGCCCAGCATAGGGACTCAAACTGCTGCCTCATCATATCCGTACAGTGTAATCACAGCCCAGTATAGGGAAGCCCACCGCTGCCTCATCATATCCGTACAGTGTAAGCACAACCGAGCATAGGGACACCCACTGCTGCCTCCTCATAGCCATACAGTGTAATCACAGCCCAGCATAGGGACGCCCTCTGCTGCCTCATCATATCCGTACAGTGTAAGCACAGCCCAGCATAGGGATGCCCACTGCTGCCTCCTCATATCCATACAGTGTAAGGACAGCCCAGCATAGGGACACCCACTGCTGTCTTCTCATATCCGTACAGTGTAAGCACAGCCCAGCATAGGGACACCCACTGCTGCCTCCTCATATCCGTACAGTGTAAGCACAGCCCAGCATAGGGACACCCACTGCTGCCTCCTCATATCTATACAATGTAAACACAGCTCAGCATAGGGACACCCACTGCTGCCTTCTCATATCCGTACAGTGTAAGCACAGCCCAGCATAAGGACACCCACTGCTGCCTCCTCATATCCGTACAGTGTAAGCACAGCCCAGCATAGGGACGTCTACTGCTGCCTCCTCATATCCATACAGTGTAATCACAGCCCAGCATAGGGACGGCCACTGCTGCCTCCTCATATCTATGCACTGTAAACACAGCCCAGCATAGGGACACCCACTGCTGCATTCTCATATCTGTACAGTGTAAGCACAGCCCAGCATAGGGACCCCCACTGCTCCCTTCTCATATCTGTACAGTGTAAGCTCAGCCCAGCATAGGGGCTTCTACTGCTGCCTCCTCATATCCATACAGTGTAATCACAGCCCAGCATAGGGACGCCCACTGCTGCCTCCTCATATCTGTACAGTGTAAGCACAGCCCAGCATAGGGACGCCACTGCTGCCTTCTCATATCTATACAGTGTAAGCACAGCCCAGCATAGGGACAACCACTGCTGCCTTCTCATATCCGTACAGTGTAAGCACAGCCCAGCATAGGGACGCCCACTGCTGCCTTCTCATTTCCGTACAGTGTATTCACAGCCCAGTATAGGGACGCCCCCTGCTGCCTCCTCATATCTATACACTGTAAGCACAGCCCAGCATAGGGCAACCAACTGCTGCCTTCTCATATCCGTACAGTGTAAGCACAGCCCTGCATAGGGACAACCACTGCTGCCTTCTCATATCCACACAGAGTAAGCACAGCCCAGCATAGGGACGCCCACTGCTGCCCTCTCATATCCGTACAGTGTAAGTACAGCCCAGCATAGGGACACCCACTGCTGCCTCCTCATATCTGTACGGTGTAAGCACAGCCCAGCATAGGGACGCCCACTGCTGCCTCCTCATATCCATACAGTGTAAGTACAGCCCAGCATAGGGATGCCCACTGCTGCCTTCTCATATCTGTACAGTGTAAGCACAGCCCAGCATAGGGACTCAAACTGCTGCCTCATCATATCCGTACAGTGTAATCACAGCCCAGTATAGGGAAGCCCACCGCTGCCTCATCATATCCGTACAGTGTAAGCACAACCGAGCATAGGGACACCCACTGCTGCCTCCTCATAGCCATACAGTGTAATCACAGCCCAGCATAGGGACGCCCTCTGCTGCCTCATCATATCCGTACAGTGTAAGCACAGCCCAGCATAGGGACACCCACTGCTGCCTCCTCATATGTATACACTGTAAACACAGCCCAGCATAGGGACACCCACTGCTGCCTTCTCATATCCGTACAGTGTAAGCACAGCCCAGCATAGGGACACCCACTGCTGCCTCCTCATATCCGTACAGTGTAAGCACACCCCAGCATAGGGACGTCTACTGCTGCCTCCTCATATCCATACAGTGTAATCACAGCCCAGCATAGGGACGGACACTGCTGCCTCCTCATATCTATGCACTGTAAACACAGCCCAGCATAGGGACACCCACTGCTGCCTTCTCATATCCGTACAGTTTAAGCACAGCCCAGCATTGGGACCCCCTCTGCTGCCTTCTCATATCCGTACAGTGTAATCACAGCCCAGCATAGGGATGCCCACTGCTGCCTCCTCATATCTGAACAGTGCAGGCACAGCCCAGCATAGGGACACCCACTGCTGCCTTCTAATATCCGTACAGTGTAAGCACAGCCCAGCATAGGGACTCACACTGCTGACTTCTCATATCTGTACAGTGTAATCACAGCCAAGCATAGGGACACCCACTGCTGCCTCATCATATCCGTACAGTCTAAGCACAGCCCAGCATAGGGATGCCCACTGCTGCCTCCTCATATCCGTACAGTGTAAGGACAGCCCAGCATAGGGATGCCCACTGCTGTCTTCTCATATCCATACAGTGTAAGCACAGCCCAGCATAGGGACACCCACTGCTGCCTCCTCATATCTATGCACTGTAAGCACAGCCCAGCATAGGGACACCCACTGCTGCCTTCTCATATCCATACAGTGTAAGCACAGCCCAGCATAGGGACGTCTACTGCTGCCTCCTCATATCTGTACAGTGAAAGCACAGCCCAGCATAGGGACCCCCACTACTGCCTCCTCATATCCGTACAGTGTAATGACAGCCCAGCATAGGAACGCCCACTGCTGCCTTCTCATATCTGTACAGTGTAAGCACAGCCCAGCATAGGGACGCCCACTGCTGCCTTCTCATATCTGTACAGTGTAAGCACAGCCCAGCATAGGGACACCCACTGCTGCCTTCTCATTTCCGTGCAGTGTATGCACAGCCCAGTATAGGGACGCCCCCTGCTGCCTCCTCATATCTATACACTGTAAGCACAGCCCAGCATAGGGAAGTATACTGCTGCCTCCTCATATCCATACAGCGTAAGCACAGCCCAGCATAGGGACGCCCACTGCTGTCTTCTCATTTCTGTACAGTGTAAGCACAGTCCAGCATAGGGACGCCCACTGCTGCCTTCTCATATCCGTACAGTGTAAGCACAGCCCAGTATAGGGACGCCCCCTGCTGCCTTCTCATATCCATACAGTGTAATCACAGTCCAGCATAGGGACGCCCACTGCTGCCCTCTCATATCCATACAGTGTAAGTACAGCCCAGCATAGGGACACCCACTGCTGCCTCCTCATATCTGTACAGTGTAATCACAGCCCAGTATAGGGAAGCCCACTGCTGCCTCATCATATCCGTACAGTGTAAGCACAACCGAGCATAGGGACACCCACTGCTGCCTCCTCATAGCCATACAGTGTAATCACAGCCCAGCATAGGGACGCCCTCTGCTGCCTCATCATATCCATACAGTGTAAGCACAGCCAAGCATAGGGATGCCCACTGCTGCCTCCTTATATCCATACAGTGTAAGGACAGTGCAGCATAGGGACGCCCACTGCTGTCTTCTCATATCCGTACAGTGTAAGCACAGCCCAGCATAGGGACACCAACTCCTGCCTCCTCATATCCGTACAGTGTAAGCACAGCCCAGCATAGGGACACCCACTGCTGCCTCCTCATATGTATACACTGTAAACACAGCCCAGCATAGGGACACCCTCTGCTGCCTTCTCATATCCGTACAGTGTAAGCACAGCCCAGCATAGGGACACCCACTGCTGCCTCCTCATATCCATACAGTGTAAGCACAGCCCAGCATAGGGACGCCCACTGCTGCCTCCTCATATCTATGCACTGTAAGCACAGCCCAGCATAGGGACACCCACTGCTGCCTTCTCATATCCATACAGTGTAAGCACAGCCCAGCATAGGGACGTCTACTGCTGCCTCCTCATATCTGTACAGTGAAAGCACAGCCCAGCATAGGGACCCCCACTACTGCCTCCTCATATCCATACAGTGTAATGACAGCCCAGCATAGGAACGCCCACTGCTGCCTTCTCATATCTGTACAGTGTAAGCACAGCCCAGCATAGGGACGCCCACTGCTGCCTTCTCATATCTGTACAGTGTAAGCACAGCCCAGCATAGGGACACCCACTGCTGCCTTCTCATTTCCGTGCAGTGTATGCACAGCCCAGTATAGGGACGCCCCCTGCTGCCTCCTCATATCTATACACTGTAAGCACAGCCCAGCATAGGGAAGTATACTGCTGCCTCCTCATATCCATACAGCGTAAGCACAGCCCAGCATAGGGACGCCCACTGCTGTCTTCTCATTTCTGTACAGTGTAAGCACAGTCCAGCATAGGGACGCCCACTGCTGCCTTCTCATATCCATACAGTGTAAGCACAGCCCAGTATAGGGACGCCCCCTGCTGCCTTCTCATATCCATACAGTGTAATCACAGTCCAGCATAGGGACGCCCACTGCTGCCCTCTCATATCCATACAGTGTAAGTACAGCCCAGCATAGGGACACCCACTGCTGCCTCCTCATATCTGTACAGTGTAATCACAGCCCAGTATAGGGAAGCCCACTGCTGCCTCATCATATCCGTACAGTGTAAGCACAACCGAGCATAGGGACACCCACTGCTGCCTCCTCATAGCCATACAGTGTAATCACAGCCCAGCATAGGGACGCCCTCTGCTGCCTCATCATATCCATACAGTGTAAGCACAGCCAAGCATAGGGATGCCCACTGCTGCCTCCTCATATCCATACAGTGTAAGGACAGCGCAGCATAGGGACGCCCACTGCTGTCTTCTCATATCCGTACAGTGTAAGCACAGCCCAGCATAGGGACACCAACTCCTGCCTCCTCATATCCGTACAGTGTAAGCACAGCCCAGCATAGGGACACCCACTGCTGCCTCCTCATATGTATACACTGTAAACACAGCCCAGCATAGGGACACCCACTGCTGCCTTCTCATATCCGTACAGTGTAAGCACAGCCCATCATAGGGACACCCACTGCTGCCTCCTCATATCTATACAATGTAAACACAGCTCAGCATAGGGACACCCACTGCTGCCTTCTCATATCCGTACAGTGTAAGCACAGCCCAGCATAGGGACACCCACTGCTGCCTCCTCATATCCATACAGTGTAAGCACAGCCCAGCATAGGGACGTCTACTGCTGCCTCCTCATATCCATACAGTGTAATCACAGCCCAGCATAGGGACGGCCACTGCTGCCTCCTCATATCTATGCACTGTAAACACAGCCCAGCATAGGGACACCCACTGCTGCATTCTCATATCCATACAGTGTAAGCACAGCCCAGCATAGGGACCCCCACTGCTGCCTTCTCATATCTGTACAGTGTAAGCACAGCCCAGCATAGGGGCGTCTACTGCTGCCTCCTCATATCCATACAGTGTAATCACAGCCCAGCATAGGCACGCCAACTGCTGCCTCCTCATATCTGTACAGTGTAAGCACAGCCCAGCATAGGGACGCCACTGCTGCCTTCTCATATCTATACAGTGTAAGCACAGCCCTGCATAGGGACAACCACCGCTGCATTCTCATATCCGTACAGTGTAAGCACAGCCCAGCATAGGGACGCCCACTGCTGCCTTCTCATATCCGTACAGTGTATGCACAGCCCAGTATAGGGACGCCCACTGCTGCCTCCTCATATCTATACACAGTAAGCACAGCACTGCATAGGGACAACCACTGCTGCCTTCTCATATCCGTACAGTGTAAGCACATCCCAGCATAAGGATGCCCACTGCTGCCTTCTCATATCGACACAGTGTAAGCACAGCCCAGCATAGGGACGCCCACTGCTGCCTTCTCATATCCGTACAGTGTAAGCACAGCCCAGCATAGGGACGTCTACTGCTGCCTCCTCATATCCATACAGCGTAATTTCAGCCCAGCATAGGGACGCCTACTGCTACCTTCTCATATCTGTACAGTGTAAGCACAGCCCAGCATAGGGACGCCCACTGCTGCCTTCTCATATCCGTACAGTGTAAGCACAGCCCAGTATCGGAACGCCCCCTGCTGCCTTCTCATATCCATACAGTGTAATTACAGTCCAGCATAGGGACTCCCACTGCTGCCCTCTCATATCCGTACAGTGTAAGTACAGCCCAGCATAGGGACACCCACTGCTGCCTCCTCATATCTGTACAGTGTAAGCACAGCCCAGCATAGGGACGCCCACTGCTGCCTCCTTATATCCATACAGTGTAAGCACATCCCAGCATAGGGACGCCAACTGCTGCCTCCTCATATCTGTACAGTGTAAGCACAGCCCAGCATAGGGACACTCACTGCTGCCTTCTCATATCTGTACAGTGTATGCACAGCCCAGCATAGGGACACCCACTGCTGCCTCCTCATATCCGTACAGTCTAAGCACAGCCCAGCATAGGAACGCCCACTGCTGCCTTCTAATATCTGTACAGTGTAAAGACAGCCCAGTATAGGGATGCCCACTGCTGCCTCCTCATATCCATACAGTGTAAGCACAGCCCAGCATAGAGACGCCCACTGCTGCTTTCTCATATCCATACAGTGTAAGCACAGCCCAGCATAGGTACGTCTACTGCTGCCTCCTCATATCTGTACAGTGAAAGCACAGCCCAGCATAGGGACCCCACTGCTGCTTTCTCATATCCGTACAGTGTAAGCACAGCCCAGCATAGGGACTCACACTGCTGACTTCTCATATCTGTACAGTGTAATCACAGCCCAGCATAGGGACGCCCACTGCTGCCTCATCATATCAGTACAGTGTAAGCACAGCCAAGTATAGGGACACCCACTGCTGCCTCATCATATCCGTACAGTCTAAGCACAGCCCAGCATTGGGATGCCCACTGCTGCCTCCTCATATCCATACAGTGTAAGGACAGCCCAGCATAGGGACGCCCACTGCTGTCTTCTCATATCAATACAGTGTAAGCACAGCCCAGCATAGGGACGCCCACTGCTGCCTCCTCATATCTATGCACAGTAAACACAGCCCAGCATAGGGACACCCACTGCTGCCTTCTCATATCCATACAGTGTAAGCACAGCCCAGCATAGGGACGTCTACTGCTGATTCCTCATATCTGTACAGTGAAAGCTCAGCCCAGCATAGGGACCCCCACTACTGCCTCCTCATATCCATACAGTGTAATGACAGCCCAGCATAGGAATACCCACTGCTGCCTTCTCATATCTGTACAGTGTAAGCACAGCCCAGCATAGGGACGCCCACTGCTGCCTTCTCATATCTGTACAGTGTAAGCACAGCCCAGCATAGGGACGCCCTCTGCTGCCTTCTCATTTCCGTACAGTTTATGCACAGCCCAGTATAGGGACGCCCCCTGCTGCCTCCTCATATCTATACACTGTAAGCACAGCCCAGCATAGGGCAACCAACTGCTGCCTTCTCATATCCGTACAGTGTAAGCACAGCCCTGCATAGGGACAACCACTGCTGCCTTCTCATATCCACACAGAGTAAGCACAGCCCAGCATAGGGACGCCCACTGCTGCCTTCTCATATCCGTACAGTGTATGCACATCCCAGTATAGGGACGCCCCCTGCTGCCTCCTCATATCTATACACAGTAAGCACAGCCCTGCATAGGGACAACCACTGCTGCCTTCTCATATCCGTACAGTGTAAGCATATCCAAGCATAAGGATGCCCACTGCTGCCTTCTCATATCCACACAGTGTAAGCACAGCCCAGCATAGGGACGCCCACTGCTGCCTTCTCATATCCGTACAGTGTAAGCACAGCCCAGCATAGGGACATCTACTGCTGCCTCCTCATATCCATACAGCGTAATTTCAGCCCAGCATAGGGACGCCTACTGCTGCTTCTCATATCTGTACAGTGTAAGCACAGCCCAGCATAGGGACGCCCACTGCTGCCTCCTCATATCTGTATACCGTAAGCACAGCCCAGCATAGGGATGCCACCTGCTGACTTCTCTTATCCATATAACGTAAGCACAGCCCAGCATAGAGACGCCCACTGCTGACTTCTCATATCCGTACAGAGTAAGCACAGCTCAGCATAGGGACACCCACTGCTGCCTTCTCATATCCGTACAGTGTAATCACAGCCAAGCCTAGGGACGTCTAATGCTGCCTCATATCCGTACAGTGTAAGCACAGCTCAGCATAGGGACACCCACTGCTGCCTTCTCATATCCGTACAGTGTAATCACAGCCCAGCATAGGGACGCCCACTGCTGCCTCCTCATATCTGAACAGTGCAGGCACAGCCCAGCATAGGGACACCCACTGCTGCCTTCTCATATCCGTACAGTGTAAGCACAGCCCAGCATAGGGACTCACACTGCTGACTTCTCATATCTGTACAGTGTAATCACAGCCCAGCATAGGGACGCCCACTGCTGCCTCATCATATCAGTACAGTGTAAGCACAGCCAAGCATAGGGACACCCACTGCTGCCTCATCATATCCGTACAGTCTAAGCACAGCCCAGCATAGGGATGCCCACTGCTGCCTCCTCATATCCGTACAGTGTAAGGACAGCCCAGCATAGGGACGCCCACTGCTGTCTTCTCATATCCATACAGTGTAAGCACAGCCCAGCATAGGGATGCCCACTGCTGCCTCCTCATATCTATGCACTGTAAGCACAGCCCAGCATAGTGACACCCACTGCTGCCTTCTCATATCCATACAGTGTAAGCACAGCCCAGCATAGGGACGTCTACTGCTGCCTCCTCATATCTGTACAGTGAAAGCACAGCCCAGCATAGGGACCCCCACTACTGCCTCCTCATATCCATTCAGTGTAATGACAGCCCAGCATAGGAACGCCCACTGCTGCCTTCTCATATCTGTACAGTGTATGCACAGCCCAGCATAGGGACGACCACTGCTGCCTTCTCATTTCCGTACAGTGTATGCACAGCCCAGTATAGGGACTCCCCCTGCTGCCTCCTCATATTTATACACTGTAAGCACAGCCCAGCATAGGGCAACCAACTGCTGCCTTCTCATATCCGTACAGTGTAAGCACAGCCCTGCATAGGGACAACCACTGCTGCCTTCCCATATCCACACAGTGTAAGCACAGCCCAGCATAGGGATGCCCACTGCTGCCTTCTCATATCCGTACAGTGTAAGCACAGCCCAGCATAGGGAAGTCTACTGCTGCCTCCTCATATCCATACAGCGTAAGCACAGCCCAGCATAGGGACGCCCACTGCTGTCTTGTCATTTCTGTACAGTGTAAGCACAGTCCAGCATAGGGACGCCCACTGCTGCCTTCTCATATCCGTACAGTGTAAGCACAGCCCAGTATAGGGACGCCCCCTGCTGCCTTCTAATATCCATACAGTGTAATCACAGTCCAGCATAGGGACTCCCACTGCTGCCCTCTCATATCCGTACAGTGTAAGTACAGCCCAGCATAGGGACGCCCACTGCTGCCTTCTCATATCCGTACAGTGTAAGCACAGCCCAGCATAGGGACGCAAACTGCTGCCTCATCATATCCGTACAGTGTAATCACAGCCCAGTATAGGGACGCTCACTGCTGCCTCATCATATCTGTACAGTGTAAGCACAACCCAGCATAGGCACACCCACTGCTGCCTCCTCATAGCCATACAGTGTAATCACAGCCCAGCATAGGGACACCCTCTGCTGCCTCATCATATCCGTACAGTGTAAGCACAGCCCAGCATAGGGATGCCCACTGCTGCCTCCTCATATCCATACAGTGTAAGGACAGCCGAGCATAGGGACACCCACTGCTGTCTTCTCATATCCGTACAGTGTAAGCACAGCCCAGCATAGGGACACCAACTGCTGCCTCCTCATATCCGTACAGAGTAAGCACAGCCCAGCATAGGGACACCCACTGCTGCCTCCTCATATCTATACAATGTAAACACAGCTCAGCATAGGGACACCCACTGCTGCCTTCTCATATCCGTACAGTGTAAGCACAGCCCAGCATAGGGACACCCACTGCTGCCTCCTCATATCCGTACAGTGTAAGCACAGCCCAGCATAGGGACGTCTACTGCTGCCTCCTCATATCCATACAGTGTAATCACAGCCCAGCATAGGGACGGCCACTGCTGCCTCCTCATATCTATGCACTGTAAACACAGCCCAGCATAGGGACACCCACTGCTGCATTCTCATATCCATACAGTGTAAGCACAGCCCAGCATAGGGACCCCCACTGCTGCCTTCTCATATCTGTACAGTGTAAGCTCAGCCCAGCATAGGGGCGTCTACTGCTGCCTCCTCATATCCATACAGTGTAATCACAGCCCAGCATAGGCACGCCAACTGCTGCCTCCTCATATCTGTACAGTGTAAGCACAGCCCAGCATAGGGACGCCACTGCTGCCTTCTCATATCTATACAGTGTAAGCACAGCCCTGCATAGGGACAACCACCGCTGCATTCTCATATCCGTACAGTGTAAGCACAGCCCATCATAGGGACGCCCACTGCTGCCTTCTCATATCCGTACAGTGTATGCACAGCCCAGTATAGGGACGCCCCCTGCTGCCTCCTCATATCTATACACAGTAAGCACAGCCCTGCATAGGGACAACCACTGCTGCCTTCTCATATCCGTACAGTGTAAGCACATCCCAGCATAAGGATGCCCACTGCTGCCTTCTCATATCGACACAGTGTAAGCACAGCCCAGCATAGGGACGCCCACTGCTGCCTTCTCATATCCGTACAGTGTAAGCACAGCCCAGCATAGGGACGTCTACTGCTGCCTCCTCATATCCATACAGCGTAATTTCAGCCCAGCATAGGGACGCCTACTGCTACCTTCTCATATCTGTACAGTGTAAGCACAGCCCAGTATCGGAACGCCCCCTGCTGCCTTCTCATATCCATACAGTGTAATTACAGTCCAGCATAGGGACTCCCACTGCTGCCCTCTCATATCCGTACAGTGTAAGTACAGCCCAGCATAGGGACACCCACTGCTGCCTCCTCATATCTGTACAGTGTAAGCACAGCCCAGCATAGGGACGCCCACTGCTGCCTTCTCATATCCGTACAGTGTAAGCACAGCCCAGTATCGGAACGCCCCCTGCTGCCTTCTCATATCCATACAGTGTAATTACAGTCCAGCATAGGGACTCCCACTGCTGCCCTCTCATATCCGTACAGTGTAAGTACAGCCCAGCATAGGGACACCCACTGCTGCCTCCTCATATCTGTACAGTGTAAGCACAGCCCAGCATAGGGACGCCCACTGCTGCCTCCTTATATCCATACAGTGTAAGCACATCCCAGCATAGGGACGCCAACTGCTGCCTCCTCATATCTGTACAGTGTAAGCACAGCCCAGCATAGGGACACTCACTGCTGCCTTCTCATATCTGTACAGTGTATGCACAGCCCAGCATAGGAACGCCCACTGCTGCCTTCTAATATCTGTACAGTGTAAAGACAGCCCAGTATAGGGATGCCCACTGCTGCCTCCTCATATCCATACAGTGTAAGCACAGCCCAGCATAGAGACGCCCACTGCTGCTTTCTCATATCCATACAGTGTAAGCACAGCCCAGCATAGGGACGTCTACTGCTGCCTCCTCATATCTGTACAGTGAAAGCACAGCCCAGCATAGGGACCCCACTGCTGCCTTCTCATATCCGTAGAGTGTAAGCACAGCCCAGCATAGGGACTCACACTGCTGACTTCTCATATCTGTACAGTGTAATCACAGCCCAGCATAGGGACGCCCACTGCTGCCTCATCATATCAGTACAGTGTAAGCACAGCCAAGTATAGGGACACCCACTGCTGCCTCATCATATCCGTACAGTCTAAGCACAGCCCAGCATTGGGATGCCCACTGCTGCCTCCTCATATCCGTACAGTGTAAGGACAGCCCAGCATAGGGACGCCCACTGCTGTCTTCTCATATCCATACAGTGTAAGCACAGCCCAGCATAGGGACGCCCACTGCTGCCTCCTCATATCTATGCACAGTAAACACAGCCCAGCATAGGGACACCCACTGCTGCCTTCTCATATCCATACAGTGTAAGCACAGCCCAGCATAGGGACGTCTACTGCTGATTCCTCATATCTGTACAGTGAAAGCTCAGCCCAGCATAGGGACCCCCACTACTGCCTCCTCATATCCATACAGTGTAATGACAGCCCAGCATAGGAATACCCACTGCTGCCTTCTCATATCTGTACAGTGTAAGCACAGCCCAGCATAGGGACGCCCACTGCTGCCTTCTCATATCTGTACAGTGTAAGCACAGCCCAGCATAGGGACGCCCTCTGCTGCCTTCTCATTTCCGTACAGTTTATGCACAGCCCAGTATAGGGACGCCCCCTGCTGCCTCCTCATATCTATACACTGTAAGCACAGCCCAGCATAGGGCAACCAACTGCTGCCTTCTCATATCCGTACAGTGTAAGCACAGCCCTGCATAGGGACAACCACTGTTGCCTTCTCATATCCGTACAGTGTATGCACATCCCAGTATAGGGACGCCCCCTGCTGCCTCCTCATATCTATACACAGTAAGCACAACCCTGCATAGGGACAACCACTGCTGCCTTCTCATATCCGTACAGTGTAAGCACATCCAAGCATAAGGATGCCCACTGCTGCCTTCTCATATCCACACAGTGTAAGCACAGCCCAGCATAGGGACGCCCACTGCTGCCTTCTCATATCCGTACAGTGTAAGCACAGCCCAGCATAGGGACATCTACTGCTGCCTCCTCATATCCATACAGCGTAATTTCAGCCCAGCATAGGGACGCCTACTGCTGCTTCTCATATCTGTACAGTGTAAGCACACCCCAGCATAGGAACGCCCACTGCTGCCTCCTCATATCTGTATAACGTAAGCACAGCCCAGCATAGGGATGCCCCCTGCTGACTTCTCTTATCCATATAACGTAAGCACAGCCCAGCATAGAGACGCCCACTGCTGACTTCTCATATCCGTACAGAGTAAGCATAGCTCAGCATAGGGACACCCACTGCTGCCTTCTCATATCCATACAGTGTAATCACAGCCAAGCCTAGGGACGTCTACTGCTGCCTCATATCCGTACAGTGTAAGCACAGCTCAGCATAGGGACACCCACTGCTGCCTTCTCATATCCGTACAGTGTAATCACAGCCCAGCATAGGGACGCCCACTGCTGCCTCCTCATATCTGAACAGTGCAGGCACAGCCCAGCATAGGGACACCCACTGCTGCCTTCTCATATCCGTACAGTGTAAGCACAGCCCAGCATAGGGAATCACACTGCTGACTTCTCATATCTGTACAGTGTAATCACAGCCCAGCATAGGGACGCCCACTGCTGCCTCATCATATCAGTACAGTGTAAGCACAGCCAAGCATAGGGACACCCACTGCTGCCTCATCATATCCGTACAGTCTAAGCACAGCCCAGCATAGGGATGCCCACTGCTGCCTCCTCATATCCGTACAGTGTAAGGACAGCCCAGCATAGGGACGCCCACTGCTGTCTTCTCATATCCATACAGTGTAAGCACAGCCCAGCATAGGGACGCCCACTGCTGCCTCCTCATATCTATGCACTGTAAGCACAGCCCAGCATAGGGACACCCACTGCTGCCTTCTCATATCCATACAGTGTAAGCACAGCCCAGCATAGGGACCCCCACTACTGCCTCCTCATATCCATTCAGTGTAATGACAGCCCAGCATAGGAACGCCCACTGCTGCCTTCTCATATCTGTACAGTGTAAGCACAGCCCAGCATAGGGACACCCACTGCTGCCTTTTCATATCTGTACAGTGTATGCACAGCCCAGCATAGGGACGCCCACTGCTGCCTTCTAATTTCCGTACAGTGTATGCACAGCCCAGTATAGGGACTCCCCCGGCTGCCTCCTCATATCTATACACTGTAAGCACAGCCCAGCATAGGGCAACCAACTGCTGCCTTCTCATATCCGTACAGTGTAAGCACAGCCCTGCATAGGGACAACCACTGCTGCCTTCTCATATCCGTACAGTGTAAGCACAGCCCAGCATAGGGAAGTCTACTGCTGCCTCCTCATATCCATACAGCGTAAGCACAGCCCAGCATAGGGACGCCCACTGCTGTCTTGTCATTTCTGTACAGTGTAAGCACAGTCCAGCATAGGGACGCCCACTGCTGCCTTCTCATATCCGTACAGTGTAAGCACAGCCCAGTATAGGGACGCCCCCTGCTGCCTTCTAATATCCATACAGTGTAATCACAGTCCAGCATAGGGACGCCCACTGCTGCCCTCTCATATCCGTACAGTGTAAGTACAGCCCAGCATAGGGACGCCCACTGCTGCCTTCTCATATCCGTACAGTGTAAGCACAGCCCAGCATAGGGACGCAAACTGCTGCCTCATCATATCCGTACAGTGTAATCACAGCCCAGTATAGGGACGCCCACTGCTGCCTCATCATATCTGTACAGTGTAAGCACAACCCAGCATAGGGACACCCACTGCTGCCTCCTCATAGCCATACAGTGTAATCACAGCCCAGCATAGGGACGCCCTCTGCTGCCTCATCATATCCATACAGTGTAAGCACAGCCCAGCATAGGGATGCCCACTGCTGCCTCCTCATATCCATACAGTGTAAGGACAGCCCAGCATAGGGACACCCACTGCTGTCTTCTCATATCCGTACAGTGTAAGCACAGCCCAGCATAGGGACACCCACTGCTGCCTCCTCATATCCGTACAGTGTAAGCACAGCCCAGCATAGGGACACCCACTGCTGCCTCCTCATATCTATACAATGTAAACACAGCTCAGCATAGGGACACCCACTGCTGCCTTCTCATATCCGTACAGTGTAAGCACAGCCCAGCATAAGGACACCCACTGCTGCCTCCTCATATCCGTACAGTGTAAGCACAGCCCAGCATAGGGACGTCTACTGCTGCCTCCTCATATCCATACAGTGTAATCACAGCCCAGCATAGGGACGGCCACTGCTGCCTCCTCATATCTATGCACTGTAAACACAGCCCAGCATAGGGACACCCACTGCTGCATTCTCATATCTGTACAGTGTAAGCACAGCCCAGCATAGGGACCCCCACTGCTCCCTTCTCATATCTGTACAGTGTAAGCTCAGCCCAGCATAGGGGCTTCTACTGCTGCCTCCTCATATCCATACAGTGTAATCACAGCCCAGCATAGGGACGCCCACTGCTGCCTCCTCATATCTGTACAGTGTAAGCACAGCCCAGCATAGGGACGCCACTGCTGCCTTCTCATATCTATACAGTGTAAGCACAGCCCTGCATAGGGACAACCACTGCTGCCTTCTCATATCCGTACAGTGTAAGCACAGCCCAGCATAGGGACGCCCACTGCTGCCTTCTCATTTCCGTACAGTGTATGCACAGCCCAGTATAGGGACGCCCCCTGCTGCCTCCTCATATCTATACACTGTAAGCACAGCCCAGCATAGGGCAACCAACTGCTGCCTTCTCATATCCGTACAGTGTAAGCACAGCCCTGCATAGGGACAACCACTGCTGCCTTCTCATATCCACACAGAGTAAGCACAGCCCAGCATAGGGACGCCCACTGCTGCCCTCTCATATCCGTACAGTGTAAGTACAGCCCAGCATAGGGACACCCACTGCTGCCTCCTCATATCTGTACAGTGTAAGCACAGCCCAGCATAGGGACGCCCACTGCTGCCTCCTCATATCCATACAGTGTAAGTACAGCCCAGCATAGGGATGCCCACTGCTGCCTTCTCATATCTGTACAGTGTAAGCACAGCCCAGCATAGGGACTCAAACTGCTGCCTCATCATATCCGTACAGTGTAATCACAGCCCAGTATAGGGAAGCCCACCGCTGCCTCATCATATCCGTACAGTGTAAGCACAACCGAGCATAGGGACACCCACTGCTGCCTCCTCATAGCCATACAGTGTAATCACAGCCCAGCATAGGGACGCCCTCTGCTGCCTCATCATATCCGTACAGTGTAAGCACAGCCCAGCATAGGGATGCCCACTGCTGCCTCCTCATATCCATACAGTGTAAGGACAGCCCAGCATAGGGACACCCACTGCTGTCTTCTCATATCCGTACAGTGTAAGCACAGCTCAGCATAGGGACACCCACTGCTGCCTCCTCATATCCGTACAGTGTAAGCACAGCCCAGCATAGGGACACCCACTGCTGCCTCCTCATATCTATACAATGTAAACACAGCTCAGCATAGGGACACCCACTGCTGCCTTCTCATATCCGTACAGTGTAAGCACAGCCCAGCATAAGGACACCCACTGCTGCCTCCTCATATCCGTACAGTGTAAGCACAGCCCAGCATAGGGACGTCTACTGCTGCCTCCTCATATCCATACAGTGTAATCACAGCCCAGCATAGGGATGGCCACTGCTGCCTCCTCATATCTATGCACTGTAAACACAGCCCAGCATAGGGACACCCACTGCTGCATTCTCATATCTGTACAGTGTAAGCACAGCCCAGCATAGGGACCCCCACTGCTCCCTTCTCATATCTGTACAGTGTAAGCTCAGCCCAGCATAGGGGCTTCTACTGCTGCCTCCTCATATCCATACAGTGTAATCACAGCCCAGCATAGGGACGCCCACTGCTGCCTCCTCATATCTGTACAGTGTAAGCACAGCCCAGCATAGGGACGCCACTGCTGCCTTCTCATATCTATACAGTGTAAGCACAGCCCAGCATAGGGACAACCACTGCTGCCTTCTCATATCCGTACAGTGTAAGCACAGCCCAGCATAGGGACGCCCACTGCTGCCTTCTCATTTCCGTACAGTGTATTCACAGCCCAGTATAGGGACGCCCCCTGCTGCCTCCTCATATCTATACACTGTAAGCACAGCCCAGCATAGGGCAACCAACTGCTGCCTTCTCATATCCGTACAGTGTAAGCACAGCCCTGCATAGGGACAACCACTGCTGCCTTCTCATATCCACACAGAGTAAGCACAGCCCAGCATAGGGACGCCCACTGCTGCCCTCTCATATCCGTACAGTGTAAGTACAGCCCAGCATAGGGACACCCACTGCTGCCTCCTCATATCTGTACGGTGTAAGCACAGCCCAGCATAGGGACGCCCACTGCTGCCTCCTCATATCCATACAGTGTAAGTACAGCCCAGCATAGGGATGCCCACTGCTGCCTTCTCATATCTGTACAGTGTAAGCACAGCCCAGCATAGGGACTCAAACTGCTGCCTCATCATATCCGTACAGTGTAATCACAGCCCAGTATAGGGAAGCCCACCGCTGCCTCATCATATCCGTACAGTGTAAGCACAACCGAGCATAGGGACACCCACTGCTGCCTCCTCATAGCCATACAGTGTAATCACAGCCCAGCATAGGGACGCCCTCTGCTGCCTCATCATATCCGTACAGTGTAAGCACAGCCCAGCATAGGGACACCCACTGCTGCCTCCTCATATGTATACACTGTAAACACAGCCCAGCATAGGGACACCCACTGCTGCCTTCTCATATCCGTACAGTGTAAGCACAGCCCAGCATAGGGACACCCACTGCTGCCTCCTCATATCCGTACAGTGTAAGCACACCCCAGCATAGGGACGTCTACTGCTGCCTCCTCATATCCATACAGTGTAATCACAGCCCAGCATAGGGACGGACACTGCTGCCTCCTCATATCTATGCACTGTAAACACAGCCCAGCATAGGGACACCCACTGCTGCCTTCTCATATCCGTACAGTTTAAGCACAGCCCAGCATTGGGACCCCCTCTGCTGCCTTCTCATATCCGTACAGTGTAATCACAGCCCAGCATAGGGATGCCCACTGCTGCCTCCTCATATCTGAACAGTGCAGGCACAGCCCAGCATAGGGACACCCACTGCTGCCTTCTAATATCCGTACAGTGTAAGCACAGCCCAGCATAGGGACTCACACTGCTGACTTCTCATATCTGTACAGTGTAATCACAGCCAAGCATAGGGACACCCACTGCTGCCTCATCATATCCGTACAGTCTAAGCACAGCCCAGCATAGGGATGCCCACTGCTGCCTCCTCATATCCGTACAGTGTAAGGACAGCCCAGCATAGGGATGCCCACTGCTGTCTTCTCATATCCATACAGTGTAAGCACAGCCCAGCATAGGGACGCCCACTGCTGCCTCCTCATATCTATGCACTGTAAGCACAGCCCAGCATAGGGACACCCACTGCTGCCTTCTCATATCCATACAGTGTAAGCACAGCCCAGCATAGGGACGTCTACTGCTGCCTCCTCATATCTGTACAGTGAAAGCACAGCCCAGCATAGGGACCCCCACTACTGCCTCCTCATATCCATACAGTGTAATGACAGCCCAGCATAGGAACGCCCACTGCTGCCTTCTCATATCTGTACAGTGTAAGCACAGCCCAGCATAGGGACGCCCACTGCTGCCTTCTCATATCTGTACAGTGTAAGCACAGCCCAGCATAGGGACACCCACTGCTGCCTTCTCATTTCCGTGCAGTGTATGCACAGCCCAGTATAGGGACGCCCCCTGCTGCCTCCTCATATCTATACACTGTAAGCACAGCCCAGCATAGGGAAGTATACTGCTGCCTCCTCATATCCATACAGCGTAAGCACAGCCCAGCATAGGGACGCCCACTGCTGTCTTCTCATTTCTGTACAGTGTAAGCACAGTCCAGCATAGGGACGCCCACTGCTGCCTTCTCATATCCGTACAGTGTAAGCACAGCCCAGTATAGGGACGCCCCCTGCTGCCTTCTCATATCCATACAGTGTAATCACAGTCCAGCATAGGGACGCCCACTGCTGCCCTCTCATATCCATACAGTGTAAGTACAGCCCAGCATAGGGACACCCACTGCTGCCTCCTCATATCTGTACAGTGTAATCACAGCCCAGTATAGGGAAGCCCACTGCTGCCTCATCATATCCGTACAGTGTAAGCACAACCGAGCATAGGGACACCCACTGCTGCCTCCTCATAGCCATACAGTGTAATCACAGCCCAGCATAGGGACGCCCTCTGCTGCCTCATCATATCCATACAGTGTAAGCACAGCCAAGCATAGGGATGCCCACTGCTGCCTCCTCATATCCATACAGTGTAAGGACAGCGCAGCATAGGGACGCCCACTGCTGTCTTCTCATATCCGTACAGTGTAAGCACAGCCCAGCATAGGGACACCAACTCCTGCCTCCTCATATCCGTACAGTGTAAGCACAGCCCAGCATAGGGACACCCACTGCTGCCTCCTCATATGTATACACTGTAAACACAGCCCAGCATAGGGACACCCACTGCTGCCTTCTCATATCCGTACAGTGTAAGCACAGCCCAGCATAGGGACACCCACTGCTGCCTCCTCATATCCATACAGTGTAAGCACAGCCCAGCATAGGGACGCCCACTGCTGCCTCCTCATATCTATGCACTGTAAGCACAGCCCAGCATAGGGACACCCACTGCTGCCTTCTCATATCCATACAGTGTAAGCACAGCCCAGCATAGGGACGTCTACTGCTGCCTCCTCATATCTGTACAGTGAAAGCACAGCCCAGCATAGGGACCCCCACTACTGCCTCCTCATATCCATACAGTGTAATGACATCCCAGCATAGGAACGCCCACTGCTGCCTTCTCATATCTGTACAGTGTAAGCACAGCCCAGCATAGGGACACCCACTGCTGCCTTCTCATATCTGTACAGTGTAAGCACAGCCCAGCATAGGGACACCCACTGCTGCCTTCTCATTTCCGTGCAGTGTATGCACAGCCCAGTATAGGGACGCCCCCTGCTGCCTCCTCATAT
This sequence comes from Taudactylus pleione, assembly GCA_031769625.1. Classification (NCBI taxonomy): domain Eukaryota; kingdom Metazoa; phylum Chordata; class Amphibia; order Anura; family Myobatrachidae; genus Taudactylus; species Taudactylus pleione. The sequence continues at coordinate 1,781,400 of JAUIMM010001290.1, forward strand.
CTATACACTGTAAGCACAGCCCAGCATAGGGAAGTATACTGCTGCCTCCTCATATCCATACAGCGTAAGCACAGCCCAGCATAGGGACGCCCACTGCTGTCTTCTCATTTCTGTACAGTGTAAGCACAGTCCAGCATAGGGACGCCCACTGCTGCCTTCTCGTATCCGTACAGTGTAAGCACAGCCCAGTATAGGGACGCCCCCTGCTGCCTTCTCATATCCATACAGTGTAATCACAGTCCAGCATAGGGACGCCCACTGCTGCCCTCTCATATCCATACAGTGTAAGTACAGCCCAGCATAGGGACACCCACTGCTGCCTCCTCATATCTGTACAGTGTAATCACAGCCCAGTATAGGGAAGCCCACTGCTGCCTCATCATATCCGTACAGTGTAAGCACAACCGAGCATAGGGACACCCACTGCTGCCTCCTCATAGCCATACAGTGTAATCACAGCCCAGCATAGGGACGCCCTCTGCTGCCTCATCATATCCATACAGTGTAAGCACAGCCAAGCATAGGGATGCCCACTGCTGCCTCCTCATATCCATACAGTGTAAGGACAGCGCAGCATAGGGACGCCCACTGCTGTCTTCTCATATCCGTACAGTGTAAGCACAGCCCAGCATAGGGACACCAACTCCTGCCTCCTCATATCCGTACAGTGTAAGCACAGCCCAGCATAGGGACACCCACTGCTGCCTCCTCATATGTATACACTGTAAACACAGCCCAGCATAGGGACACCCACTGCTGCCTTCTCATATCCGTACAGTGTAAGCACAGCCCAGCATAGGGACACCCACTGCTGCCTCCTCATATCCGTACAGTGTAAGCACACCCCAGCATAGGGACGTCTACTGCTGCCTCCTCATATCCATACAGTGTAATCACAGCCCAGCATAGGGATGGACTCTGCTGCCTCCTCATATCTATGCACTGTAAACACAGCCCAGCATAGGGACACCCACTGCTGCCTCCTCATATCCGTACAGTGTAAGCACACCCCAGCATAGGGACGTCTACTGCTGCCTCCTCATATCCATACAGTGTAATCACAGCCCAGCATAGGGACGGACACTGCTGCCTCCTCATATCTATGCACTGTAAACACAGCCCAGCATAGGGACACCCACTGCTGCCTTCTCATATCCGTACAGTTTAAGCACAGCCCAGCATTGGGACCCCCTCTGCTGCCTTCTCATATCCGTACAGTGTAATCACAGCCCAGCATAGGGACGCCCACTGCTTCCTCCTCATATCTGTACAGTGTAATCACAGCCAAGCATAGGGACACCCACTGCTGCCTCATCATATCCGTACAGTCTAAGCACAGCCCAGCATAGGGATGCCCACTGCTGCCTCCTCATATCCGTACAGTGTAAGGACAGCCCAGCATAGGGACGCCCACTGCTGTCTTCTCATATCCATACAGTGTAAGCACAGCCCAGCATAGGGACGCCCACTGCTGCCTCCTCATATCTATGCACTGTAAGCACAGCCCAGCATAGGGACACCCACTGCTGCCTCCTCATATCCGTACAGTGAAAGCACACCCCAGCATAGGGACGTCTACTGCTGCCTCCTCATATCCATACAGTGTAATCACAGCCCAGCATTGGGACGGACACTGCTGCCTCCTCATATCTATGCACTGTAAACACAGCCCAGCATAGGGACACCCACTGCTGCCTTCTCATATCCGTACAGTTTAAGCACAGCCCAGCATTGGGAGCCCCTCTGCTGCCTTCTCATATCCGTACAGTGTAATCACAGCCCAGCTTAGGGACGCCCACTGCTGCCTCCTCATATCTGAACAGTGCAGGCACAGCCCAGCATAGGGACACCCACTGCTGCCTTCTAATATCCGTACAGTGTAAGCACAGCCCAGCATAGGGACTCACACTGCTGACTTCTCATATCTGTACAGTGTAATCACAGCCAAGCATAGGGACACCCACTGCTGCCTCATCATATCCGTACAGTCTAAGCACAGCCCAGCATAGGGATGCCCACTGCTGCCTCCTCATATCCATACAGTGTAAGCACAGCCCAGCATAGGGACGCCCACTGCTGCCTCCTCATATCTATGCACTGTAAGCACAGCCCAGCATAGGGACACCCACTGCTGCCTTCTCATATCCATACAGTGTAAGCACAGCCCAGCATAGGGACGTCTACTGCTGCCTCCTCATATCTGTACAGTGAAAGCACAGCCCAGCATACGGACCCCCACTACTGCCTCCTCATATCCATACAGTGTAATGACAGCCCAGCATAGGAACGCCCACTGCTGCCTTCTCATATCTGTACAGTGTAAGCACAGCCCAGCATAGGGACGCCCACTGCTGCCTTCTCATATCTGTACAGTGTAAGCACAGCCCAGCATAGGGACGCCCACTGCTGCCTTCTCATTTCCGTACAGTGTATGCACAGCCCAGTATAGGGACGCCCCCTGCTGCCTCCTCATATCTATACACTGTAAGCACAGCCCAGCATAGGGAAGTATACTGCTGCCTCCTCATATCCATACAGCGTAAGCACAGCCCAGCATAGGGACGCCCACTGCTGTCTTCTCATTTCTGTACAGTGTAAGCACAGTCCAGCATAGTGACGCCCACTGCTGCCTTTTCATATCCGTACAGTGTAAGCACATCCCAGTATAGGGATGCCCCCTGCTGCCTTCTCATATCCATACAGTGTAATCACAGTCCAGCATAGGGACGCCCACTGCTGCCCTCTCATATCCATACAGTGTAAGTACAGCCCAGCATAGGGACACCCACTGCCGCCTTCTCATATCCGTACAGTGTAAGTACAGCCCAGCATAGGGATGCCCACTGCTGCCTCCTCATATCTGTACAGTGTAAGCACAGCCCAGCATAGGGACGCCCACTGCTGCCTCCTCATATCCATACAGTGTAAGTACAGCCCAGCATAGGGACGCCCACTGCCGCCTTCTCATATCCGTACAGTGTAAGCACAGCCCAGCATAGGGACGCAAACTGCTGTCTCATCATATCCGTACAGTGAAATCACAGCCCAGTATAGGGACGCTCACTGCTGCCTCATCATATCCGTACAGTGTAAGCACAACCCAGCATAGGGACACCCACTGCTGCCTCCTCATAGCCATACAGTGTAATCACAGCCCAGCATAGGGACGCCCTCTGCTGCCTCATCATATCCGTACAGTGTAAGCACAGCCCAGCATAGGGATGTCCACTGCTGCCTCCTCATATCCATACAGTGTAAGGACAGCCCAGCATAGGGACGACCACTGCTGTCTTCTCATATCCGTACAGTGTAAGCACAGCACAGCATAGGGACACCCACTGCTGCCTCCTCATATCCGTACAGTGTAAGCACAGCCCAGCATAGGGACACCCACTGCTGCCTCCTCATATCTATACACTGTAAACACAGCCCAGCATAGGGACACCCACTGCTGCCTTCTCATATCCGTACAGTGTAAGCACAGCCCAGCATAGGGTCACCCACTGCTGCCTCCTCATATCCGTACAGTGTAAGCACAGCCCAGCATAGGGACGTCTACTGCTGCCTCCTCATATCCATACAGTGTAATCACAGCCCAGGATAGGGACGCCCACTGCTGCCTCCTCATATCTGTACAGTGTAAGCACAGCCCAGCATAGGGATGCCACTGCTGCCTTCTCATATCAGTACAGTGTAAGAACAGCCCTGCATAGGGAAAACCACTGCTGCCTTCTCATATCCGTACAGTGTAAGCACAGCCCAGCATAGGGACGCCCACTGCTGCATTCTCATATCTGTACAGTGTATGCACAGCCCAGTATAGGGACGCCCCCTGCTGCCTCCTCATATCTATACACAGTAAGCACTGCCCTGCATAGGGACGCCCACTGCTGCCTTCTCATATCCGTACAGTGTAAGCACATCCAAGCATAAGGATGCCCACTGCTGCCTTCTCATATCCACACAGTGTAAGCACAGCCCAGCATAGGGACGCCCACTGCTGCCTTCTCATATCCGTACAGTGTAAGCACAGCCCAGCATAGGGACGTCTACTGCTGCCTCCTCATATCCATACAGCGTAATTTCAGCCCAGCATAGGGACGCCTACTGCTGCTTCTCATATCTGTACAGTGTAAGCACAGCCCAGCATAGGGACGCCCACTGCTGCCTCCTCATATCTGTATAACGTAAGCACAGCCCAGCATAGAGACGCCCACTGCTGACTTCTCATATCCGTACAGTGTAAGCACAGCTCAGCATAGGGACACCCACTGCTGCCTTCTCATATCCGTACAGTGTAATCACAGCCCAGCCTAGGGACGTCAACTGCTGCCTCATATCCGTACAGTGTAAGCACAGCTCAGCATAGGGACACCCACTGCTGCCTTCTCATATCCGTACAGTGTAATCACAGCCCAGCATAGGGACGCCCACTGCTGCCTCCTCATATCTGAACAGTACAGGCACAGCCCAGCATAGGGACACCCACTGCTGCCTTCTCATATCCGTACAGTGTAAGCACAGCCCAGCATAGGGACTCACACTGCAGACTTCTCATATCTGTACAGTGTAATCACAGCCCAGCATAGGGACGCACACTGCTGCCTCATCATATCAGTACAGTGTAAGCACAGCCAAGCATAGGGACACCCACTGCTGCCTCATCATATCCGTACAGTCTAAGCACAGCCCAGCATAGGGATGCCCACTGCTACCTCCTCATATCCGTACAGTGTAAGGACAGCCCAGCATAGGGACGCCCACTGCGTCTTCTCATATCCATACAGTGTAAGCACAGCCCAGCATAGGGATGCCAACTGCTGCCTCCTCATATCTATGCACTGTAAGCACAGCCCAGCATAGTGACACCCACTGCTGCCTTCTCATATCCATACAGTGTAAGCACAGCCCAGCATAGGGACGTCTACTGCTGCCTCCTCATATCTGTACAGTGAAAGCACAGCCCAGCATAGGGACCCCCACTACTGCCTCCTCATATCCATTCAGTGTAATGACAGCCCAGCATTCGAACGCCCACTGCTGCCTTCTCATATCTGTACAGTGTAAGCACAGCCCAGCATAGGGACGCCCATGGCTGCCTTTTCATATCTGTACAGTGTATGCACAGCCCAGCATAGGGACGACCACTACTGCCTTCTCATTTCCGTACAGTGTATGCACAGCCCAGTATAGGGACTCCCCCTGCTGCCTCCTCATATCTATACACTGTAAGCACAGCCCAGCATAGGGCAACCAACTGCTGCCTTCTCATATCCGTACAGTGTAAGCACAGCCCTGCATAGGGACAACCACTGCTGCCTTCTCATATCCACACAGTGTAAGCACAGCCCAGCATAGGGATGCACACTGCTGCCTTCTCATATCCGTACAGTGTAAGCACAGCCCAGCATAGGGAAGTCTACTGCTGCCTCCTCATATCCATACAGCGTAAGCACAGCCCAGCATAGGGACGCCCACTGCTGTCTTGTCATTTCTGTACAGTGTAAGCACAGTCCAGCATAGGGACGCCCACTGCTGCCTTCTCATATCCGTACAGTGTAAGCACAGCCCAGTATAGGGACGCCCCCTGCTGCCTTCTAATATCCATACAGTGTAATCACAGTCCAGCATAGGGACGCCCACTGCTGCCCTCTCATATCCGTACAGTGTAAGTACAGCCCAGCATAGGGACGCCCACTGCTGCCTTCTCATATCTGTACAGTGTAAGCACAGCCCAGCATAGGGACGCCCACTGCTGCCCTCTCATATCCGTACAGTGTAAGTACAGCCCAGCATAGGGACGCCCACTGCTGCCTTCTCATATCCGTACAGTGTAATCACAGCCCAGTATAGGGACGCCCACTGCTGCCTCATCATATCTGTACAGTGTAAGCACAACCCAGCATAGGGACACCCACTGCTGCCTCCTCATAGCCATACAGTGTAATCACAGCCCAGCATAGGGATGCCCACTGCTGCCTCCTCATATCCATACAGTGTAAGGACAGCCCAGCATAGGGATACCCACTGCTGTCTTCTCATATCCGTACAGTGTAAGCACAGCCCAGCATAGGGACACCCACTGCTGCCTCCTCTTATCCGTACAGAGTAAGCACAGCCCAGCATAGGGACACCCACTGCTGCCTCCTCATATCTATACAATGTAAACACAGCCCAGCATAGGGACGGCCACTGCTGCCTCCTCATATCTATGCACTGTAAACACAGCCCAGTATAGGGATGCCCACTGCTGCCTCCTCATATCCATACAGTGTAAGCACAGCCCAGCATAGAGACGCCCACTGCTGCTTTCTCATATCCATACAGTGTAAGCACAGCCCAGCATAGGGACGTCTACTGCTGCCTCCTCATATCTGTACAGTGAAAGTACAGCCCAGCATAGGGACCCCACTGCCTCCTTCTCATATCTGTACAGTGTAAGCACAGCCCAGCATAGGGACGCCTACTGCTGCCTCCTCATATCCGTACAGTGTAAGCACAGCCCAGCATAGGGACGCCACTGCTGCCTTCTCATATATGTACAGTGTAAGCACATCCCAGCATAGGGACGCCCACTGCTGCCTTCTCATATATGTACAGTGTAAGCACAGCCCAGCAAAGGGACCCCACTGCTGTCTTCTCATATCCGTACAGTGTAAGAACAGCCCAGCATAGGGATGTCTACTGCTGCCTCCTCATATCCATACAGCATAATCACAGCCCAGCATAGGGAAGCCTACTGCTGCCTTCTCATATCTGTACAGTGTAAGCACAGCCCAGCATAGGGACGCCGACTGCTGCCTTCTCATATCTGTACAGTGTAAGCACAGCCCAGTATAGGGACGCCCCCTGCTGCCTTCTCATATCCGTACAGTGTAATGACAGTCCAGCATAGGGACGCCCACTGCTGCCCTCTCATATCCGTACAGTGTAAGAACAGCCCAGCATAGGGACACCCTCTGCTGATTCCTCATATACCTTTAGTGTAAGCACAGCCCAGCATAGGGACGCCCACTGCTGCCTTCTCATATCCGTACAGTGTAAGCACAGCCCAGCATAGGGACATCCACTGCTGCCTTCTCATATCCGTACAGTGTAAGCTCAGCCCAGCATAGGGAAGCCCACTGTTGCCTTCTCATATCCATACAACGTAAGCACAGCCCAGCATAGGGACGCCCACTGCTTCCCTTTCATATCCATACAGTGTAAGCACAGCCCAGCATAGGGACGCCCACTGCTGCCTCATCATATCCGTACAGTGTAAGCACAGCCCAGCATAGGGACCCCCACTACTGCCTCCTCATATCCATACAGTGTAATGACAGCCAAGCATAGGGATGCCCACTGTTGCCTTCTCATATCCATACAACGTAAGCACAGCCCAGCATAGGGACGCCCACTGCTTCCCTTTCATATCCATACAGTGTAAGCACAGCCCAGCATAGGGACGCCCACTGCTGCCTCCTCATAAACGTACAGTGTAAGCACAGCCCAGCATTGGGACGCCCACTGCTGCCTCCTCATATCCGTAAATTGTAAGCACAGCCCAGCATAGGGACGCCCACTGCTGCCTTTCTCATATCCGTACAGTGTAAGCACAGCACATCATAGGGACGCCCACTGCTGCCTCCTCATATCTATACACTGTAAGCACAGCCCAGCATAGGGACACCCACTGCTGCCTCCTCATATCCGTACAGTGTAAGCACAGCCCAGCAGAGGGGGGTCAGTGGTGCCTCCTCATATCCGTACAGTGTAAGCACAGCCCAGCATAGGGACGCCCACTGCTGCCTTCTCATATCCGTACAGTGTAATCACAGCCCAGCATAGGGACACCCACTGCTGCCTTCTCATATCCATACAGTGTAAGCACAGCCCAGCATAGGGACTCACACTGCTGCCTTCTCAAATCTGTACAGTCTAATCACAGCCCAGCATAGGGACGCCCACTGCTGCCTCATCATATCCGTACAGTGTAAGCACAGCCCAGCATAGGGACCCCCACTACTGCCTCCTCATATCCATACAGTTTAATGACAGCCCAGCATAGGGATGCCCACTGCTGCCTTCTCATATCTGTACAGTGTAAGCACAGCCCAGCATAGGGACGCCCACTGCTGCCTTCTCATATATGTACAGTGTAAGCACAGCCCAGCATAGGGACGCCAACTGCTGCCTTCTTATAACCGTACAGTGTATGCACAGCCCAGTATAGGGACGCCCCCTGCTGCCTCCTAATATCTATACACTGTAAGCACAGCCCAGCATAGGGCAACCATCTACTGCCTTCTCATATCCGTACAGTGTAAGCACAGCCCTGCATAAGGACAACCACTGCTGCCTTCTCATATCCACACAGTATAAGCACAGCCCAGCATAGTGACGCCCACGGCTGCCTTCTCATATCCGTACAGTGTAAGCACAGCCCAGCATAGGGAAGTCTACTGCTGCCTCCTCATATCCATACAGCGTAAGCACAGCCCAGCATAGGGACGCCCACTGCTGTCTTCTCATTTCCGTACAGTGTAAGCACAGTCCAGCATAGGGACGCCCACTGCTGCCCTCTCATATCCGTACAGTGTAAGTACAGCCCAGCATAGGGACACCCACTGCTGCCTCCTCATATCTGTACAGTGTAAGCACAGCCCAGCATAGGGACGCCCACTACTGCCTCCTCATATCCATACAGTGTAAGCACAGCCCAGCATAGGGACGCCCACTGATGCCTTCTCATATCCGTACAGTGTAAGCACAGCCCAGCATAGGGACGCAAACTGCTGCCTCATCATATCCATACAGTGAAATCACAGCCCAGCATAGGGACGCCCACTGCTGCCTCATCATATCCGTACCGTGTAAGCAAAGCCCAGCATCGGGATGTCTACTAATGCCTCCTCATATCCATACAGCGTAATCACAGCCCAGCATAGGGACACCCACTGCTGCCTCCTCATATCCATACAGTGTAATCACAGCCCAGCATAGGGATGCCCACTGCTGCCTCCTCATATCCGTACAGTGTAAGCACAGCCCAGCATAGGGACACCCACTGCAGCCTCCTCATATCCATACAGTGTAATCACAGCCCAGCATAGGGATGCCCACTGCTGCCTCATCATATCCGTAAAGTGTAAGCACAGCCCAGCATAGGGACACCCACTGCTGCCTCCTCATATCTATACACTGTAAACACAGCCCAGCATAGGGACACCCACTGCTGCCTTCTCATATCAGTATAGTGTAAGAACAGCCCAGCATAGGGACTTCAAATGCTGCCTCCTCATATCCATACAGTGTAATCACAGCCCAGTATAGGGACGGCCACTGCTGCCTCCTCATATCTATGCACTGTAAACACAGCCCAGCATAGGGACACCCACTGCTGCCTTCTCATATCCGTACAGTGTAAGCACAGCCCAGCATAGGGACGCCCACTGCTGCCTTCTCATATCTGTTCAGTGTAAGCACAGCCCAGCATAGGGACGTCTACGGCTGCCTCCTCATATCCATACAGTGTAATCACAGCCCAGCATTGGGACGCCCACTGCTGCCTCCTCATATCCGTACAGTGTAAGCACAGCCCAGCATAGGGACGCCACTGCTGCCTTCTCATATCTGTACAGTGTAAGCACAGCCCTGCATAGGGACAACCACTGCTGCCTTCTCATATTCGTACAGTGTAAGCACAGCCCAGCATAGGGACGCCCACTGCTGCCTTCTCATATCCGTACAGTGTATGCACAGCCCAGTATAGGGACGCCCCCTGCTGCCTCCTCATATCTATACACTGTAAGCACAGCCCTGCATAGGGACAACCACTGCTGCCTTCTCATATCCGTACAGTGTAAGCACATCCCAGCATAAGGATGCCCTCTGCTGCCTTCTCATATCCACATAGTGTAAGCACAGCCCAGCATAGGGACGCCCACTGCTGCCATCTCATATCCGTACAGTGTAAGCACAGCCCAGCATAGGGACGTCTACTGCTGCCTCCTCATATCCACACAGCGTAATTTCAGCCCAGCATAGGGACGCCCACTGCTGCCTTCTCATATCTGTGCAGTGTAAGCACAGCCGAGCATAGGGACGCCCACTGCTGCCTTCTCATATCCGTACAGTGTAAGCACAGCCCAGTATATGGACGCCCCCTGCTGCCTTCTCATTTCCATACAGTGTAATCACAGTCCAGCTTAGGGACTCCCACTGCTGCCCTCTCATATCCGTATAGTGTAAGTACAGCCCAGCATAGGGACGCCCACTGCTGCCTCCTCATATCTGTACAGTGTAAGCACAGCCCAGCATAGGGACGCCCACTGCTGCCTCCTCATATCCATACAGTGTAAGCACAGCCCAGCTTAGGGACGCCCACTGCTGCCTCCTCATATCTGTACAGTGTAAGCACAGCCCAGCATAGGGACGTCTACTGCTGCCTCCTCATATCCGTACAGTGTAAGCACAGCCCAGCATAGGGACGCCCACTGCTGCCTTCTTATATCCGTACAGTGTAAGCACAGCCCAGCATAGAGACGCCCACTGCTTCCCTTTCATATCCATACAGTGTAAGCACAGCCCAGCATAGGGACGCCCACTGCTGCCTCCTCATAAACGTACAGTGTAAGCACAGCCCAGCATTGGGACGCCCACTGCTGCCTCCTCATATCCGTAAATTGTAAGCACAGCCCAGCATAGGGACGCCCACTGCTGCCTTTCTCATATCCGTACAGTGTAAGCACAGCACATCATAGGGACGCCCACTGCTGCCTCCTCATATCTATACACTGTAAGCACAGCCCAGCATAGGGACACCCACTGCTGCCTCCTCATATCCGTACAGTGTAAGCACAGCCGAGCAGAGGGGGGTCAGTGGTGCCTCCTCATATCCGTACAGTGTAAGCACAGCCCAGCATAGGGACGCCCACTGCTGCCTTCTCATATCCGTACAGTGTAAGCACAGCCCAGCATAGGGACACCCACTGCTGCCTCCTCATATCCGTACAGTGTAAGCACAGCCCAGCAGAGGGGGGTCAGTGGTGCCTCCTCATATCCGTACAGTGTAAGCACAGCCCAGAATAGGGACGCCCACTGCTGCCTTCTCATATCCGTACAGTGTAATCACAGCCCAGCATAGGGACACCCACTGCTGCCTTCTCATATCCATACAGTGTAAGCACAGCCCAGCATAGGGACTCACACTGCTGCCTTCTCAAATCTGTACAGTGTAATCACAGCCCAGCATAGGGACGCCCACTGCTGCCTCATCATATCCGTACAGTGTAAGCACAGCCCAGCATAGGGACCCCCACTACTGCCTCCTCATATCCATACAGTTTAATGACAGCCCAGCATAGGGATGCCCACTGCTGCCTTCTCATATCTGTACAGTGTAAGCACAGCCCAGCATAGGGACGCCCACTGCTGCCTTCTCATATATGTACAGTGTAAGCACAGCCCAGCATAGGGACGCCAACTGCTGCCTTCTTATAACCGTACAGTGTATGCACAGCCCAGTATAGGGACGCCCCCTGCTGCCTCCTAATATCTATACACTGTAAGCACAGCCCAGCATAGGGCAACCATCTACTGCCTTCTCATATCCGTACAGTGTAAGCACAGCCCTGCATAAGGACAACCACTGCTGCCTTCTCATATCCACACAGTATAAGCACAGCCCAGCATAGTGACGCCCACGGCTGCCTTCTCATATCCGTACAGTGTAAGCACAGCCCAGCATAGGGAAGTCTACTGCTGCCTCCTCATATCCATACAGCGTAAGCACAGCCCAGCATAGGGACGCCCACTGCTGTCTTCTCATTTCTGTACAGTGTAAGCACAGTCCAGCATAGGGACGCCCACTGCTGCCCTCTCATATCCGTACAGTGTAAGTACAGCCCAGCATAGGGACACCCACTGCTGCCTCCTCATATCTGTACAGTGTAAGCACAGCCCAGCATAGGGACGCCCACTGCTGCCTCCTCATATCCATACAGTGTAAGCACAGCCCAGCATAGGGACGCCCACTGATGCCTTCTCATATCCGTACAGTGTAAGCACAGCCCAGCATAGGGACGCAAACTGCTGCCTCATCATATCCATACAGTGAAATCACAGCCCAGCATAGGGACGCCCACTGCTGCCTCATCATATCCGTACCGTGTAAGCAAAGCCCAGCATCGGGATGTCTACTAATGCCTCCTCATATCCATACAGCGTAATCACAGCCCAGCATAGGGACACCCACTGCTGCCTCCTCATATCCATACAGTGTAATCACAGCCCAGCATAGGGATGCCCACTGCTGCCTCCTCATATCCGTACAGTGTAAGCACAGCCCAGCATAGGGACACCCACTGCAGCCTCCTCATATCCATACAGTGTAATCACAGCCCAGCATAGGGATGCCCACTGCTGCCTCATCATATCCGTAAAGTGTAAGCACAGCCCGGCATAGGGACACCCACTGCTGCCTCCTCATATCCGTACAGTGTAAGCACAGCCCAGCATAGGGACACCCACTGCTTCCTCCTCATATCTATACACTGTAAACACAGCCCAGCATAGGGACACCCACTGCTGCCTTCTCATATCAGTATAGTGTAAGAACAGCCCAGCATAGGGACTTCAAATGCTGCCTCCTCATATCCATACAGTGTAATCACAGCCCAGTATAGGGACGGCCACTGCTGCCTCCTCATATCTATGCACTGTAAACACAGCCCAGCATAGGGACACCCACTGCTGCCTTCTCATATCCGTACAGTGTAAGCACAGCCCAGCATAGGGACGCCCACTGCTGCCTTCTCATATCTGTTCAGTGTAAGCACAGCCCAGCATAGGGACGTCTACGGCTGCCTCCTCATATCCATACAGTGTAATCACAGCCCAGCATTGGGACGCCCACTGCTGCCTCCTCATATCCATACAGTGTAAGCACAGCCCAGCATAGGGACGCCACTGCTGCCTTCTCATATCTGTACAGTGTAAGCACAGCCCTGCATAGGGACAACCACTGCTGCCTTCTCATATTCGTACAGTGTAAGCACAGCCCAGCATAGGGACGCCCACTGCTGCCTTCTCATATCCGTACAGTGTATGCACAGCCCAGTATAGGGACGCCCCCTGCTGCCTCCTCATATCTATACACTGTAAGCACAGCCCTGCATAGGGACAACCACTGCTGCCTTCTCATATCCGTACAGTGTAAGCACATCCCAGCATAAGGATGCCCTCTGCTGCCTTCTCATATCCACATAGTGTAAGCACAGCCCAGCATAGGGACGCCCACTGCTGCCATCTCATATCCGTACAGTGTAAGCACAGCCCAGCATAGGGACGTCTACTGCTGCCTCCTCATATCCACACAGCGTAATTTCAGCCCAGCATAGGGACGCCCACTGCTGCCTTCTCATATCTGTGCAGTGTAAGCACAGCCGAGCATAGGGACGCCCACTGCTGCCTTCTCATATCCGTACAGTGTAAGCACAGCCCAGTATATGGACGCCCCCTGCTGCCTTCTCATTTCCATACAGTGTAATCACAGTCCAGCTTAGGGACTCCCACTGCTGCCCTCTCATATCCGTATAGTGTAAGTACAGCCCAGCATAGGGACGCCCACTGCTGCCTCCTCATATCTGTACAGTGTAAGCACAGCCCAGCATAGGGACGCCCACTGCTGCCTCCTCATATCCATACAGTGTAAGCACAGCCCAGCTTAGGGACGCCCACTGCTGCCTCCTCATATCTGTACAGTGTAAGCACAGCCCAGCATAGGGACGTCTACTGCTGCCTCCTCATATCCGTACAGTGTAAGCACAGCCCAGCATAGGGACGCCCACTGCTGCCTTCTTATATCCGTACAGTGTAAGCACAGCCCAGCATAGAGACGCCCACTGCTTCCCTTTCATATCCATACAGTGTAAGCACAGCCCAGCATAGGGACGCCCACTGCTGCCTCCTCATAAACGTACAGTGTAAGCACAGCCCAGCATTGGGACGCCCACTGCTGCCTCCTCATATCCGTAAATTGTAAGCACAGCCCAGCATAGGGACGCCCACTGCTGCCTTTCTCATATCCGTACAGTGTAAGCACAGCACATCATAGGGACGCCCACTGCTGCCTCCTCATATCTATACACTGTAAGCACAGCCCAGCATAGGGACACCCACTGCTGCCTCCTCATATCCGTACAGTGTAAGCACAGCCGAGCAGAGGGGGGTCAGTGGTGCCTCCTCATATCCGTACAGTGTAAGCACAGCCCAGCATAGGGACGCCCACTGCTGCCTTCTCATATACGTACAGTGTAAGCACAGCCCAGCATAGGGACACACACTGCTGCCTTCTCATATCCATACAGTGTAAGCACAGCCCAGCATAGGGACTCACACTGCTGCCTTCTCAAATCTGTACAGTGTAATCACAGCCCAGCATAGGGACGCCCACTGCTGCCTCATCATATCCGTACAGTGTAAGCACAGCCCAGCATAGGGACCCCCACTACTGCCTCCTCATATCCAAACAGTGTAATGACAGCCAAGCATAGGGATGCCCACTGTTGCCTTCTCATATCCATACAACGTAAGCACAGCCCAGCATAGGGACGCCCACTGCTTCCCTTTCATATCCATACAGTGTAAGCACAGCCCAGCATAGGGACGCCCACTGCTGCCTCCTCATAAACGTACAGTGTAAGCACAGCACAGCATTGGGACGCCCACTGCTGCCTCCTCATATCCGTAAATTGTAAGCACAGCCCAGCATAGGGACGCCCACTGCTGCCTTTCTCATATCCGTACAGTGTAAGCACAGCACATCATAGGGACGCCCACTGCTGCCTCCTCATATCTATACACTGTAAGCACAGCCCAGCATAGGGACACCCACTGCTGCCTCCTCATATCCGTACAGTGTAAGCACAGCCCAGCAGAGGGGGGTCAGTGGTGCCTCCTCATATCCGTACAGTGTAAGCACAGCCCAGCATAGGGATGCCCTCTGCTGCCTTCTCATATCCGTACAGTGTAATCACAGCCCAGCATAGGGACACCCACTGCTGCCTTCTCATATCCATACAGTGTAAGCACAGCCCAGCATAGGGACTCACACTGCTGCCTTCTCAAATCTGTACAGTGTAATCACAGCCCAGCATAGGGACGCCCACTGCTGCCTCATCATATCCGTACAGTGTAAGCACAGCCCAGCATAGGGACCCCCACTACTGCCTCCTCATATCCATACAGTTTAATGACAGCCCAGCATAGGGATGCCCACTGCTGCCTTCTCATATCTGTACAGTGTAAGCACAGCCCAGCATAGGGACGCCCACTGCTGCCTTCTCATATATGTACAGTGTAAGCACAGCCCAGCATAGGGACGCCAACTGCTGCCTTCTTATAACCGTACAGTGTATGCACAGCCCAGTATAGGGACGCCCCCTGCTGCCTCCTAATATCTATACACTGTAAGCACAGCCCAGCATAGGGCAACCATCTACTGCCTTCTCATATCCGTACAGTGTAAGCACAGCCCTGCATAAGGACAACCACTGCTGCCTTCTCATATCCACACAGTATAAGCACAGCCCAGCATAGTGACGCCCACGGCTGCCTTCTCATATCCGTACAGTGTAATCACAGCCCAGCATAGGGAAGTCTACTGCTGCCTCCTCATATCCATACAGCGTAAGCACAGCCCAGCATAGGGACGCCCACTGCTGTCTTCTCATTTCTGTACAGTGTAAGCACAGTCCAGCATAGGGACGCCCACTGCTGCCCTCTCATATCCGTACAGTGTAAGTACAGCCCAGCATAGGGACACCCACTGCTGCCTCCTCATATCTGTACAGTGTAAGCACAGCCCAGCATAGGGACGCCCACTGCTGCCTCCTCATATCCATACAGTGTAAGCACAGCCCAGCATAGGGACGCCCACTGATGCCTTCTCATATCCGTACAGTGTAAGCACAGCCCAGCATAGGGACGCAAACTGCTGCCTCATCATATCCATACAGTGAAATCACAGCCCAGCATAGGGACGCCCACTGCTGCCTCATCATATCCATACCGTGTAAGCAAAGCCCAAGATCGGGATGTCTACTAATGCCTCCTCATATCCATACAGCGTAATCACAGCCCAGCATAGGGACACCCACTGCTGCCTCCTCATATCCATACAGTGTAATCACAGCCCAGCATAGGGATGCCCACTGCTGCCTCCTCATATCCATACAGTGTAAGCACAGCCCAGCATAGGGACACCCACTGCAGCCTCCTCATATCCATACAGTGTAATCACAGCCCAGCATAGGGATGCCCACTGCTGCCTCATCATATCCGTAAAGTGTAAGCACAGCCCAGCATAGGGACACCCACTGCTGCCTCCTCATATCCGTACAGTGTAAGCACAGCCCAGCATAGGGACACCCACTGCTGCCTCCTCATATCTATACACTGTAAACACAGCCCAGCATAGGGACACCCACTGCTGCCTTCTCATATCAGTATAGTGTAAGAACAGCCCAGCATAGGGACTTCAAATGCTGCCTCCTCATATCCATACAGTGTAATCACAGCCCAGTATAGGGACGGCCACTGCTGCCTCCTCATATCTATGCACTGTAAACACAGCCCAGCATAGGGACACCCACTGCTGCCTTCTCATATCCGTACAGTGTAAGCACAGCCCAGCATAGGGACGCCCACTGCTGCCTTCTCATATCTGTTCAGTGTAAGCACAGCCCAGCATAGGGACGTCTACGGCTGCCTCCTCATATCCATACAGTGTAATCACAGCCCAGCATTGGGACGCCCACTGCTGCCTCCTCATATCCGTACAGTGTAAGCACAGCCCAGCATAGGGACGCCACTGCTGCCTTCTCATATCTGTACAGTGTAAGCACAGCCCTGCATAGGGACAACCACTGCTGCCTTCTCATATTCGTACAGTGTAAGCACAGCCCAGCATAGGGACGCCCACTGCTGCCTTCTCATATCCGTACAGTGTATGCACAGCCCAGTATAGGGACGCCCCCTGCTGCCTCCTCATATCTATACACTGTAAGCACAGCCCTGCATAGGGACAACCACTGCTGCCTTCTCATATCCGTACAGTGTAAGCACATCCCAGCATAAGGATGCCCTCTGCTGCCTTCTCATATCCACATAGTGTAAGCACAGCCCAGCATAGGGACGCCCACTGCTGCCATCTCATATCCGTACAGTGTAAGCACAGCCCAGCATAGGGACGTCTACTGCTGCCTCCTCATATCCATACAGTGTAATTTCAGCCCAGCATAGGGACGCCCACTGCTGCCTTCTCATATCTGTGCAGTGTAAGCACAGCCGAGCATAGGGACGCCCACTGCTGCCTTCTCATATCCGTACAGTGTAAGCACAGCCCAGTATATGGACGCCCCCTGCTGCATTCTCATTTCCATACAGTGTAATCACAGTCCAGCTTAGGGACTCCCACTGCTGCCCTCTCATATCCGTATAGTGTAAGTACAGCCCAGCATAGGGACGCCCACTGCTGCCTCCTCATATCTGTACAGTGTAAGCACAGCCCAGCATAGGGACGCCCACTGCTGCCTCCTCATATCCATACAGTGTAAGCACAGCCCAGCTTAGGGACGCCCACTGCTGCCTCCTCATATCTGTACAGTGTAAGCACAGCCCAGCATAGGGACGTCTACTGCTGCCTCCTCATATCCGTACAGTGTAAGCACAGCCCAGCATAGGGACGCCCACTGCTGCCTTCTTATATCCGTACAGTGTAAGCACAGCCCAGCATAGAGACGCCCACTGCTTCCCTTTCATATCCATACAGTGTAAGCACAGCCCAGCATAGGGACGCCCACTGCTGCCTCCTCATAAACGTACAGTGTAAGCACAGCCCAGCATTGGGACGCCCACTGCTGCCTCCTCATATCCGTAAATTGTAAGCACAGCCCAGCATAGGGACGCCCACTGCTGCCTTTCTCATATCCGTACAGTGTAAGCACAGCACATCATAGGGACGCCCACTGCTGCCTCGTCATATCTATACACTGTAAGCACAGCCCAGCATAGGGACACCCACTGCTGCCTCCTCATATCCGTACAGTGTAAGCACAGCCCAGCATAGGGACGCCCACTGCTGCCTTCTCATATACGTACAGTGTAAGCACAGCCCAGCATAGGGACACACACTGCTGCCTTCTCATATCTATACAGTGTAAGCACAGCCCAGCATAGGGACTCACACTGCTGCCTTCTCAAATCTGTACAGTGTAATCACAGCCCAGCATAGGGACGCCCACTGCTGCCTCATCATATCCGTACAGTGTAAGCACAGCCCAGCATAGGGACCCCCACTACTGCCTCCTCATATCCAAACAGTGTAATGACAGCCAAGCATAGGGATGCCCACTGTTGCCTTCTCATATCCATACAACGTAAGCACAGCCCAGCATAGGGACGCCCACTGCTTCCCTTTCATATCCATACAGTGTAAGCACAGCCCAGCATAGGGACGCCCACTGCTGCCTCCTCATAAACGTACAGTGTAAGCACAGCACAGCATTGGGACGCCCACTGCTGCCTCCTCATATCCGTAAATTGTAAGCACAGCCCAGCATAGGGACGCCCACTGCTGCCTTTCTCATATCCGTACAGTGTAAGCACAGCACATCATAGGGACGCCCACTGCTGCCTCCTCATATCTATACACTGTAAGCACAGCCCAGCATAGGGACACCCACTGCTGCCTCCTCATATCCGTACAGTGTAAGCACAGCCCAGCAGAGGGGGGTCAGTGGTGCCTCCTCATATCCGTACAGTGTAAGCACAGCCCAGCATAGGGATGCCCTCTGCTGCCTTCTCATATCCGTACAGTGTAATCACAGCCCAGCATAGGGACACCCACTGCTGCCTTCTCATATCCATACAGTGTAAGCACAGCCCAGCATAGGGACTCACACTGCTGCCTTCTCAAATCTGTACAGTGTAATCACAGCCCAGCATAGGGACGCCCACTGCTGCCTCATCATATCCGTACAGTGTAAGCACAGCCCAGCATAGGGACCCCCACTACTGCCTCCTCATATCCATACAGTTTAATGACAGCCCAGCATAGGGATGCCCACTGCTGCCTCCTCATATCTATACACTGTAAGCACAGCCCAGCATAGGGACACCCACTGCTGCCTCCTCAGATCCGTACAGTGTAAGCACAGCCCAGCAGAGGGGGGTCAGTGGTGCCTCCTCATATCCGTACAGTGTAAGCACAGCCCAGCATAGGGACGCCCACTGCTGCCTTCTCATATCCGTACAGTGTAATCACAGCCCAGCATAGGGACACCCACTGCTGCCTTCTCATATCCATACACTGTAAGCACAGCCAAGCATAGGGACTCACACTGCTGCCTTCTCAAATCTGTACAGTGTAATCACAGCCCAGCATAGGGACGCCCACTGCTGCCTCATCATATCCGTACAGTGTAAGCACAGCCCAGCATAGGGACCCCCACTACTGCCTCCTCATATCCATACAGTTTAATGACAGCCCAGCATAGGGATGCCCACTGCTGCCTTCTCATATCTGTACAGTGTAAGCACAGCCCAGCATAGGGACGCCCACTGCTGCCTTCTCATATATGTACAGTGTAAGCACAGCCCAGCATAGGGACGCCCACTGCTGCCTTCTTATATCCGTACAGTGTATGCACAGCCCAGTATAGGGACGCCCTCTGCTGCCTCCTAATATCTATACACTGTAAGCACAGCCCAGCATAGGGCAACCATCTACTGCCTTCTCATATCCGTACAGTGTAAGCACAGCCCTGCATAGGGACAACCACTGCTGCCTTCTCATAACCACAGAGTATAAGCACAGCCCAGCATAGGGACGCCCACGGCTGCCTTCTCATATCCGTACAGTGTAAGCACAGCCCAGCATAGGGAAGTCTACTGCTGCCTCCTCATATCCATACAGCGTAAGCACAGCCCAGCATAGGGACGCCCACTGCTGTCTTCTCATTTCTGTACAGTGTAAGCACAGTGCAGCATAGGGACGCCCACTGCTGCCCTCTCATATCCGTACAGTGTAAGTACAGCCCAGCATAGGGACACCCACTGCTGCCTCCTCAGATCTGTACAGTGTAAGCACAGCCCAGCATAGGGACACCCACTGCTGCCTCCTCATATCCATACAGTGTAAGCACAGCCCAGCATAGGGACGCCCACTGATGCCTTCTCATATCCGTACAGTGTAAGCACAGCCCAGCATAGGGACGCAAACTGCTGCCTAATCATATCCATACTGTGAAATCACAGCCCAGCATAGGGACGCCCACTGCTGCTTCATCATATCCTTACCGTGTAAGCAAAGCCCAGCATCGGGATGTCTACTAATGCCTCCTCATATCCATACAGCGTAATCACAGCCCAGCATAGGGACACCCACTGCTGCCTCCTCATATCCATACAGTGTAAGCACAGCCCAGCATAGGGACGCAAACTGCTGCCTTCTTATATCCGTACAGTGTAAGCACAGCCCAGCATAGAGACGCCCACTGCTTCCCTTTCATATCCATACAGTGTAAGCACAGCCCAGCATAGGGACGCCTACTGCTGCCTCCTCATAAACGTACAGTGTAAGCACAGCCCAGCATTGGGACGCCCACTGCTGCCTCCTCATATCCGTAAATTGTAAGCACAGCCCAGCATAGGGACGCCCACTGCTGCCTTTCTCATATCCGTACAGTGTAAGCACAGCACATCATAGGGACGCCCACTGCTGCCTCCTCATATCTATACACTGTAAGCACAGCCCAGCATAGGGACATCCACTGCTGCCTCCTCATATCCGTACAGTGTAAGCACAGCCCAGCAGAGGGGGGTCAGTGGTGCCTCCTCATATCCGTACAGTGTAAGCACAGCCCAGCATAGGGACGCCCACTGCTGCCTTCTCATATCCGTACAGTGTAATCACAGCCCAGCATAGGGACACCCACTGCTGCCTTCTCATATCCATACAGTGTAAGCACAGCCCAGCATAGGGACTCACACTGCTGCCTTCTCAAATCTGTACAGTGTAATCACAGCCCAGCATAGGGATGCCCACTGCTGCCTCATCATATCCGTACAGTGTAAGCACAGCCCAGCATAGGGACCCCCACTACTGCCTCCTCATATCCATACAGTTTAATGACAGCCCAGCATAGGGATGCCCACTGCTGCCTTCTCATATCTGTACAGTGTAAGCACAGCCCAGCATAGGGACGCCCACTGCTGCCTTCTCATATATGTACAGTGTAAGCACAGCCCAGCATAGGGACGCCCACTGCTGCCTTCTTATATCCGTACAGTGTATGCACAGCCCAGTATAGGGACGCCCCCTGCTGCCTCCTAATATCTATACACTGTAAGCACAGCACAGCATAGGGCAACCATCTACTGCCTTCTCATATCCGTACAGTGTAAGCACAGCCCTGCATAGGGACAACCACTGCTGCCTTCTCATATCCACACAGTGTAAGCACAGCCCAGCATAGGGAAGTCTACTGCTGCCTCCTCATATCCATACAGCGTAAGCACAGCCCAGCATAGGGACGCCCACTGCTGTCTTCTCATTTCTGTACAGTGTAAGCACAGTCCAGCATAGGGACGCCCACTGCTGCCCTCTCATATCCGTACAGTGTAAGTACAGCCCAGCATAGGGACACCCACTGCTGCCTCCTCATATCCATACAGTGTAAGCACAGCCCAGCATAGGGACGCCCACTGATGCCTTCTCATATCCGTACAGTGTAAGCACAGCCCAGCATAGGGACGCAAACTGCTGCCTCATCATATCCATACAGTGAAATCACAGCCCAGCATAGGGACGCCCACTGCTGCCTCCTCATATCCGTACAGTGTAAGCACAGCCCAGCATAGGGACGCAAACTGCTGCCTCATCATATCCATACAGTGAAATCACAGCCCAGCATAGGGACGCCCACTGCTGCCTCCTCATATCCATACCGTGTAAGCAAAGCGCAGCATCGGGATGTCTACTAATGCCTCCTCATATCCATACAGCGTAATCACAGCCCAGCATAGGGACACCCACTGCTGCCTGCTCATATCCATACAGTGTAATCACAGCCCAGCATAGGGATGCCCACTGCTGCCTCCTCATATCCGTACAGTGTAAGCACAGCCCAGCATAGGGACACCCACTGCTGCCTCCTCATATCCATACAGTGTAATCACAGCCCAGCATAGGGATGCCCACTGCTGCCTCATCATATCCGTAAAGTGTAAGCACAGCCCAGCATAGGGACACCCACTGCTGCCTCCTCATATCCGTACAGTGTAAGCACAGCCCAGCATAGGGACACCCACTGCTGCCTCCTCATATCTATACACTGTAAACACAGCCCAGCATAGGGACACCCACTGCTGCCTTCTCATATCAGTACAGTGTAAGAACAGCCCAGCATAGGGACTTCAAATGCTGCCTCCTCATATCCATACAATGTAATCACAGCCCAGTATAGGGACGGCCACTGCTGCCTCCTCATATCTATGCACTGTAAACACAGCCCAGCATAGGGACACCCACTGCTGCCTTCTCATATCCGTACAGTGTAAGCACAGCCCAGCATAGGGACGCCCACTGCTGCCTTCTCATATCTGTTCAGTGTAAGCACAGCCCAGCATAGGGACGTCTACGGCTGCCTCCTCATATCCATACAGTGTAATCACAGCCCAGCATTGGGACGCCCACTGCTGCCTCCTCATATCCGTACAGTGTAAGCACAGCCCAGCATAGGGACGCCACTGCTGCCTTCTCATATCTGTACAGTGTAAGCACAGCCCTGCATAGGGACGCCCACTGCTGCCTTCTCATATTCGTACAGTGTAAGCACAGCCCAGCATAGGGACGCCCACTGCTGCCTTCTCATATCCGTACAGTGTATGCACAGCCCAGTATAGGGACGCCCCCTGCTGCCTCCTCATATCTATACACTGTAAGCACAGCCCTGCTTAGGGACAACCACTGCTGCCTTCTCATATCCGTACAGTGTAAGCACATCCCAGCATAAGGATGCCCTCTGCTGCCTTCTCATATTCACATAGTGTAAGCACAGCCCAGCATAGGGACGCCCACTGCTGCCATCTTATATCCGTACAGTGTAAGCACAGCCCAGCATAGGGACGTCTACTGCTGCCTCCTCATATCCATACAGCGTAATTTCAGCCCAGCATAGGGACGCCCACTGCTGCCTTCTCATATCTGTACAGTGTAAGCACAGCCGAGCATAGGGACGCCCACTGCTGCCTTCTCATATCCGTACAGTGTAAGCACAGCCCAGTATATGGACGCCCCCTGCTGCCTTCTCATTTCCATACAGTGTAATCACAGTCCAGCTTAGGGACTCCCACTGCTGCCCTCTCATATCCGTATAGTGTAAGTACTGCCCAGCATAGGGACGCCCACTGCTGCCTCCTCATATCTGTACAGTGTAAGCACA
Organism: Taudactylus pleione; assembly: GCA_031769625.1. Taxonomy (NCBI): domain Eukaryota; kingdom Metazoa; phylum Chordata; class Amphibia; order Anura; family Myobatrachidae; genus Taudactylus; species Taudactylus pleione. The sequence goes on from JAUIMM010001290.1 coordinate 1,804,889, forward strand.
GCCCAGCATAGGGACGCCCACTGCTGCCTCCTCATATCCATACAGTGTAAGCACAGCCCAGCTTAGGGACGCCCACTGCTGCCTCCTCATATCTGTACAGTGTAAGCACAGCCCAGCATAGGGACGTCTACTGCTGCCTCCTCATATCCGTACAGTGTAAGCACAGCCCAGCATAGGGATGCCCACTGCTGCCTTCTTATATCCGTACAGTGTAAGCAAAGCCAAGATAGAGACGCCCACTGCTGCCTTCTCATATCCATACAGTGTAAGCACAGCCCAGCATAGGGACGTCTACTGCTGCCTCCTCATATCTGTACAGTGAAAGCACAGCCCAGCATAGGGACGCCCACTGCTGCCTCCTCATATATATACACTGTAAGCACAGCCCAGCATAGGTACACCCACTGCTGCCTTCTCATATCCATACAGTGTAAGCACAGCCCAGCTTAGGGACGTCTACTGCTGCCTTCTCATATCCGTACAGTGTAAGCACAGCCCAGCATGGGGTCTTCCACTGCTGCCTTCTCATATGCGTACAGTGTAAGCACAGCCCAGCATAGGGATGCCCACTGTTGCCTTCTCATATCCATACAACGTAAGCACAGCCCAGCATAGGGACACCCACTGCTGCCTTCTCATATCTGTACAGTGTAAGCACAGCCCAGCATAGGGACGCCCACTGCTGCCTTCTCATATCTGTACAGTGTAAGCACAGCCCAGCATAGGGACGTCTACTGCTGCCTCCTCATATCCATACAGCGTAATCACAGCCCAGCATAGGGACACCTACTGCTGCCTTCTCATATCTGTACAGTGTAAGCACAGCCCAGCATAGGGACGCCCACTGCTGCCTTCTTATATCCGTACAGTGTAAGCACAGCCCAGTATAGGGACGCCCACTGCTGTCTTCTCTTATCCGTACAGTGTAATCACAGTCCAGCATAGGGACGCCCACTGCTGCCTACTCATATCCGTACAGTGTAAGCACAGCCCAGCATAGGGACGTCTACTGCTGCCTCCTCTCATCCATACAGCGTAATCACAGCCCAGCATAGGGATGCCTACTGCTGCCTTCTCATATCTGTACAGTGTAAACACAGCCCAGCATAGGGACGCCCACTGCTGCCTTCTCATATCCGTACAGTGTAAGCACAGCCCAGTATAGGGACGCCCCCTGCTGCCTTCTCATATCCGTACAGTGTAATCACAGTCCAGCAAAGGGACGCCCACTGCTGCCCTCTCATATCCGTACAGTGTAAGCACAGCCCAACATAGGGACGCCCTCTGCTGCCTCATCATATCTGTACAGTGTAAGCACAGCCCAGCATAGGGACGCCACTGCTGCCTTCTCATATCTGTACAGTGTAAACACAGCCCAGCATAGGGACGCCCACTGCTGCCTCCTCATATCCGTACAGTTTTATCACAGTCCAGCATAGGGACGCCCACTGCTGCCTTCTCATATCTGTACAGTGTAAGCACAGCCCAGCATAGGGACACCCACTGCTGCCTCCTCATATCCATACAGTGTAAGCACATCCCAGCTTAGGGACGCCCACTGCTGCCTCCTCATCCGTACAGTGTAAGCACAGCCCAGCATAGGGACACCCACTGCTGCCTCATCATATCCGTACAGTGTAAGCACAGCCCAGCATAGGGACATCAACTGCTGCCTTCTCATATCCATACAGTTTAACACAGTCCAGCAAAGGGACGCCCACTGCTGCCTTCTCATATCTGCACAGTGTAAGCACAGCACAGCATAGGGATGCCCACTGCTGCCTTTTTATATCCGTACATTGTAAGCACAGCCCAGCAAAGGGACGCCCACTGCTGCCTCCTCATATCCGTACAGTGTAAGCACAGCCCAGCATAGGGACGCCCACTGCTGCCTTCTCATATCCGTACAGTGTAAGCACAGCCCAGCATAGGGACGCCCACTGCTGTCTCCTCATATCTGTACAGTGTAAGCACAGCCCAGCATAGGGACGCCACTGCTGCCTTCTTATATCTGTACAATGTAAGCACAGCCCGGGCATAGGGACGCCCACTGCTGCCACCTCATATCCATACAGTGTGAGCAGAGCCCAGCATAGGGACGCCCACTTCTGCCTCCTCTTATCCATCCAATGATATACAACAGCATAAACATGGGTACCATCCCGCACATCGGGCAGCCATGGGTACAATCCTGCACATCGAGCAGCCATGGGTATCATTCCATACATCGGGCAGCCATGTGTACCATCCTGCACATCAGGCAGCCATGGGTACAGTCCTGCACATCGGCCAGCCATGGGTACAATCCTGCACATCGGGCAGCCATGGGTACCACCCCGCACATTGGGCAGCCATGGGTACAAGCCCGCACATCGGGTAGCCATGGGTACCCTACGCAATGTGTTACCCCCTATACTTAAAACCAGGACTGGCCCTGCAGCCTGGTGCTGGTTCCTAAATTACGGTGGAACCCTACTCTTTTTGTTCCCCATAATTTTAGGAACCAGGTCTGGCTGGCAAGTCCAGGACTGGTTATGCTTTGGGGGAGACCCTATGTCATTTTTTTTAAATAAAAACACTTTATATTAGGTATTCAGGCAGAAACATAAACAAATGACATTGATCTGTGTATTTTTCTGCCAAGCTCAGGAGGTGAGTGTTTAAAATTTCTATTTCACAGTGAGTTTGCTACAATCTCACACGAGATTGGAAACTCGATTCTTAGTAAATTTGTGAGTTGCATCTTTTTCATGTAAAGTAATTCCTATTTTGGCCGATGGTGAGTTTATTTGAGTTTGCAATCTCACATGAGTTTTAACAGTGAAAAAAGAGAACTCACTTCCAAACTCACTCAAGTTTCTCTTTAGTAAATTTACGAGATAAAAAACATGCCTAAACTCACATGAGATTACAAACTCACCCAAACTCACCCAAACTCGAAGCTTTGTAAATTTACCCCTTAGTCTCGTCAGCTACAGGTCCATTTGTAGCAGAAGTGAAAGTCTGTTTACTTTATACTAAAGTTCTTTAGTTGGTTTTCTGCTACAATGTATAATGAATAGAGGATCGCTGTCTCTTCACTACAGGGAAGTAATCTTTCTCTTGCTATAACACATGAATTACAGTCACTAATTATTACATTTATCTGCACATACAGGTCTTCCTTTGGACAAAAGCCAGTGCTTTAGGTTTCTTTGGTAACTTGGATGTGATTAATTTCAGATAAAGCTTATAATTGGACTCCTGTCACTATAAGTCTGCTTCTTCGATAAAGTTATCCAATAGGCTTATGAATATAAAAGTTACTATTGTGTCTCTGACACCTCTTTAAGGAATGGATACTTTAGCTGTCTGGATAGTGAGATGGACACTGTATATTTTCTCTTTACTGAACTAGGAATCCTTCTCCTGCTGGAACAGGTAGTAATAGAAGTATTCCTACGATTTCCAGCCTCAGTCTACTGTCTATCTTTTCCCAAATGCAGTGGGTAATTTATTCTGCCCTATGTGTTTGCGGCTGCAGGTGCAGTGTAACTTGTAACTTGTTACTCACAAGGATATGACACTGTGATAATCGATAGTCGTCATGCATTAGGAGAGCCCTCAGCTGACTGACCTCCAGCCGCTTTACTGGAAGGCTTGAGTTGCTTCAAGGACAGCTTATGAAAAGCCACGCCCCCTTTGATGCTGTACTTAGGAGGGTGGTACCTGCCTTGTCTGTGACACCAAACAAAAAGGATGGTGGTTGCTTAATGACATAGCACATGTGCTTGTAAAGGGCGGGGTTTACTCTGAACACAAAAAAAAAGGGATTTGCCCTCCAGCACACTGTAGCAAAATCAACAAAAAATACTTAAATCCTACATGATAATAGAGATTCAGGAGGTATTAGTTACATACATTTGCAAATATATGAATAAGCGCCAGGCCATCGTCAAGGCTCCTCTATACTGGCATCCCTAACATTAAGGGGTTCACGTCCGAGAAACAAGGTACCCCAAAAAATTCCAGCCAAGGACCATTCCCAGGGCATCACACGAAAAGGGGAAAAAGGGTGATAGTGAAGTGTAAAGGATAGATCTGTAAAGATAAATCAATAAGTGTTAATGAAATGTGAAAGAATTAAAATTACATAAAAAATAAACAAACAATTAGAAAAGTGATAAAAAATATTCTATGTGAATTAAGTGGTGATGCCATGAAAAAGGTCCAGCCAGAACAACTCCGGGGGCCCCACTCCCAAACGCTCACCCCAAAATAATTATTGCTACATAATAGTAGCACCCACTCTGGGTCATATAATTACAATTAATGTGTTGTATAATAACAGCACATGTATAAGCCGAGAGCTGACTCATCTTGGAGGTACCCCAGAAACCTCCACATGGCACTATAAGGACCAGCACATCCTCCCAATGCTGTCTCCCTTCATGCCTCTCAAGACTGCAAACAAAAAGTATGGTAGCCTGGCACTTTTTCATATATTTACAAATGTATGTAACTAATACCTCTGAATCTCTATTATCATGTAGGATTTAAGTATTTTTTGTTGATTTTGCTACAGTGTGCTGGAGGGCAAAACCCTTTTTTTCTTGTCTGTGACACCATCAGCGCTGATAGAAGGCCGAAGCTTCCTAGTCCGCCCACAGCTATTACTGCTCCTGCCTGCGTCCAGCCTCCAGGCTCCCGGTAGCCACCATAGCTCCTGACAGACACCTCGGCTCCACTCTCCAACAGGGTAAGTGCCCTTACCCAGAACTCCTAGCCGCCACCGCTATCAGCAGTGATGCTATGCAGCGCCGGAGAACTCCAGTGTGAGTGCTCAAGGGGAACTGCAGTCTGACCCCAGCCCTCCTACAGACGCTATTTATAGCCCTATCTAGCGCCACACAACCCATTGCTTTCTTGCCCATGGCACGAGAATGCCTCACTCTACTGTATCTACAGATTGGTTGGCCAGTAGCTTGTGACATTCTGGCACTTTCTATGATGGTCTTGTGCCACTGCAGCTGGCTGTTATCACAGACCTATATGTTTACAATAGGTTACAGCACAATTCATACATTTGATATACATTTTTCATATACCCTATGACATTTACACTTTCTACTAATTTATATTCCTAAAGTCCCTAGCCCTACCTATTCTCCTATACTATATATGTACAAACATATTACTGTACCTCGATATACCATATTTATGTACCAGGCCCATTTTGACAGGCAATGTGTATGTTTACTATCTATTCCTTAGCCATAAAACATTTATGGCTACAAAAAGAAGAGTAAAAACTTTGTCTTTACAGCAGAACTGCAGGTCCCAGCAAGCCTCCCCCGCATGCTGGTACTTGGAGAACCACAAGTACCAGCAGGTGGGGAATTAAGGGCCCACTGGTACCTGTAGTTCACCTGTAAAGAAATTTTTAAATAAACACAATACACACATCATGAAAGTAAAGGTTTAATACATACTGTACATACACACTCACACATACTCACCTACATTACCTGGAGTGGTCCTCTTCTCCCTGTAGGCATCCATGGTCTTGGTAAAACAACAAAATGAGTAAACACGAACCACGCACTAGGTAACAACCACGATGGTTTTTACCTCCCAAATGAAGAGCTCAGATGCGGCTCTAACCTTTGTAAAGCTGTGAAGTCAATGGCGGGAACCGCAGAGTAAACTAACCCTGTGCCTCTCCATTGACTACTTTTGGTTCTCCAAGTACAGTACCAGCATTGTGGGGGAGGATTGCTGGGACCTGCAGTTTTATTGTAAAGACAATGTTTTTACTCTTCTTTTATTACACAACACTTACACTATCAACCCACCACCCACTGCCCAGGGGTGGTGGGGATAGTCCCGAGCTATCAGCCGAGGTCAGGGTTGCCCTGGAGAGGGGGATCCCTTTATTGTGGGGGTCCCCAACTCCCCAGGGATTCCCGGCCTGGGCTGACTAGCGGTAATGGCTGATGCTGCAGCTGGGGGGCACAGTGAACAGGCTCCCCTGGCTCTGGCATCAGCACCCAGCTAGAAAGGGTCCGGTGCTGGTTCTGGAGATTACAGGGGAACCCTACACATTTTTTCCGCTGTAATTCCAGAACAAGGTCAGGATCAGAGCCTGGTGCTGGTTGTGCTAAGTACAGGGGGGACCCTACACAATATTTCCCCTGTACTTAGACAACCAGGACTGGCTATGAAAAGTCTGGGGCTGGTTCTGTTTTACGGGGGGACCCCACGTCATTTTTGTTATTACTTTAAATTTTTCTAAGCGTGTTACAGTAAGATACATGCAGGCATCTCACTGATGTATGCATGTATCTGTGTCAATCTGACCTGCTCATGCTGAAATCGAAAGCATAAAGCAGTTCTATTCATTTGGGGAGTTGAAGTTCGATTTGAAGTTTGATTTTGTGGGCTCAATTCAGACCCACTTGCTAGATGCATACGCTCGCTAGAGGTGTATGCAAATTCGGCTAACTAACAAAAAGGCAGGCGATCGCAAGGCATAAGCACACCCACTATGTCTTGGCATGCAATCACTCTGTGTATGCAGATGCCCACCAGCCTGTCTTAAGAAGCCCACTTGTGCAGATCATCTCCAGCATGTGTATGCAACCACCGCTACCATCAGAAGCAAACGCAGTGCTTGTGGTCAACCATACCCTACCACAAGCACTGCAAGCACTTCAGTATAAAATTCAGCCAGGTGACATGTGCTATGATGCCTCTGAAACGGCATTGAGATGCTCAGGCACGTCTGCATTTGCACCTCCACTCCCCCGTTTTCATAGACCAACCCCTGTCACCACCCACAAGAAGCTTCTCCTGTATCTCACTCAGCTGAGCAGTATATGCACAGCGAGCGCACCCTTCCTGATCGATCGGACTGGTTTGCGCATGCGCACTGTGATGCGTATGCATGCGCATAATGCAAACATCGGCAGTCTGCGTGCGAACGCTTCTTAGCGAGTGGGTCTGAATCGAGCCTTGTGTTCAGTTTCAAATCAAATCATAGTAAATAAGGGATTTGTGTCCTGGACTAAGTATCGATGTTTCTCTGATGTTCGATTTTTAGTGGGATTTGAGACAAATTTAATTTTATGTTCGATTTTGCCTTTAGTAAATACCCATATGCAAAATCTAATGTAAATCGAACGTAAATCAAATGTCAAATCACTCAAAAATCTAAATCGACCTTTAGTAAATGTACCCCTTTGTTTTGACGTGACACGCAAAAGGGCCACGTAAAGTTGTCCATGAGCAAAACAGTCGCCACTTAGGTCAGCTCCAGCCACGTTACGTGTCTGTCCCTGAGCTTTATTTATTGTCATGGCAAAGTCGACTCTTACCGGGAATTGAACTCGTCTGAAATTAAAGAATCGTTTTTCACATAAATGTAATAAAAGGGAAAAACGGAACATTTTGTATCAGTAATAATCAGGGCTTACATCAATATTTCTGGAGAAACCGGATAATACGTATCAATCCCTACATGGTATAAAATAATGTTCAATGCTGTGATATACAGTATCTGTAACGGTTCAGGCAGCGTAAGACAAGAAAGTGCTCAGATGTCTGTTTCTCCATTGACTTGTTTCCTTAAAATATCACTGCTCTCCTCCCTATTGTCATACATTAATGTGTCTTACACCTAAACCCTCCCCCACACATGCTCTATACAATAGTGACACCTGCATCACAATCCGTCCAGTGCTTCTCGAGATTATCCCGAACACAAAGACAGATGCCTACCAGGGACTTTATTTTATACTGAGGCCCATATTCAATTTGAGGTGAAAAGCCGGAATCGGCGAAAAAGTTTCGCCGATGATGTCATTTTGCCAGGCAGAAAAGTATCGCCGTTTTCAATTTGAAAAGACGGAAAGTCAATGCAATGTAATAGGCGGAAAATATTCGCCTATGAATACCAGGCGGAAAAAAGTGCAGAATTGGGGTGCAACATTGCAGGAACCCTTTGTAGCCTTCAGACAGTCCCCCAAAGGTAAACTGCGTCAAAAAAAAAAAAATTAAGAACACCCCAAAAAAATCACTTTGTATTTGGGGGCGAAATAAAAAAAATGTTGGGGGACAAAGTTCAAAACTAGAGAACTAGACTCCAGGGGGGTTCCCAAGTATGCCCCAGGTGTTTTTTTCATTGCAGGTGCATGCGGCAGGTGGATTTTTCACGATTTTTAAACTTAACTTTATCAACTTTTCAAGTACCCCAAATTTGCTGGGATAAGTTATTTTCTGCAAAAAAACCTCCTGAATACTATTCTTCACCACTTAAACACTATTTAGCTGCTATTGAGGCCATTTAAAAACACTAAATACCTTCAGCACGCCAAATCGGGGGGTACCATAGGGAATCCCCATGTAAGAGCATCTACTGGGGGTGTCAGGCTGATTTCCCCAAATCTGACATGACTTTCCGCTTGTTTAATTTTCGCCGGGTCCCATTTTCACCTACTTTCAAATTGAGTCCGGGAATATGCAGGCATGTGCACGATACTTTTCCACCTGCAAAACAGGCGAAGTAGGTGAAAAGTCCGGGAGGTGGAAAATTATCGCGGGTCCGCTCAAACTGAATACGGCTCCAAGTATAGATTAACTCATAATATTAATCTAAACAATGTAAAAATTCTGTGTAGTCTGATTATAGTGAAGTGACTCAGGTAGCAGAAGACAGGTGCAGCAGTGCAGACAGGAATTTCTGCAACCCTGCGCTTACTGCGCCCAACCTTACCCACGTTCATCCTCTGTGCACTGAGAGTGTGTGGCACCTAGCCGCTGGTGGAAGACGGGGTGCCAATGAGTCTGACTCACCTGCAGTGGTGCTGCACAGATTACAGATAACCTTTACCCCATGGAGCCTACACCATGGATTATGCCATACAGTGCCAAGTGAATACCGCCGGATGAATATTTAATGTATTTACTAACCTAACCCCCCCTTAGGGGTGTCTAACCCTAACCTCCCCCCAAGTGCCTAACCCTAACCCCCCCTGTAAGTGCCTAAACCTAACCCCCCTTCCCCGCAGTCTAAACCTATGTCTCCCGGGGGGGTGTCTAAACTTAAGTCCCCTATGGAGCCCCTAACCAAACCCCCCCCACCTGTGGCTGTCCATTCTCGGCTTACCTTTGATCAGTATGCTGGGCATTGTGCTCCCGGCGTAGGTAGAATGACAGGCGTCGGGATTTTAATGTCTGTCAGATCCCTGCTAGGATTGAACATTCGGGAAGCAGGCGGTCGGCATTTCAACCGTCGGCTTCCTGACTGCATCCGGTACCAAGGCAGAGACAAATCTAGTGTGTAGTCTGGGCTACCCACATCTGTACCCACTACAGGCACTGGAGCCTGAACTTCCAGATGGATATACTGCTAACTCATAATGAGCCCCAAAATGTTTAATATAGGAAGACAGCGCTGTCCAAATGGTGTCTCTGACATTCTTACTAAATTGCTGTATGATGGATGTGATTTGTCTATAGCTACATACTGTATATCAGGGGCGTATCTATAATGGGTGCAGGGTGTGCGGGGAACACGGGCCCCTGGGTCCAGGGGGACCCCACACCCTGCACCCATAGTATTACTTACCTCTCCGGAGTCCCATGTCGCCACGGGCGTCCAGCACTGTGAAACGACTGGATAATGGCTGCGGTTGCCATTTTCCCGTCGTTTGCGCATGCGCAGTACAGAGCAACAATTGTCCTAAACCATTCAGCTATGGGCCTCACTATACCCCCCCATGTGACATCAGGGGCATGGGAGCCATCTTATTGCAGAAGCCGTTATTAAAGGACCTTTACACTCTGGAAGATAAAATACATTTCATTCTATTGTGACTTTCTACTTCAGCTCTGATAAAATGAAAGATTAAAGGATTATTACTTCCTCCTCCATCATAGACATTAGGAAGCTTCTCCCTCTCTTAGGACGGTGCCCTGGCTGGATCTGATACAGGGAGATTTCATTCAGTTCAGCTGATGTCATCACTGGACCAACTTTATGTATCAATCTACTGCACCAAAGCTCTCTGTGTGATTCTGCAGAGCAAGTCTGTAATGTTCAATTCATACTCAGACAGAACACCCCCAGCCCCCCTGCTGCAATGGGGGGGAGAGATCATGATGGACATATATTTACAATATTTATTTTAAGCAAAACAAAACCGCTGATATATTTAAGTGATTTCCTATTAGCGAGATAAACTACTAACACTTATATAAGGAAATATTGTTCTTGACATGTTTAATATAGAATAACATTTAAATAGGGACCAGACCACAGTCAGCATTGAGAATAATGGGGACTGCTGACTACAGGGCTAATTTCCTTTTGCAGAAGATATATTTGGTTTACACTGTTGTTATATAGCTCTGATACATAGAAGCATGCAAGAACTGCAGCTTCCACAGAATTTAAGTAAAAAAGTGCCTGATAAATAGGCCCCTATACCAGGGTAACAGGGCGAAACTGCGTCCCGTCAGTTCCATTTTCCAGTTCCTTCGGCCCACTATACCCGGCCAGTCAGCACTCAGCCCAGTGCCGCAGGGAGGCTCCATTTGCTGGGCGCCCACTTAGATATTGTTACCACCGGGCAGCAGGCTCCTTCCCTGCAGCGGCAGCTGGAGTTCATTCCTGAGCTCCGGCTTCCGGCTCCCACAGTGGGCACTATGGGAGAGACGTCATGATGTCTCTCCCCTTAGTTCCGAGGAGCTGTCTGACAAGATGGCAGCAGATGCAGGACCGGGGCTTAAGGTGTCAGGATTCTGCCTGGGATCGGCTGTTACTTACCGCAGCACCAGCTTCCCTTCACTAACATGAGCAGTGAGACGTCAGGTGCAGCGGTAGGTGACTTGCTGAGTATTCACCCCGGGGCCCAGGTGACTGTCACGCAATCCTCCATATCAGAGTTCCTGCAGTGATGGTCATGGGCGCAGCCATCTTGGCTGAATCATCTGATGGATCCTTATCCCGTGGTAGCTATGTCAGTTCTCAGCTGACTTGCTCATCCAATGGACAGCTACCAGGGGGTATAAACAGGACTCCAGGTGAACAGGAAATTGCCTGATCAACTTCGTTATTCCCAGATGGTTGCTGTTTGCATGTGAAACATGGACGAAGCAAACAGCAATCTTTCAGAGATTCTGCCCAGTATATGCTCTGTACATCTCCTATGTACTGAGCCCTAGTGATTATTTACAAAATGCCATATCCTTGTGCAGCAGTGTGATAGAACATCTTTGCCTATTTGCTATTTAGATATCCTTGTACAGCAGTGCTACAGAACACCTTGCCTGTGTGTGCTAATTCAAGTGCCGTTGCCTGAGTAATATTTACAATGTACCATATCCTTGTGCAGCAGTGTGACAGAACACCTTTCTCCCATTTGCTATTTATAAGAGCCTTATCCTTGTACAGCAGTGATACAGAACACCTTGCCTGTGTGTGCTAATTCATATGCCTTTACCTGTGTGTGCTATTTACCAGTGTCATATCTTCGTGCATCACCACATCATCCAAACTGCTGCAATCACCACTCTCCTTCAGTGACTGCAGCATATCCTCACTTCCCTCCAGTGTTAGCTGCACAACCTACTCCTCAGTGGATTCTGGGCCTGATTCAGACCTGATCGCGAGCGCTGAGCGCTCGCAAGTGGGTCAATGTTGGCCCAGTGTGCATGCACACGAGGGAGCTTGCTCCGTCGTGCACATGCGCCAGACCCTGATAGCGACGGCCATGCCATCACTCTGGGTCTTGCTACAAAGGGGGCGTGCTGTCGATGGTGAGTGACAGCATGCCCCCTTTGGTGGGCGTGCCGGGGGCATGGCTGGCCAGATGGAGGCGTTCCCATGGGAATGCCTACCATCTGGGGTCGGCCCCAATGACATCACAAGTGATGTCAGTGGGAGTGCTCTCGGCTCTGATAGAGCCGAAAGCACTTCAGGGCTCGCTGCAGACGAGACCCTCGCAAGTCCGATGGTCATGATGGTCTTGACCATCGCGACCATCTTTTTGGCTATAGCTGTGGGTGGTCACCCTGTTAGAGCGTCCGGCTCTGAATCAGGGCCACTCTCCCTCTGGTCTGCCACAGCATCTCTTCAGGATACATCTCTATTGTGCTTCTCTGTACTAGTGGTACAGAGATTATATTTCCAGTGGGCCAAAGCAGTGTATCTTTCCCTATTCCCACTCGCATCGGATCCCTGACCTGGGGACCGCGACCTCCTTGCCAGGTGCAGCTGAAACCCATACCCCGCTTGGAGGGGTCACTGGTGAACACCTCCCGGCAAATTAGATTCTGCACCCTAGGTCAGGTCTCGCCAACATCCGATGCTTGTGAATGAGGAGACTGTACATCCAGGCACCCTCACTCTTGACTCCTTCATTGAACTGGGACCACAACTTCCAGCCCCTCAGTAGGGGACTCCAGGACGCTAAACGTGACATAAGGTAAGTATTGTGTTTGTATTTATAATTTTATTATACTGGAGGCTGGGGGCACTACTACTGGGGGATCTACTACTGGGGCATTACTAGTGGGGTACTACTACAGGAGGAACTACTACTGGGGGGGCATTACTACTGGTGGCATTGCATAGGGGCAATGCATAAGGGGCACCACAAATGCGGGCACTTCATAAGGGGCACCACAACTGTGGGCACCACTACTGGAGGCACTGCATAAGGGGCACTACTGCTGTTGGCAATATGTTTAAAGGGCACTACTACTCTGGGCATTATATGTATTAGGAGCACTACTACTGTGGGCATTGTGTATAAGGGGCAGTAATGTCGGTGTTATGTAAAAGGGGCACTACTGCTGTGGGCATTGTATAAGAGGTACTACTACTCTGGGAATTATGGGCCTGATTCAGAGCCGGACGCTTTGACCAGAGCGCTCGCTCTGAATCAGGGCCCTCCTACCTGAAATTGGAGCGGCCTCATGGACGCTCGCATAGGTGTGGGTTACCACCCACAGCTATAGCGAGCGTCCATGATGATGGTCGCGATGGTCAAGACCATCGCAGCCATCGGGCACGCGATGAGACCCTGCAGTAGGGTCTCGGTGACCGCAAGCCCTGGAGTGATTTTGGCTCTATCAGAGCCAAAATCATTCCCACTGACATCACTAGTGATGTAAGTGGGGCCAGACTCAGATGGTAGGCGTTCCCATGGGAATGCCTCCGTCTGGCAGCCATGCCCCCGGCACGCCCACCAAAGGCCACAATTCGGCACCATCAACCCGCTTGCGAGCGTCCTGCGCTCGCGAGCGGGTCTGAATCATCCCCTATGTGTATTATGGGCACTACTACTGTAGGCATTGTGTATTAGTGGCACTAATGTGGGTACTGTGTAAAAGGGACACTACTGTCTCAAAACATAAATAAGGGTCACTACTATGTAGTGTAATGTGAATCAGGGGCACTATGTGTGGTGTAATGTGAATAAGATGTAATACTGTATGGCGTAATTTGAATTGGGGATTCTATTGTATGACCACACCCATTTCTTTTGAAACCACACCCCTTTTTGCGGCAGACACCAATGCTTGTCCCTTTATGGAAAAGTGCAGAGGATGGAGGTTAAGTTCCACCACATCTCTAGGACCACTTTATGCATTGCCCTATACAGTATTTCATGGAACTAACTGTATAGATCTATAGATGAGATCTCGCTGTCACTGTACGTCATGGTAACATGATGAAAGTGACATATTTGTAGCTATACTCAGACAGGTAAGCCTGCCCAATGCTTCCTCTGACTGTCAATGTCACGCTGATCCAGGGCTGTACCCAGTCCCGTCATTCCTACAGTATGATCTCTATTTATTCAATTTATGGCTGCAGCATATTTTGTGTGACCTAGTCCTTAATTGACAGAATGTCCCTGACGAGACCTCCACATTCTGACTGACAGTTACAGCCTAGATCCCTTTCATCATCTGTAGTGCCCATTATAGTGCTGCTATTACTATATCTAGCCTATATTTAGCGTTTGGGGTTTTTTTTAAACCAAAGTGCAAGATTTCTCATTTTATGGCATTAAACTGTAGTTGCCACGTTCTTGACCATTCCTCTAGTCTATGCTACTTCTATGATAGCAATTAATGTTTTAAATGATGCCAATGGTTTACAAATACAGTAGTGAACTTTCCTGCTAAGTTCATATAAAACTGTAAAGCAAGTAAAATTGGTGGGAGAGAATTTCAGTACTTATATCCTACATTTCCTGCCTCTAGCACAGCCAGGCAGTATGAAGAAGCCTCTGACATGGTGACATGATAAAGAAGATGCTCCCAGTTCTGATGCTCACATTCTCCGGCAACAGGATGAATGGGTTAATGAGAAGCCCTCTGCACCTGGACAGATTACGCTTTTCCATTCCTCCTTATATAGAATGTGGGTCGCGGGAGGTTCAGGTTTTTCTGTGAAGCCGGATAATATGTAGAATGATTATTACCCATTGTACAGCAAATGTACATAATGGTGACAGGCCTTGTATCTGCTGTCACGGAGATTGGTGTTACCTCTTCCCTCTGTGCCATGCAATGTCATTGAAGTGTCCAGTACTATTTGTGGTTGGTGTCACAAAGTTCATGCTGCAAAATGCCAACTCAAATGGCCTGATTCAAAGCTGGACTATTATGTAAAAAAATGCAAGGCAGCAGGTGGTGTCTTGTGTGAAAAGATGCCCATTGCCAGCTACAGTGACCCGCTGCCTGCGTCTGAAGATACAGCATTGGATCAACACTGCAATCATGGTTGCAGCATTAGGCCTTTGCAGTATCTTCAGGCTAGTGAGGATGTCCAGCAAAACTATGCTGCCAGGGCCAGTGAAACGCTGACATGCCCCCGTTTTCTGGATCGCTGACCATTGCTGCCTTAAAATGCCTGAAGCCTGTCAATCAGACAAGGTCAATTGCAAACAAATCGGGACTGTGTCCGGTGATGTATCAGCCCCAATGTGCAGACATGTGTTAACCATTTCCTAACTGCAGAATGTGTGTTTCTAACAGTGTAGCAAAGTGCCCTGTGCTGCGCTGCCATCAGAAATCCTGGCTTATTATATAAAGCAACAATATTGGTATATAGCCATTGCCTTTACCTAAAATGTTTCCATTGCTGAACAGTGAAAGATCCTCAGACTGGGCCAGATGACTGATGTACCGCATGCATCCTGCAAATCTTGTAATCTCCAATTATCTGTATTTGCTCCATGTACATTGTCCACCATGGTTATGAGAAGGCAATGACAGAGTTATTGGTGTTATAGTGGTGACAGTGTTGCTGTCACTCTATATTGATAGAACATGAGTGTATGATATTAGATGAGACAGCCTTGCCCATGCATTACAGACTGCCCACTTACTGCAAGCACAGTGTATAAATCATCGGATAAAGCACAGAGAGTATTCACCCTGGTGCCTGGGAACACAGTACAATGGCCACAAACCTCTACTCATCATTCAGCCCATTATTATTATAGAAATATTACATATATATTCTTAAAACTCTTTCAGAGGGAAGAAGCAATAAGAGTAACATTCAACACCATGGACAGATCCTCATAGCTGCATTCAGCACCATGGACAGCGCATCATAGCTGCATTCAGCACCATGGACAGCGCCGCATAGCTGCATTCAGCACCATGGACAGCGCCTCATAGCTGCATTCAGCACCATGGACAGCGCCTCATAGCTGCATTCAGCACAATGGACAGTGCCTCATAGCTGCATTCAGCACCATGGACAGCACCTCATAGCTGCATTCAGCACAGGACTCTCAGGGCTACTGTATATTCACTAAAGTGAGAGTTTTTAGAGGAGGTGTTGCCCATAGCAACCAATCAGATTCTACTTAACATTTATCTAGCACCTTCTAGAAGATAAAAGCCCATTGTTGACACACCTAGGCATGCCTGCGTTCGCACCTCCACACCCCCGTTATTAGTGTCCTGCCCCTGTTATCACCCACAAACGGCCTCTCCTGTCACTCATTTCACTGGGCTGTCTTTGCTGGGCGAGCAAGCGGCATGCGATAGCACAGAGTAGTTCGCACATGTGCAGAATGAATCGTGCATGTTTGCAAACCATTGGGCAGCTTGCGAGCGGCACTGAATTAGGTCCTATATAGGGGTCCTTAATTTTTTGTAATTGGTTAGAATTTGGTCAACTGTTGCTAGGTAGAGGAGTTTATTTGGTTGATTGGTGATGACCATGTGTGAGATAATGGGAGTGGCTATATGTGGGCTTTCTAAGGCTGGTGATCGCCCAGAAACTTCCTTTCTGGATGGTGTTTGTCCCTCCCTCCCCTATCTATTTCTTATGCTCTTCATATGTTGTGTTCTTACTAAAACTGTTATTTTCATGTTAGGTGGGAAGATGCTACGAACCAGCGGCCACGTAAGGTGTAAGAAAATGCTGTGGAGCACATTTCCTTTGAAGGGTCATAGTGTGGCCTACCTCTGCAGGAGGACTTTGGGCATCCATCTCTGTGGACACGCTCGTACTGTGTGTATTATAGGGGGTTGTGAGTCTTCACAGCTCAGCTTACAATGACCACGGGGGGGGCGTTTCAGACACTCCCTTGAATTGGTTAAGTAACATATGGCTGGAGCTGAGTGTTTGTTCCATCCTTCTTTGACTCCCAAAAGTAAATTAAATGCTCAGGGTCATACCTTCAATAAAAGCAAGTTATGAACATTTAACCTAAGCAGTCTGTGTCCGTGTCTTTATTTTAGTATAAGTTAGTTGTAAGGAGAGATGAGCGGGTTCGGTTCCCAGAGAACCGAACCCACCCGAATTTAGCATATCCGAGTCGGATCCAGGCAGGCTCTGAGGTTCCCGCCTTACTCGGTTCTCGAAACTGAGGCAAAACCATGGAGATGGAAATCTCGCGGTTCGCAAGCTTTCATCTCTATGATCAATGTAGTATATAGGGACCACGCAACAGATGCCATTTCACTCCAGCTGTGGAGACTGAACAGGGATGGTGGGTAGAGTAGGGCTGGGAGAGGTGCTGGTGCTATCTGCTGTGTCCTGGGCTGGTGCTGATCCATTCTGGTCTCTGCTCATGGTGCTGTCACTGTCACTGTGCTGACCCATTCTGGTCTCTGGTCACGGTGCTGTCACTCACTGTGCTGTCTGGTGATCTATCTGGGCTGTCTGCTGTGTCCTGGGCTTGTGCTGTGTCCATCTCTGGGCCCAAGTTCTGGACTCCAAAAAAATAAAATAAATCAAAGTGTCTTTAAAATTTTTATATTTTTCTGTGTGTGCATGCACCATTAACAGGCTTAACCACAGTAGCGCACAAGAGCCAGCCAGCAACGCAAGTTGCAACCTTGTGCTGCCCAACTCCAGTCATTCTCTAAAAAAAAAATAATAAGTGTCATATTTTTTTATTGTTTGTGTGGGTAGGTTTTTGCCTTAACCGCAGTAGTGCACAAGAGTCAGCCAACAACGCAAGTTGCAATCTTGTGCTGCCCAACTACAGTCATGATCAATCGTTACTCTGGGGCTAAGTTTTTCTGGAGCAGACAAAAAATAAAAATCATCATTTGTCATTTTTTCTAATATTTTTGTGTGTGCGCAGGACTGCACGTGTGTGAATTTTGTTACCGCACCTTGGCTACACTATTGGTGATTGTGACACTGCTTGTAGACTGCAGAAAAAATATGGAGGGCTGTCACATGACAGTAGAGCAAGGCCAAGAACCTCATGTTTTAGCTGCTGTTAGCAGTGCAAGGCTGTCAAGTTCCTCTACCTCTAGGAAGGCCCATGTCCCAGGGCTTAAGTCACGCCATCGATATGGTAAAGCAGGTTTTACTGAAATTAAGAAAAAAAATTGAAAGGATATTTGACTTTAGATAAACAAAAAATTGGCAATATGCCATTCATTACACGAAGTGGCAAGGAAAAGATAAGGCCTTGGCCTTCTTACTTTATGAAGAAGACTGCTGATTCTGATAGCCCTTCTACTTGTAGTAGTAGTGGTCCAATTAAAAATGTGAAAATTGTTAAGACAGCTCCGAAAAAACCAACTGTGTGCCCTGAGAAATCAAAATCACAAATCCCCAAGGAGAGTGCAAGTTTGTCTGCAGTTGCCATGTGTGAGCCCGACCTAAATACTAGTGCACTGGAGGATTCTCCAAGTTCCAACATTTGTGTGCCCTCTGTAAATGTGGGGAAGGGCAGTCAACATCTTGCACATGTAGTCATTGAGGATGCTTCTGTGGAATTGCACATGGAGGAGGAGGATATTTTGGTGGATGAAGGCGCTAAGGATGATGAGGATGTTGATGATGAAGATGTTGGTGTTGGTGATGAGGATGTTGATGCCAAGGATGTCCTTTGTGTAAGTAAGGCAACAGCTTTTGCCCTTGGTTTGAAAAAGCCAAAGCCCATTGTTGTCATGCCGGGACAAAAGACAAAAACTCTACTTCTCACATGTGGAATAATTTCACAGTTGTCAAGCCATATGTGCCCATTGCCATGCAAGAGTGAGTAGAGGGAGGGACCTAAACCACAAAGGAACCTCCTCCTTGTTACGTCACTTGGAGCGCATTCATCAAATTTCAAAGTGTACATTGCCAAGTTCCAAAACTCAAAACATAACAAGTCCAGTGTCACCTACCTGCTCTCTCTCTGTGAGATTCAAGTGCCTTCGATCTCCAACACCAACACCTGCATCATCAACATCCTCATTCATCATCGGGAGTAGTCCTGCTGCATCCAATGTTTGTATTCCAAGCATGATTGACTCCTCTCCTATCCGTGATTCCTTAGAAGGATCCTTGATGACTACGCCTGTTGCTGCTGCTGCTGCTGTTGCTGTCAGTGGATCTTCATCCCAGAAGGGGACCAGGAGGAAGACAACTTGTAGTGTATCCTCCAAAAAGTAATTAACTGTTAAACAATTGTTTGCAAGGGCAAACAAGTATGATAGCAATCACACAGTTGTACAGCGGATTACTGACACCATAACAGCTATGCTGGTATTAGATGTGCGTCCAGTATACGCCATTACTGCAGTTGGTTTTCAATAGTTAATTCAGGTCCTGTGTCCTCGCTACCAGATCCCTTCTAATTTCCACTTCGCTAGAAGAGCAATTCCAAATCTGTACAAAGACATTAAAAAAACCTTATTAATGTCCTCAGAAATGCCATTGTACCCACTGTCCACTTGACCACTGATATGTGGACAAGTGGGACAGGGCAATCTAAGAATTACATGACTGTGACAGCCCACTGGGTAGGTGTATTGCCTACAACAGCAACAGCAGCAGCAGCAACATCTCCCAAAAGACAGCTGATACAGAGGCAGGCTACTCTTTGTATAACTGGTTTCACTAAGAGGCATAATGCTGAGAACCTCTTAGAAAAACTCAGGGAAATCATTGCTAAATGGCTTACCCCACTTGGACTCTCCTCAGGATTTGTGATTTCGGACAATGCCACCAATATTGTGAGAGCATTACATCTGGGTGAATTCCAACACGTCCCATGTTTTGCTCACACAATTAATTTGGTGGTGCAACGTTTTTTAAAAAAATGACAGGGGTGTGCAGGAGATGCTTTCAGTTGCCCGCAAAATATCCGGACATTTTAGACATTCAGCGGCCACTTGTCGAAGATTGCATGACTAGCAGGTACAGTTAAATTTGCCCTTCCATCAGCTGAAGCAAGAGGTCGTGACTCAGTGGAATTCTACCCTCTATATACTTCAGCGGATGGAGGAACAGCAAAAGGCCATCCAGGCCAATCCAGGCCTATACAGTGGACTATGACATAGCCGGTGGAGGGGAATGCACCTTACTCAAGCGCAGTGGAGAATAATTTCCATGTTGTGCAAAGTTCTCAAACCCTTTGAACTTGCCACACGTGATGTTAGTTCAGACACTGCCAGCTTGAGTCAGGTCATTCCCCTCATCAGACTGGTGAAACTGAAGGAGGAACTGAAATGGAGCGATTGCGCAAAGTATATCGTACTGGTGGATCAAGCCCTTGATTCACTTCACCAGAGTCATCAATCTATTGAAATCTGAAAAATATATTTTGGCAACCGTTTTGGATCCTAGGTTTAAGTCCTACCTTTTGAGTTTTTTTTCCAAAAGACCAAAATCTAAAACTATGCAAAGAGCTGTTGGTCAAAAAATTGTCAGCTGCATCCGCATGTGAAATGCCTTCATCTCCTCCTTCAGTTTCAACAGATGCCAGGAAAAAACAAAATTTTCCTTACAGAATGCCTGCTGATCATGCAGGCAGTCACCAAAAAATGTCATCTGGTTGGGCCTAAGAGAACTGCCTACTAGACATGTCTTCTACTGTGACTATGTATGATATGATCTCCATACACAGAATGGTGGAGGACTATTTAAGAGATAACATCTTAATACAGTCCCTTTCAGTACTGGCATGAAAAAGACAGTCCCTTTCAGTACTGGCATTAAAAAGAGGCAATTTGGAGTCCCATACACAAACTGGCTTTGCATTACTTAAGTTGCCCACCCTCCAGTGTGTACTCCGAAAGAGTTTTCAGTGCAGCTGGCAACCTTGTCAGTGATTAGCGTAGGAGGTTACTTCCTCAAAATGTGGAAAAGATGATGTTAATTAAAATAATTACAAATTCCACGAGGAAGATCTCAACCAACAATTACAACAAAAAATTACAGAGGCGCCTATGGTGGAATCTAGCAGGGATGAATTAATATTGTGTGAAGAAGAGGATGTACACACTGATGGGGATGATGAGGACAAGAATGATGACAACTTGTAATGTAAAGCCAGTTTGTGTATGGGATTATTTTCTTTTCCATGTCCAAATCACATTGGCAGCTTGATTTATGGGGGTCCAAGCAAACCAATCACTTCAGCCACAATTGGCAGTCCTTGTTGCTGAAATGATTGGTTTGTGTTAAACTGTCCTGTTTGTATACAAAATAAGGGTGGGTGGGAGGGCCCAAGGACTATTCCATCGTGCACCTTTTTCCTTTCCCTTATGTGCTGGTTGGGGCATTGCTGCCTGGCATTTTAAATTAATGTTATGGTTGGTTTAGGAACCACTAATTTATTCTTAAATTAATTTATGATTAATTTAACAGCCAAGGGCTGCACCCAACGAATTGTTTTTAAATTCATTTATAATCAATTTAACAGCCAGGGGCTGCACCCAATGATTTGTTTTTAAATGAATTTATGATCAATTTTACACCTGGCTGTCACTGTCATCGGTGTAGCTGTGCAGGGGTGCTGTGTTCCTGTCTGTCGAGGGGCTTTTGCCCAAAATAATAAATAAACATTTTTTTTTGTGTGTTTGTCAGCCACACCTGTCATCGGCATAGCTGCACAGGGGTGCTGTGCTGCTGTCTGTCAAAGGGCTGCATGAATATTGCAATTAAAACTTTTTTTTTAATTTATTCGGTTACAATAAGATTTTTTTTAATCTTAAACATAGCAGAAATGTTATCTTAACAGCTTATAAAGTTATATGCTCCAAAAAACTAAAGAGTCTATAAAAGTCTATATTTGTAAGAAAAACTAAAGCCTAATTCAGCCAAAAGATAAAATGACACCATGGCTAAACATATGAGTCACCTTCTGGATGTGAATTGTCTCATTTGCATGGGGAAAACACAACTCTCAGATGAGATGGATCTCAGCCAGTGGACAACATTGAAATCACCATTAAAAAGTCACAATGGAAGACTACAGTGTGGAGAATCTTTCTTCACAGTCAGGAGAGGTCTCAGAGAACATGAAAAAAGATGCTCTTAGTGCTGAACTTCAAGTGATTTCTCCACCATGTTCTGCAGTGTGGAAAGGTTTCATCACATGTTTTCTTATAAAGCAATTCAAAGTTACAGCCTTCAAAGTGTCTGGTAATTCCTGGCAAAGGTGGGTGTTATATATAGCCAAAGATTATTACAAGCAAAGGACTCATCTGTCCGGAATCCATCTGGGAATTCATGGATTGTATTTGGCCTGAATGCACTAAGACATCCAGTGATTCTGTCACTGTGTTCTGTAGCCCACTTTATTCCTACCTGAATCGCAAACTGAAAGACAGAATAGTAAGCACAGACAACATGGAGGCCTTTGTTATTCCGCTGCCTGCATGCCAACCAATACCTCCCAGACTACACCCACTGGGGGGGACCAGGTCTTGATAATGACCATCCCCATCTGTTGCTAGGCCTTCTTCTTTCAAACCATCCATGCTGGACTTTCTGTCCAAAAGGGTAAGCAGGGTACAGAAAGAGGAGCTAGATGTCCCCAATGACATTTTTTTTCTTCTATCATAGATGATGTGGAGAGATAAGAGTTTTAGATGTTGGAAGTGCAGGGGCATCCACCTATTTGGCTTCCCTCCAGAGAAAAGAGCTCTGTTCCTCTGGAAGTGTCTATGCCTGAGCTGATAGGTAGGTAGTCTCTGTCTGTTTGTAAAATAAACACCCTTCAGGAGATGGCAACCCAGAATAACAATATCTAATGTGTCCACTGATAACCAGCCTGATCCCTTAACAGCAACATACCCCATATGGCCAACTCATAACATGACACCCAGTTAAAAAGCCTCCTCTTCCTTATGACACTAATTCAGTCGCCATGGTTGATCAATCAGCATGTGTGGTCCACCCAATTTTTGGCCTTCCACATATCTAAGAAGAAGTGGACAGTGGGAACAATGGCAATTTGAAGGCCACTAACTAATTCTGTTTTTTTAATGTCCCTGTACAAAATTCCGTTACAGAACAGAAGGTTTGCAAAGGATTATTTAAGTCAATTGTCTTTTTAATTTTGGAAAGCACACTTCCTGGTTCCCTTCTGGGATGAAAAAAATCAACTCCCAGCAAGCAGGCATGGCGCTCAAGAAAGACACAACATGATACTTAAACCTTAGGTCTGAAATGTTGCATTTGCTACTCTGTTCCGCTTGTTCACAATATATCTCATATGGTTAAGTGGACAGTGGGAACAACGGCAGTTTGAAAGCCACTAGCTAACTATGTTTTTTTTATGTCCCTCTATAGGTTGGGAAATGCCTTTAGAAGATTTGCAAAGCATTATTTAAGTCAATTGTTTATTTATTTTTGGAAATCATGCTTCCTGGTCCCCTTGTGAGCTGTAAGGTGGTCAAAATTGACTGGAAATGAGTGCAAATAAATGTTATTGAGTTTATTAATACTTTAGGAACAAAAAAAGGCCCATTTTATGTGATTTTAGCTGTTTTTTTTATTTTTTAAGAAAAAATCCAGATCCAAAACCAAAACCAAAACACGAAAACAAAACACGGAGGTGAGGTTTTGGCAAAGCCTATCCAGATCCAAAACCAGGGGAGATCCAGATCCAAAACCAAAACACGAGGGTCGGCGCACATCTCTAGTTGTAAGTTGTTATAGTGTCTTTAATTGCAATAAAGTTATAGATGTCTTATGTCTTTTTCTTGTATAAAAAAAACAATTGTTTGCACGCACTTGAAGGAATAGGTCTTTAAAAGAAATTTTTGTGTGTGCAGATTATGAGTAGGACACCACCAAACCCAGAACAGTAATGTATGCTACTGTACGTCTCTCATGTGAACTGAACCCACACTTCTTGAAATATCTATCTCATATCTATCTATCTATCTATCTATCTATCTATCTATCTATCTATCTATCTATCTATGTAATATCTATCTATCTCTCTTTCTCATACCTATATATCTATCTATCTATCTATATATCTCATATCTATCTATCTATTTATCTATCTATCTATTTTTCTCAAATCTATCTGTCTATCTACATACTTGCCTACCCTCCCGATTTGGTCGGGAGCCTCCCAAAAATCGTGTGCCGCTCCTGCCCTCCCGGGAAGGCAGGCAATTCTCCCGGCTGCAGCCCACCCCTCCTATCCCCAACGCAATAACCCCCGCAACCCCACAGCGAGGGGGATGTTGATGCGATTCACATCATTTTGGCCCTGCTTCACAATGCCTATTTTATCGGCATTGTATAGCGGGGGTGGGGCCAAACTGACACGATCGTGTGACCCTGACCCCACCACACCCACAAGTGATGTCACCCGCCCAGCCACTCCCCCTTGTCCGGGCCACGCTCCCCCATCCTGCTGATCTGGCTGCTCCCTCCCAGAAGGAGCAGCCAGAAAGTCGGCAGGTATTTCTATCTATCTATCTATCTAACTATCTATTTATCTCATATCTATCTCATATCTATCTATTTCATATCTATCTATATCTATCTCATATCTATCTATCTCATATCTATCTATCTCATATCTTTCTATCTATCTCATATCTTTCTATCTACATGTGTCCTCTTACATAGCCTCAATATCTAGTTATCTGTACATTTATTGGTGAACAATCATTTCTTTTTTTACATCGCTCACAAAGTGATTCCTGAGCTGGGATTAATGCTCCCTAACGTTAGGCTGTTTGAGTCTCTGTACTTTATAGGTAGAACAGATTAATGGATAGGGTCAGATACAGATCAGGGAGCCTGGAATCGTACATCTGTATATGAGTTCCTCTCCTATTCATTGCTCCGTCTGCCACAGATCATCTCACCTAAATGATATCACATTGCAGCTACTTCTCGTCTCGCAGAGCGAGGACGCATCACATAATGAGGCAGAAATCTGTAATTTACATGAAAAACAAATGTATTCATATTTAAATATAATGATAGCAGCCTGCCTGTTCCTCTCAGCAGATGAAAGTGGAACCTTTACAGGACTAGTGTCCCAATTCTTTGTGTAAGTGGGGAAAATTCCTTCATTAAAGCTGCGTCTAGACGCCCCCGTAAGATGTGCTGTAACTGAGCACTTTTCTCTGTCACCAGTAAAGTGAGATTGAATTAAATAACTCCTGACGGTTAATGTTATCTGGTAATGATACATAGAGGGATTTAGCTGTAAGATATAATGAGATGCCTTCAGGTGATATTAGCATACTGTAGGCGAAGCTTTACACTAAAGTCTGCATAGTCTTGGCTAAAAATCTATATTTTAATGTGATTTTGTTAGACTTAAATATAGTATTCTTACATGAAGGAACTGAAATTGTAAATCGCTTTAGCTCTTCTTATACTGCCTTGATACTCATATATAGAGGCCTTTTCATTATGTTAATTATCGGGGTCAGGCAGCCCTCGATAACTTACATTCTATCTCGCCTCGAGCGCCGGAGCAATTCATCAGTGCTCTTGTGCGGAGACAGCTGATCCGAAAATCCATGCTTCCATGAATCCTTTCACTGCTACATCCACTAAAATTAGCACTGCTGAGTCTGATGTGGTAATGCTAGTGTGCAAGCATAAATTAGGGTTCATGCAGGCGCACAATCTCCAGCATCCAGTGCAGTGACAAAGGATCCAGCATCCAGTGCAGTGACAAAGCTCCAGCATCCAGTGCAGTGACAAAGCTCCAGCATCCAGTGAAGTGACAAAGGGTCCAGCATCCAGTGCAGTGACAAAGCTCCAGCATCCAATGCAGTGACAAAGGATCCAGCATCAAGTGCAGTGACAAGGGATCCAGCATACAGTGCAGTGACAAAGGATCCAACATCCAGTGCAGTGACAAAGGATCCAACATCCAGTGCAGTGACAAAGCTCCAGCATCCAGTGCAGTGACAAAGGATCCAGCATCCAGTGCAGTGACAAAGGATCCAACATCCAGTGCAGTGACAAAGGATCCAACATCCAGTGCAGTGACAAAGGATCCAGCATCCAGTGAAGTGACAAAGGGTCCAGCATCCAGTGCAGTGACAAAGCTCCAGCATCCAGTGCAGTGACAATGGATCCAGCATCAAGTGCAGTGACAAGGGTTCCAGCATACAGTGCAGTGACAAAGGATCCAACATCCAGTGCAGTGACAAAGGATCCAACATCCAGTGCAGTGACAAAGGATCCAGCATCCAGTGCAGTGACAAAGCATCCAGAATCCAGTGCAGTGACAAAGGATCCAGCATCCAGTGCAGTGACAAAGGATCCAGCATACAGTGCAGTGACAAAGGATCCAGCATCCAGTGCAGTGACAAAGCTCCAGCATCCAGTGCAGTGACAAAGCATCCAGAATCCAGTGCAGTGACAAAGGATCCAGCATCCAGTGCAGTGACAAAGGATCCAGCATCCAGTGCAGTGACAAAGGATCCAGCATACAGTGCAGTGACAAAGGGTACAGCATCCAGTACAGTGACAATGCATCCAGAATCCAGTGCAGTGACAAAGGATCCAGCATCCAGTGCTGTGACAAAGGATCCAGCATACAGTGCAGTGACAAAGGATCCAGCATCCAGTGCAGTGACAAAGGATCCAGCATCCAGTGCAGTAACAAAGGATCCAGCATCCAGTGCAGTAACAAAGGATCCCTCTCTGCTACCCGAGACTCCTTCCCATACTGAAGGAGCCGGGAGAGGCACCAAACGCCATTTGAAGATGGAAATTGCTCTGCAGTCAAGCTTAGTAAATATTGTATTTTCGGAGCTTGATGACGTTAGGTCCCCATACTAGTGTATAAGGGACTGCGGGACAGATCGGAGCTGCAGGAGATATCTGTGATATCTAATGTACACTGTAGATTAGAGTAGAAAACATTCTATGGTAGATTAGAAAGCTGCAGTAAATAGACAGCTAAATTTAACATGTCTAAGACCCAGTTCATTGTCTTCTTGCCCTTCACCGCCAAAGAATGTTTTGTACTTTATAGAGTAATTTAGAGATTACAATGTAATGTCCACAGTGACGTTACAATGTTTCTCTCGGAGAGATCTTATGACTTTTTGATATATACGGTTCTCCCCGGTTTATTCAATGTACAGTACTTAGGATCTCTTTGTTTAGTTGTTATTTCCCAGAGCACTGTATAACATCAGGAAGGGCAGTGGCATCATTAGAGGCTTATCGTACACACTGGCTGCCATTTGCTGACTTACCTATGACCTGTGTGATAGAACTACTCCAGAAAGAGTGTTTCTCTGTACAGGGAGATCTCCTGCTAATATATAGTAACGGCTCTTCCCGTTCTGCAGGACATAATGTTACTACTTACATCTGATCTGTATATTAAAGGAAAATAGACTATTGCATAAAACATCAGAAATAGATTTTCTCTGCAGAGATATTACAGCTACTGTACGTTTCCGTAACAGACATGAGTGGGATCAGCCATGTTACTTCTTCCACTGATGTAAGAGGAATCCTTCATAGATTACAGATCAGCGCTGCCAGAAGTGCTCAAATAAAGAATAAACCTAATAATAGAGGATTGGCCATAGGGCTCACTGGGAAATTTCCTGATGGGTCAATTAAGGCCAGATTAAGGTCTGTGGGGGTCCCTGGGCAACAAACATGTGGGGGACCATATTAAATATGGATGAAATGGGGGTATGCACAATGGGGACGTATCTCTTGTAAGCGTTACTTTGACAAACGGAAATAAGCTAAGCTCAGCACTGTTTGCTAAATACTGAAAGGATGACATAACCCCGTTAGCACTTGTTAAAGGGGTTATGTCTTATTGTGAAATGGGCCCTTGGGCTCCACATGAAAACACACACAAAATATACACCCACAGGAAAAAAAACACATATAGGCACCCACATGAAATATTACTCACCAGTTGCACAATTTAATCCACATTACACCGCACATAGGGCCTGATTCACAACATAGCATATATTAGTATCCCTTCATGTTATGATACACAGCAGTGCCCCTTTCACACAATGCCCACAGTAGTACCCCTTATACACAATGGCCACACTATTACCCCTTATACACAATGGCCACAGTAGTGCCCCTTATACACAATGCCCACATTATTAGTGCCCCTAATACATGGAATGCCCACAGTAGTAGTGCCTCTTATACAATGCCTTCAGCAGAAGTGCCCCTACACATAATGCCCACACCAGTAGTGCCTCTTATGCAATGCCTCCAGTAGGAGTGCCCCTTATGCATTGCCCCAGTAGTGGTAGTGTCCATTATGCAGTATCCCCAGTAATGGTTCTCTTTATGCAGTGCTCACAGTGGTAGTGCCCCTTTTGCAGTGCCCACAGTAGTGATGCCCTTTATGCAGTTCCCCCAGTAGCAGTGCCCCCAAAAGTGGTTCCCCTTATGCAATGCCCCCAGTAGTCATGTCCCCTGTGGTAGTTCCGCCAGTGGTAATGCTCCTGTAGTAGTGCCCCCAATAATAATGCCCTCTGTAGTAATATCCCCTGTAGAAATGCCCCCTGTAGTAGTGCCCCCTATAGTGAAGCCGCTTACATGAAAAACAATGCTTACCTTAAGCCCCACTCCTGTGTCCACATCTATCCGACAGGCTGCTTCTATGAACTATGGGAGACATCATGACATCTTTCCCATAGTGCACTGCACACTGTGGAAGCCAGAGCTCAGGAGTGAGCTCCAGCCTCCGGCTGCCACTGTTGCTGTGAGGAGGGAGCCAGGTGACCGCTGTTAACAAAATCTCAGCGGGCGCTCGGCAAAAGGAGCCTCCTCGTGGCACCAGGCTATGGTGGGCCAGAGGAGGCAGAACTGGTTCCGTTTCCCGTTTCAGCCCACATTAACCCCTGGTGGGTATGGGGGCCTTTTATGTGTGGGGGCCCTGGGATAACTGCCCCTGTCAGCCATAACTAGACATTTTGGTGCCCTGTTCCAGAAAGAGCATTGGCACCCCCCATTTTTCAAATAGGGACATAATGCACCCAAAAAGGGTGCATTATGTGAATAGGGTGAATAGCCTCATCGGGAAGAGCCAGGGAAGAGATAGGGGAGGCCAAGAGATGCTGGGGAAAAAAAGAAGAGGAAGCTAAGAGTGAGAATGAAAATAAACAGAAAATTACCAGGCCCAAACAGTGGCAACTTCTTTGCAGTGCCTTGTGCCATGGCACAGGCCGCACTACACTAGTTACGGCCCTGATAATATGTATTTATGTTTTTAAACTTGTGTGGGTGTTGGGGCTTGGTTATGTGGGGGTTGGTCCCAGCACTGACATATAAGTGACAGGGAGGGGCGAGGCTAGATGGTATAGTATTTCTCCTCCTGCATTCACCACGAAAGATAGGAGATGCTGCTGCAGTTGAGAATTTACAAGACTGTCAACAAGATCTACAGTACCCGGTCTGTAATGGTGCATAAACATGATCTACAGTACCCGGTCTGTAATGGTGCATACACATGATCTACAGTACCCGGTCTGTAATGGTGCATACACATGCTCTACAGTACCCGGTCTGTAATGGTGCATACACACGCTCTACAGTACCCGGTCTGTAATGGTGCATAAACATGATCTACAGTACCTAGTCTGTAATGGTGCATACACACGCTCTACAGTACCCGGTCTGTAATGGTGCATACACATGATCTACAATACCCGGTCTGTAATGGTGCATACACACGCTCTACAGCACCCGGTCTGTAATGGTGCATACACACGCTCTACAGTACCGGGTCTGTAATGGTGCATACACATGATCTACAGTACCCGGTCTGTAATGGTGCATAAACATGATCTACAGTACCCGGTCTGTAATGGTGCATACACATGATCTACAGTACCAGGTCTGTAATGGTGCATACACACGCTCTACAGTACCCGTTCTGTAATGGTGCATACTCACGCTCTACAGTACCCGGTCTGTAATGGTGCATACACACGCTCTACAGTACCCGTTCTGTAATGGTGCATACACACGCTCTACAGTACCCGGTCTGTAATGGTGCATACACATGATCTACAGTAGCCGGTCAGTAATGGTGCATACACACGCTCTACAGCACCCGGTCTGTAATGGTGCATAAACACGATCTACAGTACCCGGTCTGTAATGCTGCAAACACACGCTCTACAGTACCCGGTCTGTAATGGTGCATACACACGATCTACAGTACCCGGTCTGTAATGGTGTATACACACGCTCTACAGTACCCGGTCTGTAATGGTGCACACTGCATACACACGATCTACAGTACCTGGTGTGTAATGGTGCATACACACAATCTAGAGTACCCGGTCTGTAATGGTGCACACATACGCTCTACAGTACCCGGGCTGTAATGGTGCATTCACACGATCTACAGTACCCGGTCTGTAATGGTGCATACACACGATCTACAGTACCCGGTCTGTAATGGTGTATACACACGCTCTACAGTACCCGGTCTGTAATGGTGCAGACACATGCTCTACAGTACCCGGTCTGTAATGGTGCAGACACATGCTCTACAGTACCCAGTCTGTAATGCTGCATACACACGCTTTACAGTACCCGGTCTGTAATGGTGCATACACACGATCTACAGTACCCGGTGTGTAATGGTGCATACACACGCTCTACAGTACCCGGTCTGTAATGGTGCATACACACGATCTACAGTACCCGGTCTGTAATAGTGCATACTCACGATCTACAGTACCTGGTCTGTAATGGTGCATACACACGATCTACAGTACCCGGTCTGTAATGGTGCATACTCACGATCTACAGTACCCGGTCTGTAATGGTGCATACACACGATCTACAGTACCCGGTCTGTAATGGTGCATACACATGATCTACAGTACCCGGTCTGTAATGGTGCATACACATGCTCTACAGTACCCGGTCTGTAATGGTGCATACACACGCTCTACAGTACCCGGTCTGTAATGGTGCATACACAAGATCTACAGTACCCAGGCTGTTATGGTGCATACACATGCTCTAAAGTACCCGGTCAGTAATGGTGCATACACACGCTCTAAAGAACCCGTTGTGTAATGGTGCATAGACACGCTCTACAGTACCTGGTCTGTAATGGTGCATACACACACTCTACAGTACCCGGTCTGTAATGGTGCATACACACGCTCTACAGTACCCGGTCTGCAATGGTGCATACACACGCTCTACAGTACCCGGACTGTAATGGTGCATACACACGCTCTACAGTACCTGGTCTGTAATGGTGCAAACACACGATCTACAGTACCCGGTCTGTAATGGTGCACACTGCATACAGAAGATCTACAGTACCCGGTCTGTAATGGTGCATACACACGCTCTGCAGTACCCGGCCTGTAATGGTGCACACTGCATACACACGATCTGCAGTACCCGGTCTGTAATGGTGCATACACACGATCTACAGTACCCGGTCTGTAATGGTGCATACACATGATCTACAGTACCCGGTCTGTAATGGTGCATACACACGATCTACAGTACCCGGTCTGTAATGGTGCATACACACGATCTACAGTACCCGGTCTGTAATGGTGCATGCACACGCTCTACAGTACCCGGTCTGTAATGGTGCATACACACGCTCTACAGTACCCGGTCTGTAATGGTGCATACTCACGATCTACAGTACCCGGTCTGTAATGGTGCATACACACGATCTACAGAACCCGGTCTGTAATGGTGCATACACACGCTCTACAGTACCCGGACTGTAATGGTGCATACACACGCTATACAGTACCTGTTCTGTAATGGTGCATACACACGATCTATAGTACCCGGTCTGTAATGGTGCACACTGCATACACATGATCTACAGTACCCGGTCTGTAATGGTGCATACACACGCTCTAATGTACCCGGTCTGCAATGGTGCATACACAAGATCTACAGTACCCGGTCTGTAATGGTACACACATGCGATCTAAAGTACCCGGTCTGTAATGGTGCACACTGCATACACACGATCTACAGTACCCAGTCTGTAATGGTGCACGCTGCATACACACGATCTACAGTACCCGGTCTGTAATGGTGCACACAGCATACACACGATCTACAGTACCCGGTGTGTAATGGTGCATACACACAATCTAGAGTACCCGGTCTGTAATGGTGCATACACACGATCTACAGTACCCGGTCAGTAATGGTGCATACACAAGATCTACAGTACCCGGTCTGTAATAGAACATACACTAGATCTACAGTACCCGGTCTGTAATGGTGCATACACATGATCTACAGTACCCGGTCTGTAATGGTGCAAGCACACGATCTACATTACCCGGTGTGTAATGGTGCATGCACAAGATCTACAGTACCCGGTCTGTAATGGTGCATACACACGCTCTACAGTACCCGGTCTGTAATGGTGCATGCACACGCTCTACCGTACCCGGTCTGAAATGGTGCATACACACGATCTACAGTACCCGGTGTGTAATGGTGCATACACATGCTCTACAGTACCCGGTCTGTAATGGTGCATACACATGATCTACAGTACCCGGTCTGTAATGGTGCAAGCACACGATCTACAGTACCCGGTCTGTAATGGTGAATGCACAAGATCTACAGTACCCGGTCTGTAATGGTGCATACACACGATCTACAGTACCCGGTGTGTAATGGTGCATACACATGCTCTACAGTACCCGGTCTGTAATGGTGCATACACAAGATCTACAGTACCCGGTCTGTAATGGTGCATACACACGATCTTCAGTACCCGGTCTGTAATTGTGCATACACACGTTCTACAGTACCCGGTCTGTAATGCTGCATACACAAGATCTACAGTACCCAGGCTGTTATGGTGCATACACATGCTCTACAGTACCCGGTCAGTAATGGTGCATACACACGCTCTAAAGAACCCGTTGTGTAATGGTGCATAGACCCGCTCTACAGTACCTGGTCTGTAATGGTGCATACACACACTCTACAGTACCCGGTCTGTAATGGTGCATACACACGCTCTACAGTACCCGGTCTGCAATGGTGCATACACACGCTCTACAGTACCCGGACTGTAATGGTGCATACACACGCTCTACAGTACCTGGTCTGTAATGGTGCAAACACACGATCTACAGTACCCGGTCTGTAATGGTGCACACTGCATACAGAAGAACTACAGTACCCGGTCTGTAATGGTGCATACACACGCTCTACAGTACCCGGCCTGTAATGGTGCACACTGCATACACACGATCTGCAGTACCCGGTCTGTAATGGTGCATACACACGATCTACAGTACCTGGTCTGTAATGGTGCATACACATGATCTACAGTACCCGGTCTGTAATGGTGCATACACACGATCTACAGTACCCGGTCTGTAATGGTGCATACACACGATCTACAGTACCCGGTCTGTAATGGTGCATGCACACGCTCTACAGTACCCGGTCTGTAATGGTGCATACACACGCTCTACAGTACCCGGTCTGTAATGGTGCATACACATGCTCTACATTACCCGGTCTGTAATGGTGCTTACACACGATCTACTGTACCCGGTGTGTAATGGTGCATACACACGATCTACAGTACCCGGTGTGTAATGGTGCATGCACACGATCTACAGTACCATGTCTGTAATGGTGCATACACAAGATCTACAGTACCCTGTGTGTAATGGTGCATACACACGATCTACAGTACCCAGTCTGTAATGGTGCATACACACGATCTACAGTACCCGGTCTGTAATGGTGCATACACACGATCTACAGTACCCGGTCTGTAATGGTGCATACACAAGATCTACAGTACCCTGTGTGTAATGGTGCATACACACGATCTACAGTACCCGGTCTGTAATGGTGCATACACACGATCTACAGTACCCGGTCTGTAATGGAGCATACACACGCTCTACAGTACCCGGTCTGTAATGGTGCATTCACACGCTCTACAGTACCCGGTCTGTAATCGTGCATACACAAGATATACAGTACCGGGTCTGTATTGGTGCATACACAAGATCTACAGTACCCGGTCTGTAATGTGCATACACACGATCTACAGTACCCGGTCTGTAAATATGCATACACACGGTCAACAGTACCCGGTCTGTAATGGTGCATACACAAGATCTACAGTACCTGGTCTGTAATGGTGCATACACACACTCTACAGTACCCCGTCAGTAATGGTGCATACACACGATCTACAGTACCCGGTCTGTAATGGTGCATACACACGCTCTACAGTACCCGGTCTGTAATGGTGCATACACACGCTATACAGTACCTGGTCTGTAATCGTGCATACACAAGATCTACAGTACCCGGTCTGTAATGGTGCATACACTAGATCTACAGTACCCGGTCTGTAATGGTGCATACACAAGATCTACAGTACCCGGTCTGTAATGGTGCATACACACGATCTACAGTACCCGGTCTGTAAATGTGCATACACACGCTCTACAGTACCCGGTGTGTAATGGTGCATGCACACGATCTACAGTACCATGTCTGTAATGGTGCATACACAAGATCTACAGTACCCTGTGTGTAATGGTGCATACACACGATCTACAGTAAACAGTCTGTAATGGTGCATACACACGATCTACAGTACCCGGTCTGTAATGGTGCATACACACGATCTACAGTACCCGGTCTGTAATGGTGCATACACAAGATCTACAGTACCCTGTGTGTAATGGTGCATACACACGATCTACAGTACCCGGTCTGTAATGGTGCATACACACGATCTACAGTACCCGGTCTGTAATGGAGCATACACACTCTCTACAGTACCCGGTCTGTAATGGTGCATACACACGCTCTACAGTACCCGGTCTGTAATCGTGCATACACAAGATATACAGTACCAGGTATGTATTGGTGCATACACAAGATCTACAGTAACCGGTCTGTAATGGTGCATACACACGATCTACAGTACCCGGTCTGTAAATGTGCATACACACGGTCAATAGTACCCGGTCTGTAAATGTGCATACACACGGTCAATAGTACCCGGTCTGTAATGGTGCATACACACGCTCTACAGTACCCGGTCTGTAATGGTGCATACACACGCTATACAGTACCTGGTCTGTATTCGTGCATACACAAGATCTACAGTACCCGGTCTGTAATGGTGCATACACTAGATCTACAGTACCCGGTCTGTAATGGTGCATACACAAGATCTACAGTACCCGGTCTGTAATGGTGCATACACACGATCTACAGTACCCGGTCTGTAAATGTGCATACACACGCTCTACAGTACCCGGTCTGTAACGGTGCATACACAAGATCTACAGTAACCGGTCTGTAATGGTGCATACACACGCTCTACAGTACCCGGTCTGTAATGGTGCATACACACGCTCAACAGTACCCGGTGTGTAATGGTGCATACACACGCTCTACAGTACCTGGTCTGTAATGGTGCATACACACGCTCTACAGTACCCGGTCTGTAATGGAGCATACACACGATCTACAGTAACCGGTCTGTAATGGTGCACTGCATACACATGCTGTACTGTACCCAATCTGTAATGGTGCATGCACACGCTCTACAGTACCCGGTCTGTAATGGTGCACACTGCATACAGAAGATCTACAGTACCCGGTCTGTAATGGTGCTTACACACGATCTACAGTACCCGGTCTGTAATGGTGCATACACACGCTCTACAGTACCCGGTCTGTAATGGTGCACACTACATACAGAAGATCTACAGTACCCGGTCTGTAATGGTGCATACACACGATCTACAGTACCCGGTCTGTAATGGTGCATACACACGATCTACAGTACCCGGTCTGCAATGGTGCATACACACGCTCTACAGTACCCGGTCTGTAATGGTGCACACTGCATACAGAAGATCTACAGTACACAGTCTGTAATGGTGCATACACACGATCTACAGTACCCGGTCTGTAATGGTGCAACACACGATCTACAGTACCCGGTCTGTAATGGTGCATGCACACGATCTACAGTACCCGGTCTGTAATGGTGCATGCATAAGATCTACAGTACCAATTCTGTAATGGTGCATACACACGCTATACAGTACCTGGTCTGTAATCGTGCATACACAAGATCTACAGTACCCGGTCTGTAATGGTGCATACACTAGATCTACAGTACCCGGTCTGTAATGGTGCATACACAAGATCTACAGTACCCGGTCTATAATGGTGCATACACACGATCTACAGTACCCGGTCTGTAAATGTGCATACACACGCTCTACAGTACCCGGTGTGTAATGGTGCATGCACACGATCTACAGTACCATGTCTGTAATGGTGCATACACAAGATCTACAGTACCCTGTGTGTAATGGTGCATACACACGATCTACAGTAAACAGTCTGTAATGGTGCATACACACGATCTACAGTACCCAGTCTGTAATGGTGCATACACACGATCTACAGTACCCGGTCTGTAATGGTGCATACACAAGATCTACAGTACCCTGTGTGTAATGGTGCATACACACGATCTACAGTACCCGGTCTGTAATGGTGCATACACACGATCTACAGTACCCGGTCTGTAATGGAGCATACACACGCTCTACAGTACCCGGTCTGTAATGGTGCATACACACGCTCTACAGTACCCGGTCTGTAATCGTGCATACACAAGATATACAGTACCAGGTATGTATTGGTGCATACACAAGATCTACAGTACCCGGTCTGTAATGGTGCATATACACGATCTACAGTACCCGGTCTGTAAATGTGCATACACACGGTCAATAGTACCCGGTCTGTAATGGTGCATACACAAGATCTACAGTACCTGGTCTGTAATGGTGCATACACACACTCTAAAGTACCCGGTCAGTAATGGTGCATACACACGATCTACAGTACCCGGTCTGTAATGGTGCATACACACGCTCTACAGTACCCGGTCTGTAATGGTGCATACACACGCTATACAGTACCTGGTCTGTAATCGTGCATACACAAGATCTACAGTACCCGGTCTGTAATGGTGCATACACTAGATCTACAGTACCCGGTCTGTAATGGTGCATACACAAGATCTACAGTACCCGGTCTGTAATGGTGCATACACACGATCTACAGTACCCGGTCTGTAAATGTGCATACACACGCTCTACAGTACCCGGTCTGTAACGGTGCATACACAAGATCTACAGTACCCGGTCTGTAATGGTGCATACACACGCTCTACAGTACCCGGTCTGTAATGGTGCATACACACGCTCAACAGTACCCGGTGTGTAATGGTGCATACACACGCTCTACAGTACCTGGTCTGTAATGGTGCATACACACGCTCTACAGTACCCGGTCTATAATGGTGCATACACACGCTCTACAGTACCCAGTCTGTAATGGTGCATACACACGCTCTACAGTACCCGGTCTGTAATGGTGCATACACACGCTCTACAGTACGTGGTCTGTAATGGTGCATACACACGATCTACAGTACCCGGTCTGTAATGGTGCACTGCATACACATGCTGTACTGTACCCAATCTGTAATGGTGCATGCACACGCTCTACAGTACCCGGTCTGTAATGGTGCACACTGCATACAGAAGATCTACAGTACCCGGTCTGTAATGGTGCTTACACACGATCTACAGTACCCGGTCTGTAATGGTGCATACACACGCTCTACAGTACCCGGTCTGTAATGGTGCACACTACATACAGAAGATCTACAGTACCCGGTCTGTAATGGTGCATACACACGATCTACAGTATCCGGTCTGTAATGGTGCATACACACGATCTACAGTACCCGGTCTGCAATGGTGCATACACACGCTCTACAGTACCCGGTCTGTAATGGTGCACACTGCATACAGAAGATCTACAGTACACAGTCTGTAATGGTGCATACACACGATCTACAGTACCCGGTCTGTAATGGTGCAACACACGATCTACAGTACCCGGTCTGTAATGGTGCATGCACACGATCTACAGTACCCGGTCTGTAATGGTGCATGCATAAGATCTACAGTACCCGTTCTGTAATGCTGCATAAACACGCTCTACAGTACGTGGTCTATAATGGTGCATACACACGATCTACAGTACCCTGTCTGTAATGGTGCACTGCATACACACGCAGTACAGTACCCAATCTGTAATGGTGCATACACACGCTCTACAGTACCCGGTCTGTAATGGTGCACACTGCATACAGAAGATCTACAGTACCCGGTCTGTAATGGTGCATACACACGATCTACAGTACCCAGTCTGTAATGGTGCATACACACGATCTACAGTACCCTGTCTGTAATGGTGCATAGTACACACGCTCTACAGTACCCAGTCTGTAATGGTGCACACTGCATACAGAAGATCTACAGTACCCGGTCTGTAATGGTGCATACACACGATCTACAGTACCCGGTCTGAAATGGTGCATACACACGCTCTACAGTACCCGGTCTGTAATGGTGCACACTGAATACAGAAGATCTACAGTACCCGGTCTGTAATGGTGCATACACACGATCTACAGTACCCGGTCTGTAATGGTGCATACACACGATCTACAGTACCCGTTATGTAATGGTGCATGCACACGATCTACAGTACCCGTTCTGTAATGGTGCATGCACAAGATCTACAGTACCCGGTCTGTAATGGTGCATGCACAAGATCTACAGTACCCGGTCTGTAATGGTGCATACACATACTCTACATTACCCGGTCTGTAATGGTGCATACACACGCTCTACATTACCCGGTCTGTAATGGTGCATACACACGATCTACAGTACCCGGTGTGTAATGGTGCATACACTCGATCTAGAGTACCATGTCTGTAATGGTGCATACACAAGATCTACAGTAGCCTGTGTGTAATGGTGCATACACACGCTCTTCAGTACCCGGTCTGTAAGGGTGCATACACACGATCTACAGTACCCGGTCTGTAATGGTGCATACACACGCTCTACTGTACCCGGTCTGTATTGGTGCATACACACGCTCTACAGTACCCGGTCTGTAATTGTGCATACACAAGATCTACTGTACCCGGTCTGTAATGGTGCATACACAAGATCTACAGTACCCGGTCTGTAATGGTGCATACACAAGATCTACAGTACCCGGTCTGTAATGGTGCATACACACGATCTACAGTACCCGGTCTGTAATGGAGCATACACACGATCTACAGTACCCGGTCTGTAATGGTGCATGCACACGATCTACAGTACCCGTTCTGTAATGGTGCATGCACAAGATCTACAGTACCCGGTCTGTAATGGTGCATACACAAGATCTACAGTACCCGGTCTATAATGGTGCATACACACGATCTACAGTACCCGGTCTGTAAATGTGCATACACACGCTCTACAGTACCCGGTGTGTAATGGTGCATACACTCGATCTACAGTACCATGTCTGTAATGGTGCATACACAAGATCTACAGTACCCTGTGTGTAATGGTGCATACACACGCTCTACAGTACCAAGTCTGTAATGGTGCATACACACGATCTACAGTACCCGGTCTGTAATGGTGCATACACATGCTCTACAGTACCCGGTCTGTAATGGTGCATACACACGCTCTACAGTACCCGGTCTGTAATTGTGCATACACAAGATCTACAGTACCCGGTCTGTAATGGTGCATACACAAGATCTACAGTACCCGGTCTGTAATGGTGCATGCACAAGATCTACAGTACCCTGTCTGTAATGGTGCATACACACGATCTACAGTACCCGGTCTGTAAATGTGCATACACACGCTCTAGAGTACCCGGTGTGTAATGGTGCATACACACGCTCTACAGTACACGGTCTGTAATGGTGCATACACACGCTCTACAGTACCCGGTCTGTAATGGTGCATACACACGCTCTACAGTACCCGGTCTGTAATGGTGCATACACACGCTCTACAGTACCCGGTCTGTAATGGTGCATACACACGCTCTACAGTACCTGGTCTGTAATGGTGCATACACTCAATCTACAGTACCCGGTCTGTAATGTTGCACTGCATACACAAGATCTACAGTACCTGGTGTGTAATGGTGCATAGACACGCTCTACAGTACCCGGTCTGTATTGGTGCATACACACGCTCTACAGTACCTGGTCTGTAATTGTGCATACACAAGATCTACTGTACCCGGTCTGTAATGGTGCATACACAAGATCTACAGTACCCGGTCTGTAATGGTGCATACACAAGATCTACAGTACCCGGTCTGTAATGGTGCATACACACGATCTACAGTACCCGGTCTGTAATGGTGCATACACACGATCTACAGTACCCGGTCTGTAATGGTGCATGCACACGATCTACAGTACCTGTTCTGTATTGGTGCATGCACAAGATCTACAGTACCCGGTCTGTAATGCTGCATGCACAAGATCTACAGTAACCGGTCTGTAATGGTGCATACACATACTCTACATTACCCGGTCTGTAATGGTGCATACACACGCTCTACATTACCCGGTCTGTAATGGTGCATACACACGATCTACAGTACCCGGTGTGTAATGGTGCATACACTCGATCTACAGTACCATGTCTGTAATGGTGCATACACAAGATCTACAGTACCCTGTGTGTAATGGTGCATACACTCGATCTACAGTACCATGTCTGTAATGGTGCATACACACGCTCTACAGTACCAAGTCTGTAATGGTGCATACACACGATCTACAGTACCCGGTCTGTAATGGTGCATACACACGCTCTACATTACCCGGTCTGTAATGGTGCATACACACGATCTACAGTACCCGGTGTGTAATGGTGCATACACTCGATCTACAGTAACTTGTCTGTAATGGTGCATACACAAGATCTAAAGTACCCTGTGTGTAATGGTGCATACACTCGATCTACAGTACCATGTCTGTAATGGTGCATACACACGCTCTACAGTACCAAGTCTGTAATGGTGCATACACACGATCTACAGTACCCGGTCTGTAATGGTGCATACACATGCTCTACAGTACCCGGTCTGTAATGGTGCATACACACGCTCTACAGTACCCGGTCTGTAATTGTGCATACACAAGATCTACAGTACCCGGTCTGTAATGGTGCATACACAAGATCTACAGTACCCGGTCTGTAATGGTGCATGCACAAGATCTACAGTACCCGGTCTGTAATGGTGCATACACAGGATCTACAGTACCCGGTCTGTAAATGTGCATACACACGCTCTAGAGTACCCGGTGTGTAATGGTGCATACACACGCTCTACAGTACCTGGTCTGTAATGGTGCATACACACGCTCTACAGTACCCGGTCTGTAATGGTGCATACACACGCTCTACAGTACCTGGTCTGTAATGGTGCATACACTCAATCTACAGTACCCGGTCTGTAATGTTGCACTGCATACACAAGATCTACAGTACCTGGTGTGTAATGGTGCATAGACACGCTCTACAGTACCCGGTCTGTATTGGTGCATACACACGCTCTACAGTACCTGGTCTGTAATTGTGCATACACAAGATCTACTGTACCCGGTCTGTAATGGTGCATACACAAGATCTACAGTACCCGGTCTGTAATGGTGCATACACAAGATCTACAGTACCCGGTCTGTAATGGTGCATACACACGATCTACAGTACCCGGTCTGTAATGGTGCATACACACGATCTACAGTACCCGGTCTGTAATGGTGCATGCACACGATCTACAGTACCTGTTCTGTATTGGTGCATGCACAAGATCTACAGTACCCGGTCTGTAATGCTGCATGCACAAGATCTACAGTAACCGGTCTGTAATGGTGCATACACATACTCTACATTACCCGGTCTGTAATGGTGCATACACACGCTCTACATTACCCGGTCTGTAATGGTGCATACACACGATCTACAGTACCCGGTGTGTAATGGTGCATACACTCGATCTACAGTACCATGTCTGTAATGGTGCATACACAAGATCTACAGTACCCTGTGTGTAATGGTGCATACACTCGATCTACAGTACCATGTCTGTAATGGTGCATACACACGCTCTACAGTACCAAGTCTGTAATGGTGCATACACACGATCTACAGTACCCGGTCTGTAATGGTGCATACACACGCTCTACATTACCCGGTCTGTAATGGTGCATACACACGATCTACAGTACCCGGTGTGTAATGGTGCATACACTCGATCTACAGTACCTTGTCTGTAATGGTGCATACACAAGATCTAAAGTACCC
Source organism: Taudactylus pleione (assembly GCA_031769625.1). NCBI lineage: Eukaryota > Metazoa > Chordata > Amphibia > Anura > Myobatrachidae > Taudactylus > Taudactylus pleione. The sequence goes on from JAUIMM010001290.1 coordinate 1,846,871, forward strand.
TGTGTGTAATGGTGCATACACTCGATCTACAGTACCATGTCTGTAATGGTGCATACACACGCTCTACAGTACCAAGTCTGTAATGGTGCATACACACGATCTACAGTACCCGGTCTGTAATGGTGCATACACATGCTCTACAGTACCCGGTCTGTAATGGTGCATACACACGCTCTACAGTACCCGGTCTGTAATTGTGCATACACAAGATCTACAGTACCCGGTCTGTAATGGTGCATACACAAGATCTACAGTACCCGGTCTGTAATGGTGCATGCACAAGATCTACAGTACCCGGTCTGTAATGGTGCATACACAGGATCTACAGTACCCGGTCTGTAAATGTGCATACACACGCTCTAGAGTACCCGGTGTGTAATGGTGCATACACACGCTCTACAGTACCTGGTCTGTAATGGTGCATACACACGCTCTACAGTACCAGGTCTGTAATGGTGCATACACACGCTCTACAGTACCCAGTCTGTAATGGTGCATACACACGCTCTACAGTACCTGGTCTGTAATGGTGCATACACTCAATCTACAGTACCCGGTCTGTAATGGTGCACTGCATACACAAGATCTACAGTACCCGGTGTGTAATGGTGCAAACACATGCTCTACAGTACCCAGTCTGTAATGGTGCATACACACGATCTACAGTACCAGGTGTGTATTGGTGCATACACATGATCTACAGTAATCGAGCTGTAATGGAGCATACACACGCTCTACAGTACCCGGTCTTTAATGGTGCATACACACGCTCTACAGTACCCGGTCTGTAATGGTGCATACACACGATCTACAGTACCCGGTCTGTAATGGTGCATACACACGATCTACTGTACCCGGTCTGTAATGGTGCATACACACGATCTACTGTACCCAGGCTGTAATGGTGCATACACACGCTCTACAGTACCCGGTCTGTAATGGTGCATACACACGCTCAACAGTACCCGGTGTGTAATGGTGCATACACACGCTTTACAGTACCTGGTCTGTAATGGTGCATACACACGCTCTACAGTACCCGGTCTATAATGGTGCATACACACGCTCTACAGTACCCAGTCTGTAATGGTGCATACACACGCTCTACAGTACCCGGTCTATAATGGTGCATACACACGCTCTACAGTACCTGGTCTGTAATTGTGCATACACAAGATCTACTGTACCCGGTCTGTAATGGTGCATACACAAGATCTACAGTACCCGGTCTGTAATGGTGCATACACAAGATCTACAGTACCCGGTCTGTAATGGTGCATACACACGATCTACAGTACCCGGTCTGTAATGGTGCATACACACGATCTACAGTACCCGGTCTGTAATGGTGCATGCACACGATCTACAGTACCTGTTCTGTAATGGTGCATGCACAAGATCTACAGTACCCGGTCTGTAATGCTGCATGCACAAGATCTACAGTAACCGGTCTGTAATGGTGCATACACATACTCTACATTACCCGGTCTGTAATGGTGCATACACACGCTCTACATTACCCGGTCTGTAATGGTGCATACACACGATCTACAGTACCCGGTGTGTAATGGTGCATACACTCGATCTACAGTACCATGTCTGTAATGGTGCATACACAAGATCTACAGTACCCTGTGTGTAATGGTGCATACACTCGATCTACAGTACCATGTCTGTAATGGTGCATACACACGCTCTACAGTACCAAGTCTGTAATGGTGCATACACACGATCTACAGTACCCGGTCTGTAATGGTGCATACACACGCTCTACATTACCCGGTCTGTAATGGTGCATACACACGATCTACAGTACCCGGTGTGTAATGGTGCATACACTCGATCTACAGTACCTTGTCTGTAATGGTGCATACACAAGATCTAAAGTACCCTGTGTGTAATGGTGCATACACTCGATCTACAGTACCATGTCTGTAATGGTGCATACACACGCTCTACAGTACCAAGTCTGTAATGGTGCATACACACGATCTACAGTACCCGGTCTGTAATGGTGCATACACATGCTCTACAGTACCCGGTCTGTAATGGTGCATACACACGCTCTACAGTACCCGGTCTGTAATTGTGCATACACAAGATCTACAGTACCCGGTCTGTAATGGTGCATACACAAGATCTACAGTACCCGGTCTGTAATGGTGCATGCACAAGATCTACAGTACCCGGTCTGTAATGGTGCATACACAGGATCTACAGTACCCGGTCTGTAAATGTGCATACACACGCTCTAGAGTACCCGGTGTGTAATGGTGCATACACACGCTCTACAGTACCTGGTCTGTAATGGTGCATACACACGCTCTACAGTACCAGGTCTGTAATGGTGCATACACACGCTCTACAGTACCCAGTCTGTAATGGTGCATACACACGCTCTACAGTACCTGGTCTGTAATGGTGCATACACTCAATCTACAGTACCCGGTCTGTAATGGTGCACTGCATACACAAGATCTACAGTACCCGGTGTGTAATGGTGCAAACACATGCTCTACAGTACCCAGTCTGTAATGGTGCATACACACGATCTACAGTACCAGGTGTGTATTGGTGCATACACATGATCTACAGTAATCGAGCTGTAATGGAGCATACACACGCTCTACAGTACCCGGTCTTTAATGGTGCATACACACGCTCTACAGTACCCGGTCTGTAATGGTGCATACACACGATCTACAGTACCCGGTCTGTAATGGTGCATACACACGATCTACTGTACCCGGTCTGTAATGGTGCATACACACGATCTACTGTACCCAGGCTGTAATGGTGCATACACACGCTCTACAGTACCCGGTCTGTAATGGTGCATACACACGCTCAACAGTACCCGGTGTGTAATGGTGCATACACACGCTCTACAGTACCTGGTCTGTAATGGTGCATACACACGCTCTACAGTACCCGGTCTATAATGGTGCATACACACGCTCTACAGTACCCAGTCTGTAATGGTGCATACACACGCTCTACAGTACCCGGTCTATAATGGTGCATACACACGCTCTACAGTACCTGGTCTGTAATTGTGCATACACAAGATCTACTGTACCCGGACTGTAATGGTGCATACACAAGATCTACAGTACCCGGTCTGTAATGGTGCATACACAAGATCTACAGTACCCGGTCTGTAATGGTGCATACACACGATCTACAGTACCCGGTCTGTAATGGTGCATACACACGATCTACAGTACCCGGTCTGTAATGGTGCATGCACACGATCTACAGTACCTGTTCTGTAATGGTGCATGCACAAGATCTACAGTACCCGGTCTGTAATGCTGCATGCACAAGATCTACAGTAACCGGTCTGTAATGGTGCATACACACACTCTACATTACCCGGTCTGTAATGGTGCATACACACGCTCTACATTAACCGGTCTGTAATGGTGCATACACACGATCTACAGTACCCGGTGTGTAATGGTGCATACACTCGATCTACAGTACCATGTCTGTAATGGTGCATACACAAGATCTACAGTACCCTGTGTGTAATGGTGCATACACTCGATCTACAGTACCATGTCTGTAATGGTGCATACACACGCTCTACAGTACCAAGTCTGTAATGGTGCATACACACGATCTACAGTACCCGGTCTGTAATGGTGCATACACACGCTCTACATTACCCGGTCTGTAATGGTGCATACACACGATCTACAGTACCCGGTGTGTAATGGTGCATACACTCGATCTACAGTAACTTGTCTGTAATGGTGCATACACAAGATCTAAAGTACCCTGTGTGTAATGGTGCATACACTCGATCTACAGTACCATGTCTGTAATGGTGCATACACACGCTCTACAGTACCAAGTCTGTAATGGTGCATACACACGATCTACAGTACCCGGTCTGTAATGGTGCATACACATGCTCTACAGTACCCGGTCTGTAATGGTGCATACACACGCTCTACAGTACCCGGTCTGTAATTGTGCATACACAAGATCTACAGTACCCGGTCTGTAATGGTGCATACACAAGATCTACAGTACCCGGTCTGTAATGGTGCATGCACAAGATTTACAGTACCCGGTCTGTAATGGTGCATACACAGGATCTACAGTACCCGGTCTGTAAATGTGCATACACACGCTCTAGAGTACCCGGTGTGTAATGGTGCATACACACGCTCTACAGTACCTGGTCTGTAATGGTGCATACACACGCTCTACAGTACCCGGTCTGTAATGGTGCATACACACGCTCTACAGTACCTGGTCTGTAATGGTGCATACACTCAATCTACAGTACCCGGTCTGTAATGTTGCACTGCATACACAAGATCTACAGTACCTGGTGTGTAATGGTGCATAGACACGCTCTACAGTACCCGGTCTGTATTGGTGCATACACACGCTCTACAGTACCTGGTCTGTAATTGTGCATACACAAGATCTACTGTACCCGGTCTGTAATGGTGCATACACAAGATCTACAGTACCCGGTCTGTAATGGTGCATACACAAGATCTACAGTACCCGGTCTGTAATGGTGCATACACACGATCTACAGTACCCGGTCTGTAATGGTGCATACACACGATCTACAGTACCCGGTCTGTAATGGTGCATGCACACGATCTACAGTACCTGTTCTGTATTGGTGCATGCACAAGATCTACAGTACCCGGTCTGTAATGCTGCATGCACAAGATCTACAGTAACCGGTCTGTAATGGTGCATACACATACTCTACATTACCCGGTCTGTAATGGTGCATACACACGCTCTACATTACCCGGTCTGTAATGGTGCATACACACGATCTACAGTACCCGGTGTGTAATGGTGCATACACTCGATCTACAGTACCATGTCTGTAATGGTGCATACACAAGATCTACAGTACCCTGTGTGTAATGGTGCATACACTCGATCTACAGTACCATGTCTGTAATGGTGCATACACACGCTCTACAGTACCAAGTCTGTAATGGTGCATACACACGATCTACAGTACCCGGTCTGTAATGGTGCATACACACGCTCTACATTACCCGGTCTGTAATGGTGCATACACACGATCTACAGTACCCGGTGTGTAATGGTGCATACACTCGATCTACAGTACCTTGTCTGTAATGGTGCATACACAAGATCTAAAGTACCCTGTGTGTAATGGTGCATACACTCGATCTACAGTACCATGTCTGTAATGGTGCATACACACGCTCTACAGTACCAAGTCTGTAATGGTGCATACACACGATCTACAGTACCCGGTCTGTAATGGTGCATACACATGCTCTACAGTACCCGGTCTGTAATGGTGCATACACACGCTCTACAGTACCCGGTCTGTAATTGTGCATACACAAGATCTACAGTACCCGGTCTGTAATGGTGCATACACAAGATCTACAGTACCCGGTCTGTAATGGTGCATGCACAAGATCTACAGTACCCGGTCTGTAATGGTGCATACACAGGATCTACAGTACCCGGTCTGTAAATGTGCATACACACGCTCTAGAGTACCCGGTGTGTAATGGTGCATACACACGCTCTACAGTACCTGGTCTGTAATGGTGCATACACACGCTCTACAGTACCAGGTCTGTAATGGTGCATACACACGCTCTACAGTACCCAGTCTGTAATGGTGCATACACACGCTCTACAGTACCTGGTCTGTAATGGTGCATACACTCAATCTACAGTACCCGGTCTGTAATGGTGCACTGCATACACAAGATCTACAGTACCCGGTGTGTAATGGTGCAAACACATGCTCTACAGTACCCAGTCTGTAATGGTGCATACACACGATCTACAGTACCAGGTGTGTATTGGTGCATACACATGATCTACAGTAATCGAGCTGTAATGGAGCATACACACGCTCTACAGTACCCGGTCTTTAATGGTGCATACACACGCTCTACAGTACCCGGTCTGTAATGGTGCATACACACGATCTACAGTACCCGGTCTGTAATGGTGCATACACACGATCTACTGTACCCGGTCTGTAATGGTGCATACACACGATCTACTGTACCCAGGCTGTAATGGTGCATACACACGCTCTACAGTACCCGGTCTGTAATGGTGCATACACACGCTCAACAGTACCCGGTGTGTAATGGTGCATACACACGCTCTACAGTACCTGGTCTGTAATGGTGCATACACACACTCTACAGTACCCGGTCTATAATGGTGCATACACACGCTCTACAGTACCCAGTCTGTAATGGTGCATACACACGCTCTACAGTACCCGGTCTATAATGGTGCATACACACGCTCTACAGTACCTGGTCTGTAATTGTGCATACACAAGATCTACTGTACCCGGTCTGTAATGGTGCATACACAAGATCTACAGTACCCGGTCTGTAATGGTGCATACACAAGATCTACAGTACCCGGTCTGTAATGGTGCATACACACGATCTACAGTACCCGGTCTGTAATGGTGCATACACACGATCTACAGTACCCGGTCTGTAATGGTGCATGCACACGATCTACAGTACCTGTTCTGTAATGGTGCATGCACAAGATCTACAGTACCCGGTCTGTAATGCTGCATGCACAAGATCTACAGTAACCGGTCTGTAATGGTGCATACACATACTCTACATTACCCGGTCTGTAATGGTGCATACACACGCTCTACATTACCCGGTCTGTAATGGTGCATACACACGATCTACAGTACCCGGTGTGTAATGGTGCATACACTCGATCTACAGTACCATGTCTGTAATGGTGCATACACAAGATCTACAGTACCCTGTGTGTAATGGTGCATACACTCGATCTACAGTACCATGTCTGTAATGGTGCATACACACGCTCTACAGTACCAAGTCTGTAATGGTGCATACACACGATCTACAGTACCCGGTCTGTAATGGTGCATACACACGCTCTACATTACCCGGTCTGTAATGGTGCATACACACGATCTACAGTACCCGGTGTGTAATGGTGCATACACTCGATCTACAGTACCTTGTCTGTAATGGTGCATACACAAGATCTAAAGTACCCTGTGTGTAATGGTGCATACACTCGATCTACAGTACCATGTCTGTAATGGTGCATACACACGCTCTACAGTACCAAGTCTGTAATGGTGCATACACACGATCTACAGTACCCGGTCTGTAATGGTGCATACACATGCTCTACAGTACCCGGTCTGTAATGGTGCATACACACGCTCTACAGTACCCGGTCTGTAATTGTGCATACACAAGATCTACAGTACCCGGTCTGTAATGGTGCATACACAAGATCTACAGTACCCGGTCTGTAATGGTGCATGCACAAGATCTACAGTACCCGGTCTGTAATGGTGCATACACAGGATCTACAGTACCCGGTCTGTAAATGTGCATACACACGCTCTAGAGTACCCGGTGTGTAATGGTGCATACACACGCTCTACAGTACCTGGTCTGTAATGGTGCATACACACGCTCTACAGTACCAGGTCTGTAATGGTGCATACACACGCTCTACAGTACCCAGTCTGTAATGGTGCATACACACGCTCTACAGTACCTGGTCTGTAATGGTGCATACACTCAATCTACAGTACCCGGTCTGTAATGGTGCACTGCATACACAAGATCTACAGTACCCGGTGTGTAATGGTGCAAACACATGCTCTACAGTACCCAGTCTGTAATGGTGCATACACACGATCTACAGTACCAGGTGTGTATTGGTGCATACACATGATCTACAGTAATCGAGCTGTAATGGAGCATACACACGCTCTACAGTACCCGGTCTTTAATGGTGCATACACACGCTCTACAGTACCCGGTCTGTAATGGTGCATACACACGATCTACAGTACCCGGTCTGTAATGGTGCATACACACGATCTACTGTACCCGGTCTGTAATGGTGCATACACACGATCTACTGTACCCAGGCTGTAATGGTGCATACACACGCTCTACAGTACCCGGTCTGTAATGGTGCATACACACGCTCAACAGTACCCGGTGTGTAATGGTGCATACACACGCTCTACAGTACCTGGTCTGTAATGGTGCATACACACGCTCTACAGTACCCGGTCTATAATGGTGCATACACACGCTCTACAGTACCCAGTCTGTAATGGTGCATACACACGCTCTACAGTACCCGGTCTATAATGGTGCATACACACGCTCTACAGTACCTGGTCTGTAATTGTGCATACACAAGATCTACTGTACCCGGTCTGTAATGGTGCATACACAAGATCTACAGTACCCGGTCTGTAATGGTGCATACACAAGATCTACAGTACCCGGTCTGTAATGGTGCATACACACGATCTACAGTACCCGGTCTGTAATGGTGCATACACACGATCTACAGTACCCGGTCTGTAATGGTGCATGCACACGATCTACAGTACCTGTTCTGTAATGGTGCATGCACAAGATCTACAGTACCCGGTCTGTAATGCTGCATGCACAAGATCTACAGTAACCGGTCTGTAATGGTGCATACACATACTCTACATTACCCGGTCTGTAATGGTGCATACACACGCTCTACATTAACCGGTCTGTAATGGTGCATACACACGATCTACAGTACCCGGTGTGTAATGGTGCATACACTCGATCTACAGTACCATGTCTGTAATGGTGCATACACAAGATCTACAGTACCCTGTGTGTAATGGTGCATACACTCGATCTACAGTACCATGTCTGTAATGGTGCATACACACGCTCTACAGTACCAAGTCTGTAATGGTGCATACACACGATCTACAGTACCCGGTCTGTAATGGTGCATACACACGCTCTACATTACCCGGTCTGTAATGGTGCATACACACGATCTACAGTACCCGGTGTGTAATGGTGCATACACTCGATCTACAGTACCATGTCTGTAATGGTGCATACACAAGATCTAATGTACCCTGTGTGTAATGGTGCATACACTCGATCTACAGTACCATGTCTGTAATGGTGCATACACACGCTCTACAGTACCAAGTCTGTAATGGTGCATACACACGATCTACAGTACCCGGTCTGTAATGGTGCATACACATGCTCTACAGTACCCGGTCTGTAATGGTGCATACACACGCTCTACAGTACCCGGTCTGTAATTGTGCATACACAAGATCTACAGTACCCGGTCTGTAATGGTGCATACACAAGATCTACAGTACCCGGTCTGTAATGGTGCATGCACAAGATCTACAGTACCCGGTCTGTAATGGTGCATACACAGGATCTACAGTACCCGGTCTGTAAATGTGCATACACACGCTCTAGAGTACCCGGTGTGTAATGGTGCATACACACGCTCTACAGTACCTGGTCTGTAATGGTGCATACACACGCTCTACAGTACCAGGTCTGTAATGGTGCATACACACGCTCTACAGTACCCAGTCTGTAATGGTGCATACACACGCTCTACAGTACCTGGTCTGTAATGGTGCATACACTCAATCTACAGTACCCGGTCTGTAATGGTGCACTGCATACACAAGATCTACAGTACCCGGTGTGTAATGGTGCAAACACATGCTCTACAGTACCCAGTCTGTAATGGTGCATACACACGATCTACAGTACCAGGTGTGTATTGGTGCATACACATGATCTACAGTAATCGATCTGTAATGGAGCATACACACGCTCTACAGTACCCGGTCTTTAATGGTGCATACACACGCTCTACAGTACCCGGTCTGTAATGGTGCATACACACGATCTACAGTACCCGGTCTGTAATGGTGCATACACACGATCTACTGTACCCGGTCTGTAATGGTGCATACACACGATCTACTGTACCCAGGCTGTAATGGTGCATACACACGCTCTACAGTACCCGGTCTGTAATGGTGCATACACACGCTCAACAGTACCCGGTGTGTAATGGTGCATACACACGCTCTACAGTACCTGGTCTGTAATGGTGCATACACACGCTCTACAGTACCCGGTCTATAATGGTGCATACACACTCTCTACAGTACCCAGTCTGTAATGGTGCATACACACGCTCTACAGTACCCGGTCTGTAATGGTGCATACTAGGGGTGAGCGGGTTCGGATTTCTGAAATCCGAACCCCCCCGAGCCCCCCCGATCCGAGTCCGATCCGAGTCAGGCTCGACTTTTCCCGCCTGACTCGGATCTGACATCGAGGCAAAACGTCATCATCCCGCCTTCCGAGTCTCGCGGGTTTTGGATCCTATATAAGGTACCCGCGTCGGCGCCATTTTCTCACTCGGCTGTGGACAGTGAAGAGGGAGGGTGGGAGTTAGTGCTGTGTAGTGTAGTGTAGTGTAGTGCTGCTGTTGTCCACTACTTCAAAGTCCATAGGGGCTGGCTGTGTTGTGCTGTGCTGCTGTTGTTAATAGGGGCTGTGTCCACTACTTCAAAGTCCATAGGGGCTGGCTGGACTGTGTTGTGCAGTCAGTTCCAAAGTCCTGTGCAGTGTCCCAGTCCTAAAGGGGTGCTGTAGTGTTGTCCAGGGGGTGCTCTGTCCATCAGGGGTGCTCCCCCCAAGTGCTAAAAAAATAATATATTTTCTGTGTTTGTGAATTGTGTGCGCAGTAGCCGCACGTGCATCAACAAAGTAGTGCCAAGCGTGCGCCTGTGTCATAAGTAAAGGGCCGGCTGGCTTGACCGTTAAGGGTGCTGTAACCCCCGAAAGTACACTCCAGTCCAAACCAAAAAAAAAATTATTTTCTGTGTTTGTGAATTGTGTGCGCAGTAGCCGCACGTGCATCAACAAAGTAGTGCCAAGCGTGCGCCTGTGTCATAAGTAAAGGGCCGGCTGGCTTGACCGTTAAAGGGTGCTGTAACCCCCGAAAGTACACTCCAGTCCAAACCAAAAAAAAATTATTTTCTGTGGTTGTGAATTGTGTGCGCAGTAGCCGCACGTGCATCAACAAAGTAGTGCCAAGCGTGCGCCTGTGTCATAAGTAAAGGGCCGGCTGGCTTGACCGTTAAGGGTGCTGTAACCCCCGAAAGTACACTCCAGTCCAAACCTAAAAAAAAATTATTTTCTGTGTTTGTGAATTGTGTGCGCAGTAGCCGCACGTGCATCAACAAAGTAGTGCCAAGAGTGCGCCTGTGTCATAAGTAAAGGGCCGGCTGGCTTGACCGTTAAAGGGTGCTGTAACCCCCGAAAGTACACTCCAGTCCAAACCAAAAAAAAATTATTTTCTGTGTTTGTGAATTGTGTGCGCAGTAGCCGCACGTGCATCAACAAAGTAGTGCCAAGCGTGCGCCTGTGTCATAAGTAAAGGGCCGGCTGGCTTGACCGTTAAAGGGTGCTGTAACCCCTGAAAGTACACTCCAGTCCAAACCAAAAAAAAATTATTTTCTGTGTTTGTGAATTGTGTGCGCAGTAGCCGCACGTGCATCAACAAAGTAGTGCCAAGCGTGCGCCTGTGTCATAAGTAAAGGGCCGGCTGGCTTGACCGTTAAGGGTGCTGTAACTCCCGAAAGTACACTCCAGTCCAAACCAAAAAAAAAATTATTTTCTGTGTTTGTGAATTGTGTGCGCAGTAGCCACACGTGCATCAACAAAGTAGTGCCAAGCGTGCGCCTGTGTCATAAGTAAAGGGCCGGCTGGCTTGACCGTTAAGGGTGCTGTAACCCCCGAAAGTACACTCCAGTCCAAACCAAAAAAAAAATTATTTTCTGTGTTTGTGAATTGTGTGCGCAGTAGCCGCACGTGCATCAACAAAGTAGTGCCAAGCGTGCGCCTGTGTCATAAGTAAAGGGCCGGCTGGCTTGACCGTTAAGGGTGCTGTAACCCCCGAAAGTACACTCCAGTCCAAACCTAAAAAAAAATTATTTTCTGTGTTTGTGACTTGTGTGCGCAGTAGCCGCACGTGCATCAACAAAGTAGTGCCAAGCGTGCGCCTGTGTCATAAGTAAAGGGCCGGCTGGCTTGACCGTTAAAGGGTGCTGTAACCCCCGAAAGTACACTCCAGTCCAAACCAAAAAAAAATTATTTTCTGTGTTTGTGAATTGTGTGTGCAGTAGCCGCACGTGCATCAACAAAGTAGTGCCAAGCGTGCGCCTGTGTCATAAGTAAAGGGCCGGCTGGCTTGACCGTTAAAGGGTGCTGTAACCCCCAAAGTACACTCCAGTCCAAACCAAAAAAAAATTATTTTCTGTGTTTGTGAATTGTGTGCGCAGTAGCCGCACGTGCATCAACAAAGTAGTGCCAAGCGTGCGCCTGTGTCATAAGTAAAGGGCCGGCTGGCTTGACCGTTAAAGGGTGCTGTAACCCCCAAAGTACACTCCAGTCCAAACCAAAAAAAAATTATTTTCTGTGTTTGTGAATTGTGTGCGCAGTAGCCGCACGTGCATCAACAAAGTAGTGCCAAGAGTGCGCCTGTGTCATAAGTAAAGGGCCGGCTGGCTTGACCGTTAAAGGGTGCTGTAACCCACAAAGTACACTCCAGTCCGAACCAAAAAAAAATTTATTTTCTGTGTTTAGCCGCACGTATATATCAAATCGATATAACATAAATGGAGGACCAAACTTTCTCCGATAAAAATAAAATAGAGAAAGATCAAGAACCACTTCCTCCTAGTGCTGAAGCTGCTGCCACTAGTCATGACATAGACGATAACATGCCATCAACGTCGTCTGCCAAGGCCGATGCCCAATGTCATAGTAGAGGGCACATACAATCCCAAATGGCAAAGTTCAGGAAAATGACCTTGAAAAAGACATTTAAATCAGCTGAAGAGAAACGTAAACTTGCCAATATGCCATTTACGACACGGAGTGGCAAGGAACGGCTAAGGTCGATCCCTAGTATGTTCATGACTAGTGGTTCAGCTTCACATGACGATGGAAGCACTCCTCCCACTAAAAAAATCAAAAGAGTTAAGCTGGCAAAAGCACAGCGAAGAACTGTGCTTTCTAAGAAGATATCACAAATCCCCAAAGAGAGTCCAAGTGTGGTGGTGGTTGCGATGCCTGACCTTCCCAGCACTGGACGGGAAGAGGTGGCTCTTTCCACCATTTGCACGCCCCCTGCAAGTGCTGAAAGGAGCACCCACAGTCCACTTGCTGATATGCAAATTGAAGATGTCACTGTTGAAGTACAACAGGATGAGGATACTGGTGTAGCTGGCGCTGAGGAGGAAGTTGGCGAGGAGGATTCTGATGGTGATGTGGTTTGTTTAAATCAGGCTCCGGGGGAGACAGTTGTTGTCCGTGGGATGAAAAAGCCCATCACGGTCATGCCTGGGCAGAAGACCAAACATTCCACCTCTTTGGTCTGGCAATATTTCTATCCAAATCCGGACAACAACTGTCTTGCCATATGTACCATATGTAAAGGTGAAATAAGTAGGGGTAGGGACGTCAACCACCTAGGAACATCCTCCCTTATACGGCACCTGCAGCGCGTTCATAAAAAGTTACTGTCAAGTTCAGAAACTTTGGCTCAGACCGTAAGCAGTCCAGGGACACCTAAATCCCGTTGTCCTGTTGTATCCAAGCGCCTGCAAACCACACCGTCAACTCCCTCCTCGTCAATTTCCTCCTTAGTCAGGATCGGAAGTAGTCCTGCAGGCCATATCACTGGCATGACTGACTCTCCTATCCGGGATTCCTCCGGAGGATCCTGCATTGCTACGCCTACTGCTGCCGCTGCTGCTGTTGCTGCTGCTGCTGGGAGTCGTTCATCATCCCAGAGAGGAAGTAGGAACACCACTACTTTTACTAAACAATTGACCCTCCAACAGTCCTTAGCGAGGAGGATGAAGTACGACAGCAGTCATCCTGAAGCAAAACGTATAACTGAGGCCTTGACTGCTATGTTGGTGTTAGACGTGCGTCCGGTATCCGCCATTAGTGCAGTGGGATTTAGACAATTGATGGAGGTAGTGTGTCCCCGGTTCCAAATCCCGTCTAGATTCCACTTCACTAGGCAGGCGATACCGAGACTGTACAGAAACGTCAGAAAAAGTGTCCTCAGTGTCCTGAAAAATGCCGTTGTACACAATGTCCACTTAACCACGGACATGTGGACAAGTGGAACAGGGCAGACTAAGGACTATATGACTGTGACAGCCCACTGGGTAGATGTATCACCTTACGCAGCAACAGCAGCAGCGTCACCAGTAGCAGCATCTCAGAAACGCCAGCTCGTTACAAGGCAGGCTACGCTGTGTATCACCGGTTTCAGTAAGAGGCACACCGCCGACAACCTCTTAGAGAAACTGAGGGAAATCATCGCCCAGTGGCTTACCCCACTTAGACTCTCCTGGGGATTTGTGATATCTGACAACGCCACCAATATTGTGCGGGCATTACATCTGGGCAAATTCCAGCACGTCCCATGTTTTGCTCACACAATAAACTTGGTGGTGCAGAATTTTCTGAAAAGCGACAGGGGCGTGCAGGAGACGCTTTGGGTGGCCCAAAAAATTTCTGGCCACTTTCGCCATTCAGCGACTGCGTGCCGAAGACTGGAGCGCCAGCAAACACTCTTGAACCTGCCCCGCCATCACCTGAAGCAAGAGGTTGTGACGCGGTGGAACTCAACCCTCTATATGCTTCAGAGGATGGAGGAGCAGCAAAAGGCCATACAAGCCTATACATCCACCTATGACATAGGCAAAGGAGGGGGTATGCACCTGACTCAAGCGCAGTGGAGAATGATTTCCGTGTTGTGCAAGGTTCTTCAGCCCTTCGAACTTGCCACACGTGAAGTCAGTTCAGACACTGCCAGCTTGAGTCAGGTCATTCCCCTCATCAGGCTTTTGCAGAAGCAGCTGGAGAAAGTGAAGGAGGAGCTAAGACGGAGCGATTCCGCTCGGCATGTGGGACTTGTGGATGAAGCCCTTCATTCGCTTTGCCAGGATTCCAGGGTGGTCAATCTGTTGAAATCAGACCACTACATTTTGGCCACCGTGCTCGATCCTAGGTTTAAAGCCTATGTGGTGTCTCTCTTTCCGGCCGACACAAGCCTGCAGAGGTGCAAAGACCTGCTGGTGAACACACTGTCAGCTGAAGCGGAACGTGACACGTCAACGGCTCCTTCTTCATTTTCTCCCGCAACTGGGGCTGCCAGGAAAAAACTTAGGTATCCTAAGCAACCCGCTGGCGGTGATGCAGGGCAGGCAGGACCAAGTTTGGACATCTGGTCCGGACTGAAGGACCTGGCAACAATTTCTGACATGTCTACTGTCACTGCATATGATACTGTCACCATTGACAGAATGGTGGAGGATTACATCGGTGACAGCATCCAAGTAGGCATGTCAGACAGTCCATACCTGTACTGGCAGGAAAAAGAGGCAATTTGGAGGCCCCTGTACAAACTGGCTCTATTTTACCTGAGTTGCCCCCCCTCCAGTGTGTACTCCGAAAGAGTGTTTAGTGCAGCCGGGAACCTTGTCAGCGAAAGGCGTAGGAGGTTGCTTCCACAGAATGTGGAGAAGATGATGTTCATCAAAATGAATTATCAGCTCTTCCAGGGAGACCAGCCTCCAGAAGGTACAGAGGGACCTGTGGTGGTGGATTCAAGTGGGGACGAGTTAATACTTTGTGAGGATGAGGATGTACACACTGAAGAGGGTGAGGAATCGGTGGATGAGGAGGATGAGGATGACATCTTGCCTCCGTAGAGCCAGTTTGTGCAGGGACACATTAATTGCCAGCTTGTTTTGTGGGGGCCCAAACGAACCAATCATTTCAGCCACAGTTGTGTGGCAGACCCTGGCGCTGAAATGATTGATTTGTTAAAGTGTGCATGTCCTGTTTATACAACATAAGGGTGGGTGGGAGGGCCCAAGGACAATTCCATCTTGCACCTCTTTTTTTCTTTGCATTATGTACAGTTTGGGGCCTAGTTTTTCTAAATGCCATCCTGCCTGCCACTGCAGTGTCACTCCTAGATGGGTCACGTGTTTGTGCCGCCCACTCGTGTCGCTTAGCATAGTCATCCAGCTACCTCGGTGCAACCTTTTGGACATAAAAACACTATTGTGAGGTGTGAGGTGTTCAGAATAGACTGGAAATGAGTGGAAATTAAGGTTATTGAGGTTAATAATAGCATAGGAGCAGAAAAACCTACAAATTCTGTGATTTTAGCTGTTTTTATGCTTTTTTTCAAAAAAATACAGATCCAAAACACAAAACCCAGAACCCAAAACACGGAAGGGTGGTTTTGGCAAAACCAATCCAGATCCAAAACACGAAGAAAGATCCAGATCCAAAACCAAAACACAAAACACGAAAAGTGGCCGATGCACACCCCTAGTGCATACACACGCTCTACAGTACCTGGTCTGTAATGGTGCATACACACGATCTACAGTACCCGGTCTGTAATGGTGCACTGCATACACATGCTGTACTGTACCCAATCTGTAATGGTGCATGCACACGCTCTACAGTACCCGGTCTGTAATGGTGCACACTGCATACAGAAGATCTACAGTACCCGGTCTGTAATGGTGCTTACACACGATCTACAGTACCCGGTCTGTAATGGTGCATACACACGCTCTACAGTACCCGGTCTGTAATGGTGCACACTACATACAGAAGATCTACAGTACCCGGTCTGTAATGGTGCATACACACGATCTACAGTACCCGGTCTGTAATGGTGCATACACACGATCTACAGTACCCGGTCTGTAATGGTGCATACACACGCTCTACAGTACCCAGTCTGTAATGGTGCACACTGCATACAGAAGATCTACAGTACACGGTCTGTAATGGTGCATACACACGATCTACAGAACCCGGTCTGTAATGGTGCATACACACGATCTACAGTACCCGGTCTGTAATGGTGCATGCACACGATCTACAGTACCCGGTCTGTAATGGTGCATGCATAAGATCTACAGTACCCGGTCTGTAATGGTGCATACACACGCTCTACAGTACGTGGTCTATAATGGTGCATACACACGATCTACAGTACCCTGTCTGTAATGGTGCACTGCATACACACGCAGTACAGTACCCAATCTGTAATGGTGCATACACACGCTCTACAGTACCCGGTCTGTAATGGTGCATACACACGCTCTACAGTACCCGGTCTGTAATGGTGCACACTGCATACAGAAGATCTACAGTACCCGGTCTGTAATGGTGCATACACACGATCTACAGTACCCGGTCTGAAATGGTGCATACACACGCTCTACAGTACCCGGTCTGTAATGGTGCACACTGAATACAGAAGATCTACAGTACCCGGTCTGTAATGGTGCATACACACGATCTACAGTACCCGGTCTGTAATGGTGCATGCACACGATCTACAATACCCGTTCTGTAATGGTGCATGCACAAGATCTACAGTACCCGGTCTGTATTGGTGCATGCACAAGATCTACAGTACCCGGTCTGTAATGGTGCATACACATACTCTACATTACCCGGTCTGTAATGGTGCATACACATGCTCTACATTACCCGGTCTGTAATGGTGCATACACACGATCTACAGGAACCGGTGTGTAATGGTGCATACACTCGATCTACAGTACCATGTCTGTAATGGTGCATACACAAGATCTACAGTAGCCTGTGTGTAATGGTGCATACACACGCTCTACAGTACCCGGTCTGTAAGGGTGCATACACAAGATCTACAGTACCCGGTCTGTAATGGTGCATACACACGATCTACAGTACCCGGTCTGTAATGGTGCATACACACGCTCTACAGTACCCGGTCTGTAATGGTGCACACTGCATACAGAAGATCTACAGTACCCGGTCTGTAATGGTGCATACACACGATCTACAGTACCCGGTCTGAAATGGTGCATACACACGCTCTACAGTACCCGGTCTGTAATGGTGCACACTGAATACAGAAGATCTACAGTACCCGGTCTGTAATGGTGCATACACACGATCTACAGTACCTGGTCTGTAATGGTGCATACACACGATCTACAGTACCCGGTCTGTAATGGTGCATGCACACGATCTACAGTACCCATTCTGTAATGGTGCATGCACAAGATCTACAGTACCCGGTCTGTATTGGTGCATGCACAAGATCTACAGTACCCGGTCTGTAATGGTGCATACACATACTCT
Source organism: Taudactylus pleione (assembly GCA_031769625.1). Lineage (NCBI taxonomy): Eukaryota > Metazoa > Chordata > Amphibia > Anura > Myobatrachidae > Taudactylus > Taudactylus pleione. The sequence continues at coordinate 1,864,972 of JAUIMM010001290.1, forward strand.
ACATTACCCGGTCTGTAATGGTGCATACACACGCTCTACATTACCCGGTCTGTAATGGTGCATACACACGATCTACAGTACCCGGTGTGTAATGGTGCATACACTCGCTCTACAGTACCATGTCTGTAATGGTGCATACACAAGATCTACAGTAGCCTGTGTGTAATGGTGCATACACACGCTCTACAGTACCCGGTCTGTAAGGGTGCATACACTCGATCTACAGTACCCGGTCTGTAATGGTGCATACACACGCTCTACAGTACCCGGTCTGTAATGGTGCACACTGCATACAGAAGATCTACAGTACACGGTCTGTAATGGTGCATACACACGATCTACAGTACCCGGTCTGTAATGGTGCATACACACGATCTACAGTACCCGGTCTGTAATGGTGCATGCACACGATCTACAGTACCCGGTCTGTAATGGTGCATGCATAAGATCTACAGTACCCGGTCTGTAATGGTGCATACACACGCTCTACAGTACGTGGTCTATAATGGTGCATACACACGATCTACAGTACCCTGTCTGTAATGGTGCACTGCATACACACGCAGTACAGTACCCAATCTGTAATGGTGCATACACACGCTCTACAGTACCCGGTCTGTAATGGTGCATACACACGCTTTACAGTACCCGGTCTGTAATGGTGCACACTGCATACAGAAGATCTACAGTACCCGGTCTGTAATGGTGCATACACACGATCTACAGTACCCGGTCTGAAATGGTGCATACACACGCTCTACAGTACCCGGTCTGTAATGGTGCACACTGAATACAGAAGATCTACAGTACCCGGTCTGTAATGGTGCATACACACGATCTACAGTACCCGGTCTGTAATGGTGCATGCACACGATCTACAATACCCGTTCTGTAATGGTGCATGCACAAGATCTACAGGAACCGGTGTGTAATGGTGCATACACTCGATCTACAGTACCATGTCTGTAATGGTGCATACACAAGATCTACAGTAGCCTGTGTGTAATGGTGCATAAACACGCTCTACAGTACCCGGTCTGTAAGGGTGCATACACAAGGTCTACAGTACCCGGTCTGTAATGGTGCATACACACGATCTACAGTACCCGGTCTGTAATGGTGCATACACACGCTCTACAGTACCCGGTCTGTAATGGTGCACACTGCATACAGAAGATCTACAGTACCCGGTCTGTAATGGTGCATACACACGATCTACAGTACCCGGTCTGAAATGGTGCATACACACGCTCTACAGTACCCGGTCTGTAATGGTGCACACTGAATACAGAAGATCTACAGTACCCGGTCTGTAATGGTGCATACACATGATCTACAGTACCCGGTCTGTAATTGTGCATACACACGATCTACAGTACCCGGTCTGTAATGGTGCATGCACACGATCTACAGTACCCGTTCTGTAATGGTGCATGCACAAGATCTACAGTACCCGGTCTGTATTGGTGCATGCACAAGATCTACAGTACCCGGTCTGTAATGGTGCATACACATACTCTACATTACCCAGTCTGTAATGGTGCATACACACGCTCTACATTACCCGGTCTGTAATGGTGCATACACACGATCTACAGTACCCGGTGTGTAATGGTGCATACACTCGATCTACAGTACCATGTCTGTAATGGTGCATACACAAGATCTACAGTAGCCTGTGTGTAATGGTGCATACACACGCTCTACAGTACCCGGTCTGTAAGGGTGCATACACACGATCTACAGTACCCGGTCTGTAATGGTGCATACACACGCTCTACAGTACCCGGTCTGTATTGGTGCATACACACGCTCTACAGTACCCGGTCTGTAATTGTGCATACACAAGATCTACTGTTCCCGGTCTGTAATGGTGCATACACAAGATCTACCGTACCCGGTCTGTAATGGTGCATACACAAGATCTACAGTTCCCGGTCTGTAATGGTGCATACACACGCTCTACAGTACCCGGTCTGTAATGGTGCATACACACGCTCTACAGTACCCGGTCTGTAATGGTGCATACACACGCTCTACAGTACCTGGTCTGTAATGGTGCATACACTCAATCTACAGTACCCGGTCTGTAATGGTGCACTGCATACACAAGATCTACAGTACCCGGTGTGTAATGGTGCAAACACATGCTCTACAGTACCCAGTCTGTAATGGTGCATACACACGATCTACAGTACCAGGTGTGTATTGGTGCATACACATGATCTACAGTAACCGATCTGTAATGGAGCATACACACGCTCTACAGTACCCGGTCTTTAATGGTGCAAACACACGCTCTACAGTACCATGTCTGTAATGGTGCATACACACGATCTACAGTACCCAGTCTGTAATGGTGCATACACACGATCTACTGTACCCGGTCAGTAATGGTGCATACACACGATCTACTGTACCCAGGCTGTAATGGTGCATTCACACGATCTACAGTACCCGGTCTGTAATGGTGCATACACACGCTCTACAGTACCCGGTGTGTAATGGTGCATACACACGCTCTACAGTACACGGTCTGTAATGGTGCGTAGACACGCTCTACAGTACCCGCTCTGTATTGGTGCATACACACGATCTACAGTACCCGGTCTCTAATGGTGCATACACACGATCTACAGTACCCGGTCTGTAATGGTGCATACACACGCTCTACAGTACCCGGTCTGTAATGGTGCATACGCCACCCAGTCTGTAATGGTGCATACACATGATCTACAGTACCCGGTGTGTAATGTTGCATACACACACTCTACAGTACCTGTTCTGTAATGGTGCATACACACGCTCTACAGTACCTGGTCTGTAATGGTGCATACACATGATCTACAGTACCTGGTCTGTAATGGTGCATACACACGCTCTACAGTACCCGGTGTGTAATGGTGCATACACACGCTCTACTGTACCCGGTCTGCAATGGTGCATACACACGATCTACATTACCCGGTCTGTAATGGTGCATACACACGATCTACAGTACCCGGTCTGTAATGGTGCATACGCCACCCGGTCTGTAATGGTGCATACACACGATCTACAGTACCCGGTGTGTAATGGTGCATACACACGCTCTACAGTACCCGGTCTGTAATGGTGCATACACACGATCTACAGTACCCGGTCTGTAATGGTGCATACACACGATCTACAGTACCCGGTCTGTAATGGTGCATACACACGATCTACAGTACCCGTTCTGTAATGGTGCATACACACGATCTACAGTACCCGGTCTGTAATGGTGCATACACACGATCTACAGTACCCGTTCTGTAATGGTGCATACACACGATCTACAGTACCCGGTCTGTAATGGTGCATACACACGATCTACAGTACCCGGTCTGTAATGGTGCATACACACGATCTACAGTACCCGGTCTGTAAAGATGCATACACACGCTCTACTGTACCCGTTCTGTAATGGTGCATACACACGATCTACAGTACCCGGTCTGTAATGGTGCATACACACGATCTACAGTACCCGGTCTGTAATGGTGCATACACACGATCTACAGTACCCGGTCTGTAATGGTGCATACACACGATCTACAGTACCCGGTCTGTAAAGATGCATACACACGCTCTACTGTACCCGTTCTGTAATGGTGCATACACACGATCTACAGTACCCGGTCTGTAATGGTGCATACACACGATTTACTGTACCAGGTCTGTAATGCTGCATACACACGCTCTGCAGTACCCTGTCTGTAATGGTGCATACACATGATCTTCAGTACCCGGTGTGTAATGGTGCATACACTCGATCTACAGTACCATGTCTGTAATGGTGCATACACAAGATCTACAGTACCCTGTGTGTAATGGTGCATACACTCGATCTACAGTACCATGTCTGTAATGGTGCATACACACGCTCTACAGTACCTAGTCTGTAATGGTGCATACACACGATCTACAGTACCCGGTCTGTAATGGTGCATACACACGCTCTACATTACCCGGTCTGTAATGGTGCATACACACGATCTACAGTACCCGGTTTGTAATGGTGCATACACTCGATCTACAGTACCATGTCTGTAATGGTGCATACACAAGATCTAAAGTACCCTGTGTGTAATGGTGCATACACTCGATCTACAGTACCCGGTGTGTAATGGTGCATACACACGCTCTACAGTACCCGGTCTGTAATGGTGCATACACACGATCTACAGTACCCGGTCTGTAATGGTGCATACACACGATCTACAGTACCCGTTCTGTAATGGTGCATACACACGATCTACAGTACCCGGTCTGTAATGGTGCATACACACGATCTACAGTACCCATTCTGTAATGGTGCATACACACGATCTACAGTACCCGGTCTGTAATGGTGCATACACACGATCTACAGTACCCGGTCTGTAATGGTGCATACACACGATCTACAGTACCCGGTCTGTAAAGATGCATACACACGCTCTACTGTACCCGTTCTGTAATGGTGCATACACACGATCTACAGTACCCGGTCTGTAATGGTGCATACACACGATCTACAGTACCCGGTCTGTAATGGTGCATACACACGATCTACAGTACCCGGTCTGTAATGGTGCATACACACGATCTACAGTACCCGGTCTGTAAAGATGCATACACACGCTCTACTGTACCCGTTCTGTAATGGTGCATACACACGATCTACAGTACCCGGTCTGTAATGGTGCATACACACGATTTACTGTACCAGGTCTGTAATGCTGCATACACACGCTCTGCAGTACCCTGTCTGTAATGGTGCATACACATGATCTTCAGTACCCGGTGTGTAATGGTGCATACACTCGATCTACAGTACCATGTCTGTAATGGTGCATACACAAGATCTACAGTACCCTGTGTGTAATGGTGCATACACTCGATCTACAGTACCATGTCTGTAATGGTGCATACACACGCTCTACAGTACCTAGTCTGTAATGGTGCATACACACGATCTACAGTACCCGGTCTGTAATGGTGCATACACACGCTCTACATTACCCGGTCTGTAATGGTGCATACACACGATCTACAGTACCCGGTTTGTAATGGTGCATACACTCGATCTACAGTACCATGTCTGTAATGGTGCATACACAAGATCTAAAGTACCCTGTGTGTAATGGTGCATACACTCGATCTACAGTACCATGTCTGTAATGGTGCATACACACGCTCTACAGTACCAAGTCTGTAATGGTGCATACACACGATCTACAGTACCCGGTCTGTAATGGTGCATACACATGCTCTACAGTACCCGGTCTGTAATGGTGCATACACACGCTCTACAGTACCCAGTCTGTAATTGTGCATACACAAGATCTACAGTACCCGGTCTGTAATGGTGCATACACAAGATCTACAGTACCCGGTCTGTAATGGTGCATGCACAAGATCTACAGTACCCGGTCTGTAATGGTGCATACACACGATCTACAGTACCCGGTCTGTAAATGTGCATACACATGCTCTAGAGTACCCGGTGTGTAATGGTGCATACACACGCTCTACAGTACCTGGTCTGTAATGGTGCATACACACGCTCTACAGTACCAGGTCTGTAATGGTGCATACACACGCTCTACAGTACCCGGTCTGTAATGGTGCATACACACGCTCTACAGTACCTGGTCTGTAATGGTGCATACACTCAATCTACAGTACCCGGTCTGTAATGGTGCACTGCATACACAAGATCTACAGTACCCGGTGTGTAATGGTGCAAACACATGCTCTACAGTACCCAGTCTGTAATGGTGCATACACACGATCTACAGTACCAGGTGTGTATTGGTGCATACACATGATCTACAGTAATCGATCTGTAATGGAGCATACACACGCTCTACAGTACCCGGTCTTTAATGGTGCATACACACGCTCTACAGTACCTGGTCTGTAATGGTGCATACACACGATCTACAGTACCCGGTCTGTAATGGTGCATACACACGATCTACTGTACCCGGTCTGTAATGGTGCATACACACGATCTACTGTACCCAGGCTGTAATGGTGCATACACACGCTCTACAGTACCCGGTCTGTAATGGTGCATACACACGCTCAACAGTACCCGGTGTGTAATGGTGCATACACACGCTCTACAGTACCTGGTCTGTAATGGTGCATACACACGCTCTACAGTACCCGGTCTATAATGGTGCATACACACGCTCTACAGTACCCAGTCTGTAATGGTGCATACACACGCTCTACAGTACCCGGTCTGTAATGGTGCATACACACGCTCTACAGTACGTGGTCTGTAATGGTGCATACACACGATCTACAGTACCCGGTCTGTAATGGTGCACTGCATACACATGCTGTACTGTACCCAATCTGTAATGGTGCATGCACACGCTCTACAGTACCCGGTCTGTAATGGTGCACACTGCATACAGAAGATCTACAGTACCCGGTCTGTAATGGTGCTTACACACGATCTACAGTACCCGGTCTGTAATGGTGCATACACACGCTCTACAGTACCCAGTCTGTAATGGTGCACACTACATACAGAAGATCTACAGTACCCGGTCTGTAATGGTGCATACACACGATCTACAGTACCCGGTCTGTAATGGTGCATACACACGATCTACAGTACCCGGTCTGTAATGGTGCATACACACGCTCTACAGTACCCGGTCTGTAATGGTGCACACTGCATACAGAAGATCTACAGTACACGGTCTGTAATGGTGCATACACACGATCTACAGTACCCGGTCTGTAATGGTGCATACACACGATCTACAGTACCCGGTCTGTAATGGTGCATGCACACGATCTACAGTACCCGGTCTGTAATGGTGCATGCATAAGATCTACAGTACCCGGTCTGTAATGGTGCATACACACGCTCTACAGTACGTGGTCTATAATGGTGCATACACACGATCTACAGTACCCTGTCTGTAATGGTGCACTGCATACACACACAGTACAGTACCCAATCTGTAATGGTGCATACACACGCTCTACAGTACCCGGTCTGTAATGGTGCATACACACGCTCTACAGTACCCGGTCTGTAATGGTGCACACTGCATACAGAAGATCTACAGTACCCGGTCTGTAATGGTGCATACACACGATCTACAGTACCCGGTCTGAAATGGTGCATACACACGCTCTACAGTACCCGGTCTGTAATGGTGCACACTGAATACAGAAGATCTACAGTACCCGTTCTGTAATGGTGCATACACACGATCTACAGTACCCGGTCTGCAATGGTGCATGCACACGATCTACAGTACCCGTTCTGTAATGGTGCTTGCACAAGATCTACAGTACCCGGTCTGTATTGGTGCATGCACAAGATCTACAGTACCCGGTCTGTAATGGTGCATACACATACTCTACATTACCCGGTCTGTAATGGTGCATACACACGCTCTACATTACCCTGTCTGTAATGGTGCATACACACGATCTACAGTACCCGGTGTGTAATGGTGCATACACTCGATCTACAGTACCATGTCTGTAATGGTGCATACACAAGATCTACAGTAGCTTGTGTGTAATGGTGCATACACACGCTCTACAGTACCCGGTCTGTAAGGGTGCATACACAAGATCTACAGTACCCGGTCTGTAATGGTGCATACACACGATCTACAGTACCCGGTCTGTAATGGTGCATACACACGCTCTACAGTACCCGGTCTGTAATGGTGCACACTGCATACAGAAGATCTACAGTACCCGGTCTGTAATGGTGCATACACACGATCTACAGTACCCGGTCTGAAATGGTGCATACACACGCTCTACAGTACCCGTTCTGTAATGGTGCACACTGAATACAGAAGATCTACAGTACCCGGTCTGTAATGGTGCATACACACGATCTACAGTACCCAGTCTGTAATGGTGCATACACACGATCTACAGTACCCGGTCTGTAATGGTGCATGCACACGATCTACAGTACCCGTTCTGTAATGGTGCATGCACAAGATCTACAGTACCCGGTCTGTATTGGTGCATGCACAAGATCTACAGTACCCGGTCTGTAATGGTGCATACACATACTCTACATTACCCGGTCTGTAATGGTGCATACACACGCTCTACATTACCCGGTCTGTAATGGTGCATACACACGATCTACAGTACCCGGTGTGTAATGGTGCATACACTCGATCTACAGTACCATGTCTGTAATGGTGCATACACAAGATCTACAGTAGCCTGTGTGTAATGGTGCATACACACGCTCTACAGTACCCGGTCTGTAAGGGTGCATACACACGATCTACAGTACCCGGTCTCTAATGGTGCATACACACGATCTACAGTACCCGGTCTGTAATGGTGCATACACACGCTCTACAGTACCCGGTCTGTAATGGTGCATACGCCACCCAGTCTGTAATGGTGCATACACATGATCTACAGTACCCGGTGTGTAATGTTGCATACACACACTCTACAGTACCTGTTCTGTAATGGTGCATACACACGCTCTACAGTACCTGGTCTGTAATGGTGCATACACATGATCTACAGTACCTGGTCTGTAATGGTGCATACACACGCTCTACAGTACCCGGTGTGTAATGGTGCATACACACGCTCTACTGTACCCGGTCTGCAATGGTGCATACACACGATCTACATTACCCGGTCTGTAATGGTGCATACACACGATCTACAGTACCCGGTCTGTAATGGTGCATACGCCACCCGGTCTGTAATGGTGCATACACACGATCTACAGTACCCGGTGTGTAATGGTGCATACACACGCTCTACAGTACCCGGTCTGTAATGGTGCATACACACGATCTACAGTACCCGGTCTGTAATGGTGCATACACACGATCTACAGTACCCGGTCTGTAATGGTGCATACACACGATCTACAGTACCCGTTCTGTAATGGTGCATACACACGATCTACAGTACCCGGTCTGTAATGGTGCATACACACGATCTACAGTACCCGTTCTGTAATGGTGCATACACACGATCTACAGTACCCGGTCTGTAATGGTGCATACACACGATCTACAGTACCCGGTCTGTAATGGTGCATACACACGATCTACAGTACCCGGTCTGTAAAGATGCATACACACGCTCTACTGTACCCGTTCTGTAATGGTGCATACACACGATCTACAGTACCCGGTCTGTAATGGTGCATACACACGATCTACAGTACCCGGTCTGTAATGGTGCATACACACGATCTACAGTACCCGGTCTGTAATGGTGCATACACACGATCTACAGTACCCGGTCTGTAAAGATGCATACACACGCTCTACTGTACCCGTTCTGTAATGGTGCATACACACGATCTACAGTACCCGGTCTGTAATGGTGCATACACACGATTTACTGTACCAGGTCTGTAATGCTGCATACACACGCTCTGCAGTACCCTGTCTGTAATGGTGCATACACATGATCTTCAGTACCCGGTGTGTAATGGTGCATACACTCGATCTACAGTACCATGTCTGTAATGGTGCATACACAAGATCTACAGTACCCTGTGTGTAATGGTGCATACACTCGATCTACAGTACCATGTCTGTAATGGTGCATACACACGCTCTACAGTACCTAGTCTGTAATGGTGCATACACACGATCTACAGTACCCGGTCTGTAATGGTGCATACACACGCTCTACATTACCCGGTCTGTAATGGTGCATACACACGATCTACAGTACCCGGTTTGTAATGGTGCATACACTCGATCTACAGTACCATGTCTGTAATGGTGCATACACAAGATCTAAAGTACCCTGTGTGTAATGGTGCATACACTCGATCTACAGTACCCGGTGTGTAATGGTGCATACACACGCTCTACAGTACCCGGTCTGTAATGGTGCATACACACGATCTACAGTACCCGGTCTGTAATGGTGCATACACACGATCTACAGTACCCGTTCTGTAATGGTGCATACACACGATCTACAGTACCCGGTCTGTAATGGTGCATACACACGATCTACAGTACCCATTCTGTAATGGTGCATACACACGATCTACAGTACCCGGTCTGTAATGGTGCATACACACGATCTACAGTACCCGGTCTGTAATGGTGCATACACACGATCTACAGTACCCGGTCTGTAAAGATGCATACACACGCTCTACTGTACCCGTTCTGTAATGGTGCATACACACGATCTACAGTACCCGGTCTGTAATGGTGCATACACACGATCTACAGTACCCGGTCTGTAATGGTGCATACACACGATCTACAGTACCCGGTCTGTAATGGTGCATACACACGATCTACAGTACCCGGTCTGTAAAGATGCATACACACGCTCTACTGTACCCGTTCTGTAATGGTGCATACACACGATCTACAGTACCCGGTCTGTAATGGTGCATACACACGATTTACTGTACCAGGTCTGTAATGCTGCATACACACGCTCTGCAGTACCCTGTCTGTAATGGTGCATACACATGATCTTCAGTACCCGGTGTGTAATGGTGCATACACTCGATCTACAGTACCATGTCTGTAATGGTGCATACACAAGATCTACAGTACCCTGTGTGTAATGGTGCATACACTCGATCTACAGTACCATGTCTGTAATGGTGCATACACACGCTCTACAGTACCTAGTCTGTAATGGTGCATACACACGATCTACAGTACCCGGTCTGTAATGGTGCATACACACGCTCTACATTACCCGGTCTGTAATGGTGCATACGCCACCCAGTCTGTAATGGTGCATACACATGATCTACAGTACCCGGTGTGTAATGTTGCATACACACACTCTACAGTACCTGTTCTGTAATGGTGCATACACACGCTCTACAGTACCTGGTCTGTAATGGTGCATACACATGATCTACAGTACCTGGTCTGTAATGGTGCATACACACGCTCTACAGTACCCGGTGTGTAATGGTGCATACACACGCTCTACTGTACCCGGTCTGCAATGGTGCATACACACGATCTACATTACCCGGTCTGTAATGGTGCATACACACGATCTACAGTACCCGGTCTGTAATGGTGCATACGCCACCCGGTCTGTAATGGTGCATACACACGATCTACAGTACCCGGTGTGTAATGGTGCATACACACGCTCTACAGTACCCGGTCTGTAATGGTGCATACACACGATCTACAGTACCCGGTCTGTAATGGTGCATACACACGATCTACAGTACCCGGTCTGTAATGGTGCATACACACGATCTACAGTACCCGTTCTGTAATGGTGCATACACACGATCTACAGTACCCGGTCTGTAATGGTGCATACACACGATCTACAGTACCCGTTCTGTAATGGTGCATACACACGATCTACAGTACCCGGTCTGTAATGGTGCATACACACGATCTACAGTACCCGGTCTGTAATGGTGCATACACACGATCTACAGTACCCGGTCTGTAAAGATGCATACACACGCTCTACTGTACCCGTTCTGTAATGGTGCATACACACGATCTACAGTACCCGGTCTGTAATGGTGCATACACACGATCTACAGTACCCGGTCTGTAATGGTGCATACACACGATCTACAGTACCCGGTCTGTAATGGTGCATACACACGATCTACAGTACCCGGTCTGTAAAGATGCATACACACGCTCTACTGTACCCGTTCTGTAATGGTGCATACACACGATCTACAGTACCCGGTCTGTAATGGTGCATACACACGATTTACTGTACCAGGTCTGTAATGCTGCATACACACGCTCTGCAGTACCCTGTCTGTAATGGTGCATACACATGATCTTCAGTACCCGGTGTGTAATGGTGCATACACTCGATCTACAGTACCATGTCTGTAATGGTGCATACACAAGATCTACAGTACCCTGTGTGTAATGGTGCATACACTCGATCTACAGTACCATGTCTGTAATGGTGCATACACACGCTCTACAGTACCTAGTCTGTAATGGTGCATACACACGATCTACAGTACCCGGTCTGTAATGGTGCATACACACGCTCTACATTACCCGGTCTGTAATGGTGCATACACACGATCTACAGTACCCGGTTTGTAATGGTGCATACACTCGATCTACAGTACCATGTCTGTAATGGTGCATACACAAGATCTAAATTACCCTGTGTGTAATGGTGCATACACTCGATCTACAGTACCCAGTGTGTAATGGTGCATACACACGCTCTACAGTACCCGGTCTGTAATGGTGCATACACACGATCTACAGTACCCGGTCTGTAATGGTGCATACACACGATCTACAGTACCCGTTCTGTAATGGTGCATACACACGATCTACAGTACCCGGTCTGTAATGGTGCATACACACGATCTACAGTACCCATTCTGTAATGGTGCATACACACGATCTACAGTACCCGGTCTGTAATGGTGCATACACACGATCTACAGTACCCGGTCTGTAATGGTGCATACACACGATCTACAGTACCCGGTCTGTAAAGATGCATACACACGCTCTACTGTACCCGTTCTGTAATGGTGCATACACACGATCTACAGTACCCGGTCTGTAATGGTGCATACACACGATCTACAGTACCCGGTCTGTAATGGTGCATACACACGATCTACAGTACCCGGTCTGTAATGGTGCATACACACGATCTACAGTACCCGGTCTGTAAAGATGCATACACACGCTCTACTGTACCCGTTCTGTAATGGTGCATACACACGATCTACAGTACCCGGTCTGTAATGGTGCATACACACGATTTACTGTACCAGGTCTGTAATGCTGCATACACACGCTCTGCAGTACCCTGTCTGTAATGGTGCATACACATGATCTTCAGTACCCGGTGTGTAATGGTGCATACACTCGATCTACAGTACCATGTCTGTAATGGTGCATACACAAGATCTACAGTACCCTGTGTGTAATGGTGCATACACTCGATCTACAGTACCATGTCTGTAATGGTGCATACACACGCTCTACAGTACCTAGTCTGTAATGGTGCATACACACGATCTACAGTACCCGGTCTGTAATGGTGCATACACACGCTCTACATTACCCGGTCTGTAATGGTGCATACACACGATCTACAGTACCCGGTTTGTAATGGTGCATACACTCGATCTACAGTACCATGTCTGTAATGGTGCATACACAAGATCTAAAGTACCCTGTGTGTAATGGTGCATACACTCGATCTACAGTACCATGTCTGTAATGGTGCATACACACGCTCTACAGTACCAAGTCTGTAATGGTGCATACACACGATCTACAGTACCCGGTCTGTAATGGTGCATACACATGCTCTACAGTACCCGGTCTGTAATGGTGCATACACACGCTCTACAGTACCCAGTCTGTAATTGTGCATACACAAGATCTACAGTACCCGGTCTGTAATGGTGCATACACAAGATCTACAGTACCCGGTCTGTAATGGTGCATGCACAAGATCTACAGTACCCGGTCTGTAATGGTGCATACACACGATCTACAGTACCCGGTCTGTAAATGTGCATACACATGCTCTAGAGTACCCGGTGTGTAATGGTGCATACACACGCTCTACAGTACCTGGTCTGTAATGGTGCATACACACGCTCTACAGTACCAGGTCTGTAATGGTGCATACACACGCTCTACAGTACCCGGTCTGTAATGGTGCATACACACGCTCTACAGTACCTGGTCTGTAATGGTGCATACACTCAATCTACAGTACCCGGTCTGTAATGGTGCACTGCATACACAAGATCTACAGTACCCGGTGTGTAATGGTGCAAACACATGCTCTACAGTACCCAGTCTGTAATGGTGCATACACACGATCTACAGTACCAGGTGTGTATTGGTGCATACACATGATCTACAGTAATCGATCTGTAATGGAGCATACACACGCTCTACAGTACCCGGTCTTTAATGGTGCATACACACGCTCTACAGTACCTGGTCTGTAATGGTGCATACACACGATCTACAGTACCCGGTCTGTAATGGTGCATACACACGATCTACTGTACCCGGTCTGTAATGGTGCATACACACGATCTACTGTACCCAGGCTGTAATGGTGCATACACACGCTCTACAGTACCCGGTCTGTAATGGTGCATACACACGCTCAACAGTACCCGGTGTGTAATGGTGCATACACACGCTCTACAGTACCTGGTCTGTAATGGTGCATACACACGCTCTACAGTACCCGGTCTATAATGGTGCATACACACGCTCTACAGTACCCAGTCTGTAATGGTGCATACACACGCTCTACAGTACCCGGTCTGTAATGGTGCATACACACGCTCTACAGTACGTGGTCTGTAATGGTGCATACACACGATCTACAGTACCCGGTCTGTAATGGTGCACTGCATACACATGCTGTACTGTACCCAATCTGTAATGGTGCATGCACACGCTCTACAGTACCCGGTCTGTAATGGTGCACACTGCATACAGAAGATCTACAGTACCCGGTCTGTAATGGTGCTTACACACGATCTACAGTACCCGGTCTGTAATGGTGCATACACACGCTCTACAGTACCCGGTCTGTAATGGTGCACACTACATACAGAAGATCTACAGTACCCGGTCTGTAATGGTGCATACACACGATCTACAGTACCCGGTCTGTAATGGTGCATACACACGATCTACAGTACCCGGTCTGTAATGGTGCATACACACGCTCTACAGTACCCGGTCTGTAATGGTGCACACTGCATACAGAAGATCTACAGTACACGGTCTGTAATGGTGCATACACACGATCTACAGTACCCGGTCTGTAATGGTGCATACACACGATCTACAGTACCCGGTCTGTAATGGTGCATGCACACGATCTACAGTACCCGGTCTGTAATGGTGCATGCATAAGATCTACAGTACCCGGTCTGTAATGGTGCATACACACGCTCTACAGTACGTGGTCTATAATGGTGCATACACACGATCTACAGTACCCTGTCTGTAATGGTGCACTGCATACACACACAGTACAGTACCCAATCTGTAATGGTGCATACACACGCTCTACAGTACCCGGTCTGTAATGGTGCATACACACGCTCTACAGTACCCGGTCTGTAATGGTGCACACTGCATACAGAAGATCTACAGTACCCGGTCTGTAATGGTGCATACACACGATCTACAGTACCCGGTCTGAAATGGTGCATACACACGCTCTACAGTACCCGGTCTGTAATGGTGCACACTGAATACAGAAGATCTACAGTACCCGTTCTGTAATGGTGCATACACACGATCTACAGTACCCGGTCTGCAATGGTGCATGCACACGATCTACAGTACCCGTTCTGTAATGGTGCTTGCACAAGATCTACAGTACCCGGTCTGTATTGGTGCATGCACAAGATCTACAGTACCCGGTCTGTAATGGTGCATACACATACTCTACATTACCCGGTCTGTAATGGTGCATACACACGCTCTACATTACCCTGTCTGTAATGGTGCATACACACGATCTACAGTACCCGGTGTGTAATGGTGCATACACTCGATCTACAGTACCATGTCTGTAATGGTGCATACACAAGATCTACAGTAGCTTGTGTGTAATGGTGCATACACACGCTCTACAGTACCCGGTCTGTAAGGGTGCATACACAAGATCTACAGTACCCGGTCTGTAATGGTGCATACACACGATCTACAGTACCCGGTCTGTAATGGTGCATACACACGCTCTACAGTACCCGGTCTGTAATGGTGCACACTGCATACAGAAGATCTACAGTACCCGGTCTGTAATGGTGCATACACACGATCTACAGTACCCGGTCTGAAATGGTGCATACACACGCTCTACAGTACCCGTTCTGTAATGGTGCACACTGAATACAGAAGATCTACAGTACCCGGTCTGTAATGGTGCATACACACGATCTACAGTACCCAGTCTGTAATGGTGCATACACACGATCTACAGTACCCGGTCTGTAATGGTGCATGCACACGATCTACAGTACCCGTTCTGTAATGGTGCATGCACAAGATCTACAGTACCCGGTCTGTATTGGTGCATGCACAAGATCTACAGTACCCGGTCTGTAATGGTGCATACACATACTCTACATTACCCGGTCTGTAATGGTGCATACACACGCTCTACATTACCCGGTCTGTAATGGTGCATACACACGATCTACAGTACCCGGTGTGTAATAGTGCATACACTCGATCTACAGTACCATGTCTGTAATGGTGCATACACAAGATCTACAGTAGCCTGTGTGTAATGGTGCATACACACGCTCTACAGTACCCGGTCTGTAAGGGTGCATACACACGATCTACAGTACCCGGTATGTAATGGTGCATACACACGCTCTACAGTACCCGGTCTGTATTGGTGCATACACACGCTCTACAGTACCCGGTCTGTAATTGTGCATACACAAGATCTACTGTTCCCGGTCTGTAATGGTGCATACACAAGATCTACCGTACCCGGTCTGTAATGGTGCATACACAAGATCTACAGTACCCGGTCTGTAATGGTGCATACACACGCTCTACAGTACCCGGTCTGTAATGGTGCATACACACGCTCTACAGTACCCGGTCTGTAATGGTGCATACACACGCTCTACAGTACCTGGTCTGTAATGTTGCATACACTCAATCTACAGTACCCGGTCTGTAAAGGTGCACTGCATACACAAGATCTACAGTATCCGGTGTGTAATGGTGCAAACACATGCTCTACAGTACCCAGTCTGTAATGGTGCATACACACGATCTACAGTACCAGGTGTGTATTGGTGCATACACATGATCTACAGTAACCGATCTGTAATGGAGCATACACACGCTCTACAGTACCCAGTCTTTAATGGTGCAAACACACGCTCTACAGTACCATGTCTGTAATGGTGCATACACACGATCTACAGTACCCGGTCTGTAATGGTGCATACACACGATCTACTGTACCCGGTCAGTAATGGTGCATACACACGATCTACTGTACCCAGGCTGTAATGGTGCATTCACACGATCTACAGTACCCGGTCTGTAATGGTGCATACACACGCTCTACAGTACCCGGTGTGTAAAGGTGCATACACACGCTCTACAGTACCCGGTCTGTAATGGTGCGTAGACACGCTCTACAGTACCCGGTCTGTATTGGTGCATACACACGATCTACAGTACCCGGTCTCTAATGGTGCATACACACGATCTACAGTACCCGGTCTGTAATGGTGCATACACACGCTCTACAGTACCCGGTCTGTAATGGTGCATACGCCACCCAGTCTGTAATGGTGCATACACACGATCTACAGTACCCGGTGTGTAATGTTGCATACACACACTCTACAGTACCTGTTCTGTAATGGTGCATACACACGCTCTACAATACCCGGTCTGTAATGGTGCATACACATGATCTACAGTACCTGGTCTGTAATGGTGCATACACACGCTCTACAGTACCCGGTGTGTAATGGTGCATACACACGCTCTACTGTACCCGGTCTGCAATGGTGCATACACACGATCTACATTACCCGGTCTGTAATGGTGCATACACACGATCTACAGTACCCGGTCTGTAATGGTGCATACGCCACCCGGTCTGTAATGGTGCATACACACGATCTACAGTACCCGGTGTGTAATGGTGCATACACACGCTCTACAGTACCCGGTCTGTAATGGTGCATACACACGATCTACAGTACCCGGTCTTTAATGGTGCATGCACACGATGTACAGTACCCGGTCTGTAATGGTGCATACACACGATCTACAGTACCCGTTCTGTAATGGTGCATACACACGATCTACAGTACCCGGTCTGTAATGGTGCATACACACGATCTACAGTACCCGTTCTGTAATGGTGCATACACACGATCTACAGTACCCGGTCTGTAATGGTGCATACACACGATCTACAGTACCCGGTCTGTAATGGTGCATACACACGATCTACAGTACCCGGTCTGTAATGGTGCATACACACGATCTACAGTACCCGGTCTGTAAAGATGCATACACACGCTCTACTGTACCCGTTCTGTAATGGTGCATACACACGATCTACAGTACCCGGTCTGTAATGGTGCATACACACGATCTACAGTACCCGGTCTGTAATGGTGCATACACACGATCTACAGTACCCGGTCTGTAATGGTGCATACACACGATCTACAGTACCCGGTCTGTAAAGATGCATACACACGCTCTACTGTACCCGTTCTGTAATGGTGCATACACACGATCTACAGTACCCGGTCTGTAATGGTGCATACACACGATTTACTGTACCAGGTCTGTAATGCTGCATACACACGCTCTGCAGTACCCTGTCTGTAATGGTGCATACACATGATCTTCAGTACCCGGTCTGTAATGGTGCATACACACGATCTACAATACCCGGTCTGTAAAGGTGCATATACACGATCTACAGTACCAGGTCTGTAATGCTGCATACACACGCTCTGCAGTACCCTGTCTGTAATGGTGCATATACACGATCTACAGTACCCGGTCTGTAATGGTGCATACACACGATCTACAATACCCGGTCTGTAAAGGTGCATATACACGATCTACAGTACCCGGTCTGTAATGGTGCATACACATGATCAGATTAGACAATGAAAAAGATATTGTTGTCTGATTGTCCTGCACCAACCCCCAAAAGACTAAAAGACCCGCGATTAACGATTGCTGGTCTCTATAGTAACCTGGACGATATCAACCAGGTTGGACTACATGCTCGGGCGATAGTTTTTATCGTTATCAACTATCTGTGCACGCACATTGTCCTTTGTTTGGGGTTTGAAAGGGGCTAATAAATGGACAATACAAACGATCTAATAATAAAAGATATCAGTATTGTTTATATCATTCTGCTAAATCTGATCCTGTGTATGCACCTTAAGAGTTAAGAGGGTAATTAAAAGTTTGCAAAAAGTACTGTAGCGCTATTTTTTAAAGTGAAAATAATTTAAAAGGCAAAACCACATTTGCATGTGTGACTCTGCATTTATAATCTGCTGCATGTGTGACTCTGCATCTGTATCCCACTGCATGTGTGACTCTGCATCTGTAACCTGCTGTATGTGTGACTCTGCATCCTTAACTCGCTGTATGTGTGACTCTGCATCTGTAACCCACTGCATGTGTGACTCTGCATCTGTAACCCACTCCATGTGTGACTCTGCATCTGTAACCTGCTGCATGTGTGACTCTGCATCTGTAACCCGCTGCATGTGTGTCTCTGCATCTGTAACCCGCTGCATGTGTGACTCTGCATCTGTAACCCGCTGCATTTGTGACTCTGCATTTGTAACCCACTGCATGTGTGAATATGCATCTGTAACCTGCTGTATGTGTGACTATGCATCCGTAACCTGCTGCATGTGTGACTCTGCATCCGTAACCCGCTGTATGTGTGACTCTGCATCTGTAACCTGCTGCATGTGTGACTCTGCATCTGTAACCGGCTGTATGTTCGACACTGCATCTGTAACCCGTTGTATGTTTGACACTGCATCTGTAACCCGCTGTATGTGACTCTATATCTGTAACATGCTGCATATGTGACTCTGCATCTGTAACCTGCTGTATGTGTGACTCTGCTTCTGTAACCCACTGCATGTGTGAATCTGCATCTCTTACCCGCTGCATATATGACTCTGCATCTGTAACCCGCTGCATGTGTAACTCTACATCTGTAACCTGCTGCAGGTGTGACTCTGCATCTGTAACCGGCTGTATGTTTGACACTGCATCTGTAACCCGCTGTATGGGACTCTATATCTGTAACATGCTGCATGTGTGACTTTGCATCTGTAACCCGCTGTATGTGTGACACTGCATCTGTAACCCGCTGTATGTGACTCTATATCTGTAACATGCTGCATGTGTGACTCTGCATCTGTAACCTGCTGTATGTGTGACTCTGCTTCTGTAACCCATTGCATGTGTGAATCTGCATCTCTTACCCGCGGCATATATGACTCTGCATCTGTAACCCGCTGCATGTGTAACTCTACATCTGTAACCTGCTGCAGGTGTGACTCTACATCTGTAACCCGCTGCATGTGTGAATCTGCATCTGTAACCCGCTGCATGTGTGACCATCTGCATCTGTTACCCGCTGCATGTGTGACTCTACATCTGTAACCCGCTGCATGTGTGACTCTACATCTGTAACCCGCTGCATGTGTGACTCTGCATCTGTAACCCGCTGTATGAGTGACTCTGCATCTGTAACCTGCTGCATGTGTGTCACCCTTCTTCCTTTTTTCGTGTGATGCACTGGGGGGTCCTAGGCTGGACATTTTTTGGGGTGCCCTGCTCCCCGGACGTGAACTCTTTAGTGTTAGGGACTGCTAGTGACAATAGAAGCCATGACGCAGCCTAGCAGCTTCCCATGCATTTGCAAATAATGTCTCTGAATTCCTATGACTATAAAGTCTTCATATATTGTTGAAAGTATAACTCAGGGTGCTGAGGAACAATAGGGGGTTAAACCCCCCCTTTTTTCTATTTAATGGTTCTACACAAATGATAACTTCTCCTCTTGCGCCATGGTCACTGTCCCCTGATGTGATCCTTGACTGTGCATCTGCGACCTTATGGTAATGCTAGTAACAGCCCCTTCCCTGGTGTATAATTGTGTATATGACTGTGCATCTGTGACTTTATGGTAATGCCAGTAAGAGCCCCTTCCCTGGTGTATAATTGTGTATATGACTGTGCATCTGTGACTTTATGGTAATGCCAGTAACAGCCCATTCCCTGGTGTACAATTGTGTATATGACTGTGCATCTGTGACTTTATGGTAATGCCAGTAACAGGCCATTCCCTGGTGTACAATTGTGCGTCTGACTGTGCATCTGCGACTTTATGGTAATGCCAGTAACAGCCCATTCCCTGGTATACAATTGTGCGTCTGACTGTGCATCTGCAATTCTATGGTAATGCCAGTAACAGGCCATTCCCTGGTGTACAATTGTTCGTCTGACTGTGCATCTGCGACTTTATGGTAATGCCAGTAACAGCCCTTTCCCTGGTGTACAATTGTGCGTCTGACTGTGCATCTGCAACTTATTGGTAATGCTAGTAACAGCCCCTTCCCTGGTGTACAATTGTGCATCTGACTGTGCATCTGTGACTTTATGGTAATGCTAGTAACAGCCCCTTCCCTGGTGTACAATTGTGTATATGACTGTGCATCTGTGACTTTATGGTAATGCTAGTAACAGCCCCCTCCCTGGTGTACAATTGTGCATCTGACTGTGCATCTGTGACTTTATGGTAATGCTAGTAACAGCCCCTTCCCTGGTGTACAATTGTGTATATGACTGTGCATCTGTGACTTTATGGTAATGCCAGTAACAGCCCCCTCCCTGGTGTACAATTGTGTATATGACTGTGCATCTGCAACTTTATGGTAATGCCAGTAACAGCCCCTTCCCTGGTGTACAATTGTGCGTCTGACTGTGCATCTGTGACTTTATGGTAATGCTAGTAACAGCCCCTTCCCTGGTGTACAATTGTGTATATGACTGTGCATCTGTGACTTTATGGTAATGCTAGTAACAGCCCCTTCCCTGGTGTACAATTGTGTATATGACTGTGCATCTGTGACTTTATGGTAATGCTAGTAACAGCCCCTCCCTGGTGTACAATTGGGCGTCTGACTGTGCATCTGAGACTTTATGATAATGCCAGTAACAGCCCCTTCCCTGGTGTACAATTGTGTATATGACTGTGCATCTGCAACTTTATGGTAATGCTAGTAACAGCCCCTTCCCTGGTGTACAATTGTGCGTCTGACTGTGCATCTGCAATTTTATGGTAATGCCAGTAACAGCCCCTTCCCTGGTGTACAATTGTGTATATGACTGTGCATCTGCAACTTTATGTTAATGCTAGTAACAGCCCCTTCCCTGGTGTACAATTGTGCGTCTGACTGTGCATCTGCAATTTTATGGTAATGCCAGTAACAGCCCCTTCCCTGGTGTACAATTGTGTATATGACTGTGCATCTGCAACTTTATGGTAATGCTATTAACAGCCCCTTCCCAGGTGTACAATTGTGCGTCTGACTGTGCATCTGCAATTTTATGGTAATGCCAGTAACAGCCCCCTCCCTGGTGTACAATTGGGCGTCTGACTGTGCATCTGCGACTTTATGGTAATGCCAGTAACAGCCCCCTCCCTGGTGTATAATTGTGTATATGACTGTGCATCTGTGACTTTATGGTAATACCAGTAACAGCCCCTTCTCTGGTGTACAATTGTGTATATGACTGTGCATCTGTGACTTTATGGTAATGCTAGTAACAGCCCCTTCCCTGGTGTACAATTGTGCATCTGACTGTGCATCTGTGACTTTATGGTAATGCCAGTAACAGCCCCTTCCCTGGTGTACAATTGTGTATAAGACTGTGCATCTGCGACTTTATGGTAATGCCAGTAACAGCCCCTTCCCTGTTGTACAATTGTGTATATGACTGTGCTTCTGTGACTTTATGGTAATGCCAGTAACAGCCCCTTCCCTGGTGTACAATTGTGTGTCTGACTGTGCATCTGCGACTTTATGGTAATGCTAGTAACAGCCCCTTCCCTGGTGTACAATTGTGTATATGACTGTGCATCTGTGACTTTATGGTAATGCCAGTAACAGCCCCTTCCCTGGTGTACAATTGTGTGTCTGACTGTGCATCTGCGACTTTATGGTAATGCTAGTAACAGCCCCTCCCTGGTGTACAATTGTGTATATGACTGTGCATCTGTGACTTTATGGTAATGCCAGTAACAGCCCCCTCCCTGGTGTATAATTGTGTATATGACTGTGCTTCTGTGACTTTATGGTAATGCCAGTAACAGCCCCTTCCCTGGTGTACAATTGTGTGTCTGACTGTGCATCTGCGACTTTATGGTAATGCTAGTAACAGCCCCTTCCCTGGTGTACAATTGTGTATATGACTGTGCATCTGTGACTTTATGGTAATGCCAGTAACAGCCCCTTCCCTGGTGTACAATTATGCGTCTGACTGTGCATCTGCGACTTTATGGTAATTCTAGTATCAGCCCCCTCCCTGGTGTACAATTGTGCATCTGACTGTGCATCTGTGACTTTATGGTTATACCAGTAACAGCCCCTTCGCTGGTGTACAATTGTGTATATGACTGTGCATCTGTGACTTTATGGTAATACTAGTAACAGCCCCTTCCCTGGTGTACAATTGTGTATATGACTGTGCATCTGTGACTTTATGGTAATGCCAGTAACAGCCCCTTCCCTGGTGTACAATTGTGCGTCTGACTGTGCATCTGCGACTTTATGGTAATTCTACTAACAGCCCCCTCCCTGGTGTACAATTGTGTATATGACTGTACATCTGTGACTTTATGGTAATGCCAGTAACAGCCCCTTCCCTAGTGTACAATTGTGCATATGAAGTGCATCTGCGACTTTATGGTAATGCCAGTAACAGCCCCTTCCCTGGTGTATAATTGTGCATCTGTGCGAGAACTGGGATGCCCACTTTGTGCTTCTTTAGATGCAACAGTGCCACTTGGTGCAACTGTAGATATCACCATCGGTGATACCACTGAAACTTAAGCCCCATGCAAGGTGAAGAATCTTTGCCAGGCTATGGTCTCAAGTGTAAGCGATAAAGCGTCTGAGTTTGCAACCAGTTATAAGATGTGTCCGCGACACTCTCATAACACACCCATAAGACACTGCTTTTCTGCGCGTCTGAATAGCTACTTCCCAGTCACCACCCAGAAATGCCCATCACATTTCCAATACATCTCATACACCGTGTCTCTGAAGTGGTACTACACCTTTGTGCATACGCTCTGTAGGATGCCGTGCGGGTGTTTAGCGACTTAGGGGTCTATTTACTAAGCAGTGTTAGGAGACAGAGTACAAAGTGATAAGGTGCCAGCCAATCAGCACCCAACTGTCATTTTTCAAACACAGCCTGTGAGATGACAGTTGGGAGCTGATTGGCTGGCACCTTATTACTTTCTTAAGACTTTTCACTCTGTCTCCTAACACTGCTTAGTAAATAGACCACTAAGACTCATGTGGAGTTAGAAAAAATCGACCATTTAAGTGATTAAAGACATATCCAATGTAGGGCCTGATTCAGAGATGGATACAACTCCGATGTTTATGCAGTTGAGCGATTATCGATGGTCTGCGCTTGCATCTTAGTTGCACTGTGTATTCATCACATTTCATTACAGATGGCGATCGCAGTGGGGATTTATTTGCAAAGTGAGTGAAAGAGACCATTTGTGGGCGGCAATGAGGAGGCGGTGACTCAAACGCAGGCGTGTTGGGACCATTGTCAGGGTGTGTCTCTGCCTGTGACTTCTATCCCATACACGGTCAAAATGGCTCCAACATCTTAGTTCCTGCAGCCATTCTGCGCAACCATAGCGTTACTCACAAGGTCGATTATTGACTTACCCGTGGCCGAGCTGTGTCTTGGATTTGCGAAGCTGCTCTTGGGCGTCTAAATGTAAATTTGCATTTTTTCACACAGCCACTTCATACGAATTCGCTGTTGGGGCTGCATTAAGGCACATCTCAGAATCAGCCCCTAAGCTTTACTATGCAATTGTACATGATGTAAGAAAATTATTTCAGGGGTCTAATTCATTATGGATCACAACTGCGATTATGCACGCAATCGGCCTATTGTTACATTATGTGTATGCATTGCAGTGTGTGTGTGGGAACCATTCCCTGCGATTAGGGCTGTGATCACAGAAACTACACAGAGTGATTGACAGGAAGTGCCGTTTGTGGGAGGAGATGGGGGGCATGGTCGGTGAAACGCAGGGGTGCCAGGGCATTTTAAAACTGTTGCTGTGGCATGCATAAATTAGGCATTACGATTCCCAATGCAGCCTGAGTGCTCAGTGTGTGCGACGAGGTTAGAAATTCCTGAGTAAGGTCAGAGCCTGTGTAAGTGTGTGTGAGGATTTGATGGTACACCATGTTACTGATGGTCTCTCAGTCTTGAGTAATCACTGTGTGTGATGAGGTTAGTAATTCCTGAGTAAGGTCAGAGCCTGTGTAAGTGTGTGTGAGGATTTGATGGTACACCATGTTACTGATGGTCTCTCAGTCTTGTGTAATCACTGTGTGTGATGAGGTTAGCAATTCCTGAGTAAGGTCAGAGCCTGTGTAAGTGTGTGTGAGGCTGTGATAGTACTCCATGCTACTGATGGTCTCTCAATCTTGTGTAATCACTGTGTGTGATGAGGTTAGTAATTCCTGAGTAAGGTCAGAGCCTGTGTAAGTGTGTAAGGCTGTGATGGTACTCCATGTTATTGATGGTTTCTCAGTCTTGTGTAGTCACTGTGTGTGATGAGGTTAGCAATTCCTGAGTAAGGTCAGAGCCTGTGTAAGTGTGTGTGAGGCTGTGATGGTACTCCATGTTACTGATGGTCTCTCAGTCTTGAGTAATCACTGTGTGTGATGAGGTTAGTAATTCCTGAGTAAGGTCAGAGCCTGTGTAAGTGTGTGTGAGGATGTGATGGTACACCATGTTACTGATGGTCTCTCAATCTTGTGTAATCACTGTGTGTGATGAGGTTAGCAATTCCTGAGTAAGGTCAGAGCCTGTGTAAGTGTGTGTGAGGCTGTGATAGTACTCCATACTACTGATGGTCTCTCAATCTTGTGTAATCACTGTGTGTGATGAGGTTAGTGATTTCTGAGTAAGGTCAGAGCCTGAGTAAGTGTGTAAGGCTGTGATGGTACTCCATGTTACTGATGGTTTCTCAGTCTTGTGTAGTCACTGCGTGTGATGAGGTTAGCAATTCCTGAGTAAGGTCAGAGCCTGTGTAAGTGTGTGTGAGGCTGTGATGGTACTCCATGTTACTGATGGTCTCTCAGTCTTGAGTAATCACTGTGTGTGATGAGGTTAGTAAATCCTGAGTAAGGTCAGAGCCTGTGTAAGTGTGTGTGAGGCTGTGATAGTACTCCATGTTACTGATGGTCTCTCAATCTTGTGTAATCACTGTGTGTGATGAGGTTAGTAATTCCTGAGTAAGGTCAGAGCCTGTGTAAGTGTGTGTGAGGCTGTGATAGTACTCCATGCTACTGATGGTCTCTCAATCTTGTGTAGTCACTGTGTGTGATGAGGTTAGTGATTCCAGAGTAAGGTCATAGCCTGTGTAAGTGTGTGTGAGGCTGTGATGGTACTCCATGTTACTGATGGTCTCTCAGTCTTGTGTAGTCACTGCGTGTGATGAGGTTAGAAAATTCCTGAGTAAGGTCAGAGCCTGTGTAAGTGTGTGTGAGGCTGTGATGGTACTCCATGTTACTGATGGTCTCTCAGTCTTTAGTAATCACTGTGTGTGATGAGGTTAGTAATTCCTGAGTAAGGTCAGAGCCTGTGTAAGTGTGTGTGAGGATGTGATGGTACTCCATGTTACTGATGGTCTCTCAGTCTTGAGTAATCACTGTGTGTGATGAGGTTAGCAATTCCTGAGTAAGGACAGAGCCTGTGTAAGTGTGTGTGAGGCTGTGATGGTACTCCATGTTACTGATGGTCTCTCAGTCTTGAGTAATCACTGTGTGTGTGTGATGAGGATAGTAATTCCAGAGTAAGGTCAGAGCCTTTGTAAAGGTGTGTGAGGATGTGATGGTACACCATGTTACTGATGGTCTCTCAATCTTGTGTAATCACTGTGTGTGATGAGGTTAGCAATTCCTGAGTAAGGTCAGAGCCTGTGTAAGTGTGTGTGAGGCTGTGATAGTACTCCATGCTACTGATGGTCTCTCAATCTTGTGTAATCACTGTGTGTGATGAGGTTAGTGATTCCTGAGTAAGGTCAGAGCCAGTGTAAGTGTGTAAGGCTGTGATGGTACTCCATGTTACTGATGGTTTCTCAGTCTTGTGTAGTCACTGCGTGTGATGAGGTTAGCAATTTCTGAGTAAGGTCAGAGCCTGTGTAAGTGTGTGTGAGGCTGTGATGGTACTCCATGTTACTGATGGTCTCTCAGCCTTGAGTAATCACTGTGTGTGATGAGGTTAGTAATTCCTGAGTAAGGTCAGAGCCTGTGTAAGTGTGTGTGAGGATTTGATGGTACACCATGTTACTGATGGTCTCTCAGTCTTGTGTAATCACTGTGTGTGATGAGGTTAGCAATTCCTGAGTAAGGTCAGAGCCTGTGTAAGTGTGTGTGAGGCTGTGATAGTACTCCATGCTACTGATGGTCTCTCAATCTTGTGTAATCACTGTGTGTGATGAGGTTAGTAATTCCTGAGTAAGGTCAGAGCCTGTGTAAGTGTGTAAGGCTGTGATGGTACTCCATGTTACTGATGGTTTCTCAGTCTTGTGTAGTCACTGTGTGTGATGAGGTTAGCAATTCCTGAGTAAGGTCAGAGCCTGTGTAAGTGTGTGTGAGGCTGTGATGGTACTCCATGTTACTGATGGTCTCTCAGTCTTGAGTAATCACTGTGTGTGATGAGGTTAGTAATTCCTGAGTAAGGTCAGAGCCTGTGTAAGTGTGTGTGAGGATGTGATGGTACACCATGTTACTGATGGTCTCTCAATCTTGTGTAATCACTGTGTGTGATGAGGTTAGCAATTCCTGAGTAAGGTCAGAGCCTGTGTAAGTGTGTGTGAGGCTGTGATAGTACTCCATACTACTGAAGGTCTCTCAATCTTGTGTAATCACTGTGTGTGATGAGGTTAGTGATTCCTGAGTAAGGTCAGAGCCTGAGTAAATGTGTAAGGCTGTGATGGTACTCCATGTTACTGATGGTTTCTCAGTCTTGTGTAGTCACTGCGTGTGATGAGGTTAGCAATTCCTGAGTAAGTTCAGAGCCTGTGTAAGTGTGTGTGAGGCTGTGATGGTACTCCATGTTACTGATGGTCTCTCAGTCTTGAGTAATCACTGTGTGTGATGAGGTTAGTAAATCCTGAGTAAGGTCAGAGCCTGTGTAAGTGTGTGTGAGGCTGTGATAGTACTCCATGTTACTGATGGTCTCTCAATCTTGTGTAATCACAGTGTGTGATGAGGTTAGTAATTCCTGAGTAGGGTCAGAGCCTGTGTAAGTGTGTGTGAGGCTGTGATAGTACTCCATGCTACTGATGGTCTCTCAATCTTGTGTAGTCACTGTGTGTGATGAGGTTAGTGATTCCAGAGTAAGGTCATAGCCTGTGTAAGTGTGTGTGAGGCTGTGATGGTACTCCATGTTTCTGATGGTCTCTCAGTCTTGTGTAGTCACTGCGTGTGATGAGGTTAGCAATTCCTGAGTAAGGTCAGAGCCTGTGTAAGTGTGTGTGAGGCTGTGATGGTACTCCATGTTACTGATGGTCTCTCAGTCTTGAGTAATCACTGTGTGTGATGAGGTTAGTAATTCCTGAGTAAGGTCAGAGCCTGTGTAAGTGTGTGTGAGGATGTGATGGTACTCCATGTTACTGATGGTCTCTCAGTCTTGAGTAATCACTGTGTGTGATGAGGTTAGCAATTCCTGAGTAAGGTCAGAGCCTGTGTAAGAGTGTGTGAGGCTGTGATGGTACTCCATGTTACTGATGGTCTCTCAGTCTTGAGTAATCACTGTGTGTGATGAGGATAGTAATTCCAGAGTAAGGTCAGAGCCTTTGTAAGTGTGTGTGAGGATGTGATGGTACACCATGTTACTGATGGTCTCTCAATCTTGTGTAATCACTGTGTGTGATGAGGTTAGCAATTCCTGAGTAAGGTCAGAGCCTGTGTAAGTGTGTGTGAGGCTGTGATGGTACTCCATGTTACTGATGGTCTCTCAGTCTTGAGTAATCACTGTGTGTGATGAGGTTAGTAAATCCTGAGTAAGGTCAGAGCCTGTGTAAGTGTGTGTGAGGCTGTGATAGTACTCCATGTTACTGATGGTCTCTCAATCTTGTGTAATCACAGTGTGTGATGAGGTTAGTAATTCCTGAGTAGGGTCAGAGCCTGTGTAAGTGTGTGTGAGGCTGTGATAGTACTCCATGCTACTGATGGTCTCTCAATCTTGTGTAGTCACTGTGTGTGATGAGGTTAGTGATTCCAGAGTAAGGTCATAGCCTGTGTAAGTGTGTGTGAGGCTGTGATGGTACTCCATGTTACTGATGGTCTCTCAGTCTTGTGTAGTCACTGCGTGTGATGAGGTTAGCAATTCCTGAGTAAGGTCAGAGCCTGTGTAAGTGTGTGTGAGGCTGTGATGGTACTCCATGTTACTGATGGTCTCTCAGTCTTGAGTAATCACTGTGTGTGATGAGGTTAGTAATTCCTGAGTAAGGTCAGAGCCTGTGTAAGTGTGTGTGAGGATGTGATGGTACTCCATGTTACTGATGGTCTCTCAGTCTTGAGTAATCACTGTGTGTGATGAGGTTAGCAATTCCTGAGTAAGGTCAGAGCCTGTGTAAGAGTGTGTGAGGCTGTGATGGTACTCCATGTTACTGATGGTCTCTCAGTCTTGAGTAATCACTGTGTGTGATGAGGATAGTAATTCCAGAGTAAGGTCAGAGCCTTTGTAAGTGTGTGTGAGGATGTGATGGTACACCATGTTACTGATGGTCTCTCAATCTTGTGTAATCACTGTGTGTGATGAGGTTAGCAATTCCTGAGTAAGGTCAGAGCCTGTGTAAGTGTGTGTGAGGCTGTGATAGTTCTCCATGCTACTGATGGTCTCTCAATCTTGTGTAATCACTGTGTGTGATGAGGTTAGTGATTCCTGAGTAAGGTCAGAGCCTGTGTAAGTGTGTAAGGCTGTGATGGTACTCCATGTTACTGATGGTTTCTCAGTCTTGTGTAGTCACTGCGTGTGATGAGGTTAGCAATTTCTGAGTAAGGTCAGAGCCTGTGTAAGTGTGTGTGAGGCTGTGATGGTACTCCATGTTACTGATGGTCTCTCAGTCTTGAGTAATCACTGTGTGTGATGAGGTTAGTAAATCCTGAGTAAGGTCAGAGCCTGTGTAAGTGTGTGTGAGGCTGTGATAGTACTCCATGTTACTGATGGTCTCTCAATCTTGTGTAATCACTGTGTGTGATGAGGTTAGTAATTCCTGAGTAAGGTCAGAGCCTGTGTAAGTGTGTGTGAGGCTGTGATAGTACTCCATGCTACTGATGGTCTCTCAATCTTGTGTAGTCACTGTGTGTGATGAGGTTAGTGATTCCAGAGTAAGGTCATAGCCTGTGTAAGTGTGTGTGAGGCTGTGATGGTACTCCATGTTACTGATGGTCTCTCAGTCTTGTGTAGTCACTGCGTGTGATGAGGTTAGCAATTCCTGAGTAAGGTCAGAGCCTGTGTAAGTGTGTGTGAGGCTGTGATGGTACTCCATGTTACTGATGGTCTCTCAGTCTTGAGTAATCACTGTGTGTGATGAGGGTAGTAATTCCTGAGTAAGGTCAGAGCCTGTGTAAGTGTGTGTGAGGCTGTGATAGTACTCCATGTTACTGATGGTCTCTCAATCTTGTGTAATCACTGTGTGTGATGAGGTTAGTAATTCCTGAGTAAAGTCAGAGCCTGTGTAAGTGTGTGAGGCTGTGAAGGTACTCCATGTTACTGATGGTTTCTCAGTCTTGTGTAGTCACTGTGTGTGATGAGGTTAGTGATTCCTGAGTAAGGTCAGAGCCTGTGTAAGTGTGTGTGAGGCTGTGATGGTACTCCATGTTACTGATGGTCTCTCAGTCTTGTGTAGTCACTGCGTGTGAAGAGGTTAGCGATTCCTGAGTAAGGTCAGAGCCTGTGTAAGTGTGTGTGAGGCTGTGATAGTACTCCATGTTACTGATGGTCTCTCAATCTTGTGTAATCACTGTGTGTGATGAGGTTAGTAATTCCTGAGTAAGGTCAGAGCCTGTGTAAGTGTGTGAGGCTGTGATGGTACTCCATGTTACTGATGGTTTCTCAGTCTTGTGTAGTCACTGTGTGTGATGAGGTTAGTGATTCCTGAGTAAGGTCAGAGCCTGTGTAAGTGTGTGTGAGGCTGTGATGGTACTCCATGTTACTGATGGTCTCTCAGTCTTGTGTAGTCACTGCGTGTGAAGAGGTTAGCGATTACTGAGTAAGGTCAGAGCCTGTGTAAGTGTGTGTGAGGCTGTGATGGTACTCCATGTTACTGATGGTCTCTCAGTCTAGTGTAGTCACTGCATGTGATGAGGTTAGCAATTCCTGAGTAAGGTCAGAGCCTGTGTAAGTGTGTGTGAGGCTGTGATGGTACTACATGTAACTGATGGTTTCCCAGTCTTGTGTAGTCAATGCGTGTGATGAGGTTAGTAATTCCTGAGTAAGGTCAGAGCCTGTGTAAGTGTGTGTGAGGCTGTGATGGTACTCCATGTTACTGATGGTCTCTCAGTCTTGAGTAATCACTGTGTGTGATGAGGTTAGTAATTCCTGAGTAAGGTCAGAGCCTGTG
Source organism: Taudactylus pleione (assembly GCA_031769625.1). Classification (NCBI taxonomy): domain Eukaryota; kingdom Metazoa; phylum Chordata; class Amphibia; order Anura; family Myobatrachidae; genus Taudactylus; species Taudactylus pleione. The sequence goes on from JAUIMM010001290.1 coordinate 1,896,424, forward strand.
TAAGTGTGTGTGAGGCTGTGATAGTACTCCATGTTACTGATGGTCTCTCAATCTTGTGTAATCACTGTGTGTGATGAGGTTAGTAATTCCTGAGTAAGGTCAGAGCCTGTGTAAGTGTGTGAGGCTGTGATGGTACTCCATGTTACTGATGGTTTCTCAGTCTTGTGTAGTCACTGTGTGTGATGAGGTTAGTGATTCCTGAGTAAGGTCAGAGCCTGTGTAAGTGTGTGTGAGGCTGTGATGGTACTCCATGTTACTGATGATCTCTCAGTCTTGTGTAGTCACTGCGTGTGAAGAGGTTAGCGATTCCTGAGTAAGGTCAGAGCCTGTGTAAGTGTGTGTGAGGCTGTGATGGTACTCCATGTTACTGATGGTCTCTCAGTCTAGTGTAGTCACTGCATGTGATGAGGTTAGCAATTCCTGAGTAAGGTCAGAGCCTGTGTAAGTGTGTGTGAGGCTGTGATGGTACTACATGTAACTGATGGTTTCCCAGTCTTGTGTAGTCAATGCGTGTGATGAGGTTAGTAATTCCTGAGTAAGGTCAGAGCCTGTGTAAGTGTGTGTGAGGCTGTGATGGTACTCCATGTTACTGATGGTCTCTCAGTCTTGAGTAATCACTGTGTGTGATGAGGTTAGTAATTCCTGAGTAAGGTCAGAGCCTGTGTAAGTGTGTGTGAGGCTGTGATAGTACTCCATGTTACTGATGGTCTCTCAATCTTGTGTAATCACTGTGTGTGATGAGGTTAGTAATTCCTGAGTAAGGTCAGAGCCTGTGTAAGTGTGTGAGGCTGTGATGGTACTCCATGTTACTGATGGTTTCTCAGTCTTGTGTAGTCACTGTGTGTTATGAGGTTAGTGATTCCTGAGTAAGGTCATAGCCTGTGTAAGTGTGTGTGAGGCTGTGATGGTACTCCATGTTACTGATGGTCTCTCAGTCTTGTGTAGTCACTGCGTGTGAAGAGGTTAGCGATTCCTTAGTAAGGTCAGAGCCTGTGTAAGTGTGTGTGAGGCTGTGATGGTACTCCATGTTACTGATGGTCTCTCAGTCTAGTGTAGTCACTGCATGTGATGAGGTTAGCAATTCCTGAGTAAGGTCAGAGCCTGTGTAAGTGTGTGTGAGGCTGTGATAGTACTCCATGTTACTGATGGTCTCTCAATCTTGTGTAATCACTGTGTGTGATGAGGTTAGTAATTCCTGAGTAAGGTCAGAGCCTGTGTAAGTGTGTGAGGCTGTGATGGTACTCCATGTTACTGATGGTTTCTCAGTCTTGTGTAGTCACTGTGTGTTATGAGGTTAGTGATTCCTGAGTAAGGTCATAGCCTGTGTAAGTGTGTGTGAGGCTGTGATGGTACTCCATGTTACTGATGGTCTCTCAGTCTTGTGTAGTCACTGCGTGTGAAGAGGTTAGCGATTCCTTAGTAAGGTCAGAGCCTGTGTAAGTGTGTGTGAGGCTGTGATGGTACTCCATGTTACTGATGGTCTCTCAGTCTAGTGTAGTCACTGCATGTGATGAGGTTAGCAATTCCTGAGTAAGGTCAGAGCCTGTGTAAGTGTGTGTGAGGCTGTGATGGTACTACATGTAACTGATGGTTTCCCAGTCTTGTGTAGTCAATGCGTGTGATGAGGTTAGTAATTCCTGAGTAAGGTCAGAGCCTGTGTAAGTGTGTGTGAGGCTGTGATAGTACTCCATGTTACTGATGGTTTCTTAGTCTTGTGTAATCACTGTGTGTGATGAGGTTAGTAATTCCTGAGTAAGGTCAGAGCTGTGTAAATGTGTGTAAGGCTGTGATGGTACTCCATGTTACTGATGGTTTCTCAGTCTTGTGTAATCACTGTGTGTGATGAGGTTAGTTATTCCTGAGTAAGGTCAGAGCATGTGTAAGTGTGTGTGAGGATGTGATGGTACTCCATGTTACTGATGTTATCTCAGTCTTGTGTAATCACTGTGTGTGATGAGGTTAGTAATTCCTGAGTAAGGTCAGAGCCTGTGTAAGTGTGTGTGATGCTGTGATGGTACTCCATGATACTGATGGTTTCTCAGTCTTGTGTATTCACTGTGTGTGATGAGGTCAGTAATCCCTGAGCAAGGTCATTGCCTGTGTAAGTGTGTGTGAGGATGTGATGGTACTCCATGTTACTGCTGGTCTCTCAGTCTTGTGTAATCACTGCATGTGATGAGGATAGTAATTCCTGAGTAAGGTCAGCGCCAGTGTAAGTGTGTGTGAGGCTGTGATGGTACTCCATGTTACTGATGGTTTTTCAGTATTGCTAAGGATTACGTATGTGTGTAATATAAAGTGGGCGCCCTTATGTTGTGCTGCAACAGCATAGCGATCGCATTGAATTAGCATGCAGTGAGACTGCATGCGTATACGCTATTATAATTGCAGTTGTGTTCTCTAATGAATCAGGTCCTGAGTCCTGTCCACCTATCACTTCCCCATTTGTATATTATTACTTTGAATTTCTTATACTGTATGTTCCAGCTGAATCACTAGTTATCACAAGGTGATTTACTCAGGCTATCCCAGATAATTATCCCTGAAGTCATTTGCTAAGCTATAGATGATCTCAATTAGGTAAATGGTCCATACATCGATATTTAAGGCTTTCACTGTTTTTCTGTTAATCCCTTTACCCTTTTTTGATTTATCTTCATGTGTGCTATACTCTAAATTATAGATATTCATTTTAATTAAAAACTTTATCACTTTAATTGTGTCCGGCTTTGCATCTGAAAACCACACTGAATTTCCCAAAATCTGACTCAGGTTCAACAGATACAGATACGTTCCTGATGCTCCAGCAAAGTGTCGTCTGTATGTTGTGGTTATGTTTGCAGCACATCATTTGACATATGACCCAGGCTTGTTGCAGTTGAAGATGTTTTTCTTTTTTGATTAAGGGAAGACAGTAAGAATTTCATATGCCTTGCAGATTTTGGCTGTCTTCCTGTAGATCTACAGGTGTTCTTCCCAGCAATGATTTAAGATGATTCTACCCTACTGGGGTCAGCGACACCACCAGTGGGCCTTTTTGTGTGATTAGGAGTTGTTGTCATCGATTGCCTGACATTTGACCCCATCTAGGCCTTGAGTTGTTTGCGATTCACTGGCAGTTGCCCCATTTATGCCTTTAGTTGTTGATAGGCTAGGAGTTGACCCCCATTTAAGCCTTGAGTTGTTGGCAATGGGCTGGCAGTTGACCCCGATCAAAGCCTTGAGATATTGGTGATGGACTTGCAGTTGGCCTCCACCTATACCTATTATTGGATTTTTTGGGAACATGACAATATTGTGTGTAGGGACGTTCCTTTTTTTTTATCATCCATACCTTTTCCATTCTTTCAAAAATAAATAAATCTAACCCTTTCCCCTGCTAATATGTCTGTGACTTATTGTAGAGATGTTTTTTCTCTATTAACCGGGTATAGAAATATTTGCTGACATCAGCTGATAGGAAGTTTATAGAAACATTTCCCATCTGCTTCTCAGCTGATCAACTCTCAGCTTCTAGTTTCCTGTTTTCACATACAGTAATTTTTGTATACAAGTGTGAGTGAAATATTCTAACAGCCCCACTCATCATCTACTGTACTTCATTAAAGCCTTCCAGCTCTCATCCTAACTTGCTGCTACGGTACATCTTTCGTCCTCCCCGCCTACCCCATTTTGTCACTCCTGATTGTCTACCCCTCCCTTAAAGAATGTAAGCTCTTTTGAGCAGGGCCCTCTAACCTCTTGTGCTTCTCCCTACTGTAATTTAATTTATCTCTTACTCCCCACCAGGCCAACTAACACTCGACTGCTTATGTGGGCGTAAAGGTCGCTAATATAGCAATGTTTATTATACATGTCCATGTCCTGCTTTGTATTGTACTGTAATTCACTGGTTACTTACTTATTTGTTTATGTTCTTCGTAAGGTGCTGTGGAACACTTGTGACACCATATAAATAAAGGATGATAATAATAATAATATTAATAATAATAATAATAATAATAATAATAATAATAATAATAATAATAATAATAATAATAATTAGGGGAGTGCACCGGCCACTTTTCGTGTTTTGTGTTTTGGTTTTGGATATGGATCTTTCTTCGTGTTTTGGATCTGGATTGGTTTTGCCAAAACCACCCTTCCGTGTTTTGGGCTCTGGGTTTTGTGTTTTGGATCTGTATTTTTTTGAAAAAAAGCATAAAAACAGCTAAAATCACAGAATTTGTAGGTTTTTCTGCTCTTATGCTATTATTAACCTCAATAACCTTAATTTCCACTCATTTCCAGTCTATTCTGAACACCTCACACCTCACAATAGTGTTTTTATGTCCAAAAGGTTGCACCGAGGTAGCTGGATGACTATGCTAAGCGACACGAGTGGGCGGCACAAACACGTGACCCATCTAGGCCTGATACTGCAGTGGCAGACAGGATGGCAGTTTGAAAAACTAGGCTCCAAACTGTACATAATGCAATAAAAAAAAAGAGGTGCAAGATGGAATTGTCCTTGGGCCCTCCCACCCACCCGAGTGGGCGGCACAAACACGTGGCCCATCTAGGAGTGACACTGCAGTGGCAGACAGGATGGCAGTTTGAAAAACTAGGCCCCAAACAGTACATAATGCCAAGAAAAAAAAGAGGTGCAAGATGGAATTGTCCTTGGGCCCTCCCACCCACCCTTATGTTGTATAAACAGGACATGCACACTTTAACAAACCAATCATTTCAGTACCAGGGTCTGCCACACAACTGTGGCTGAAATTATTGGTTCGTTTGGGCCCCCTCAAAACAAGCTGGCAATTAATCTGTCCCTGCACAAACTGGCTCTACGGAGGCAAGATGTCATCCTCATCCTCCTCATCCACCGATTCCTCACCCTCTTCAGTGTATACATCCTCATCCTCACAGAGTATTAACTCGTCCCCACTGGAATCCACCACCACAGGTCCCTCTGTACGTTCTGGAGGCTGGTCTCCCTGGAAGAGCTGATAATTCATTTTGATGAACATCATCTCCACATTCTGTGGAAGCAAACTCCTGCGCCTTTCGCTGACAAGGTTCCCGGCTGCACTAAACACTTTTTCGGAGTACACACTGGAGGGGGGGCAAGTTAGGTAAAATAGAGCCAGTTTGTATAGGGGCCTCCAAATTGCCTCTTTTTCCTGCCAGTACAGGTATGGACTGTCTGACATGCCTACTTGGATGCTGTCACCGATGTAATCCTCCACCATTCTGTCAATGGTGACAGTATCATATGCAGTGACAGTAGACATGTCAGAAATTGTTGCCAGGTCCTTCAGTCCGGATCAGGTGTCCAAACTTGGTCCTGCCTGCCCTGCATCACCGCCAGCGGGTTGCTTAGGATACCTAAGTTTTTTCCTGGCAGCCCCAGTTGCGGGAGAAAATGAAGAAGGAGCTGTTGACGTGTCACGTTCCGCTTCAGCTGACAGTGTGTTCACCAGCAGGTCTTTGCACCTCTGCAGGCTTGTGTCGGCCGGAAAGAGAGACACCACATAGGCTTTAAACCTAGGATCGAGCACAGTGGCCAAAATGTAGTGGTCTGATTTCAACAGATTGACTACCCTGGAATCCTGGCAAAGCGAATGAAGGGCTTCATCCACAAGTCCCACATGCCGAGAGGAATCGCTCCGTCTTAGCTCCTCCTTCACTTTCTCCAGCTGCTTCTGCAAAAGCCTGATGAGGGGAATGACCTGACTCAAGCTGGCAGTGTCTGAACTGACTTCACGTGTGGCTAGTTCGAAGGGCTGGAGAACCTTGCACAAGACGGAAATCATTCTCCACTGCGCTTGAGTCAGGTGCATACCCCCTCCTTTGCCTATGTCATAGGTGGATGTATAGGCTTGTATGGCCTATTGCTGCTCCTCCATCCTCTGAAGCATATAGAGGGTTGAGTTCCACCGCGTCACAACCTCTTGCTTCAGGTGATGGCGGGGCAGGTTCAAGAGTGTTTGCTGGTGCTCCAGTCTTCGGCACGCAGTCGCTGAATGGCAAAAGTGGCCATAAATTTTTCGGGCCACCCAAAGCGTCTCCTGCACGCCCCTGTCGCTTTTCAGAAAATTCTGCACCACCAAGTTTATTGTGTGAGCAAAACATGGGACGTGCTGGAATTTGCCCAGATGTAATGCCCGCACAATATTGGTGGCATTGTCAGATATCACAAATCCCCAGGAGAGTCTAAGTGGGGTAAGCCACTGGGCGATGATTTCCCTCAGTTTCTCTAAGAGGTTGTCGGCGGTGTGCCTCTTACTGAAACCGGTGATACACAGCGTAGCCTGCCTTGGAACGAGCTGGCATTTCTGAGATGCTGCTACTGGTGACGCTGCTGCTGTTGCTGCGTAAGGTGATACATCTACCCAGTGGGCTGTCACAGTCATATAGTCCTTAGTCTGCCCTGTTCCACTTGTCCACATGTCTGTGGTTAAGTGGACATTGTGTACAACGGCATTTTTCAGGACACTGAGGACACTTTTTCTGACGTTTCTGTACAGTCTCGGTATCGTCTGCCTAGTGAAGTGGAATCTAGACGGGATTTGGAACTGGGGACACACTACCTCCATCAATTGTCTAAATCCCACTGCACTAATGGCGGATACCGGACGCACGTCTAACACCAACATAGCAGTCAAGGCCTCAGTTATACGTTTTGCTTCAGGATGACTGCTGTCGTACTTCATCCTCCTCGCTAAGGACTGTTGGAGGGTCAATTGTTTAGTAAAAGTAGTGGTGTTCCTACTTCCTCTCTGGGATGATGAATGACTCCCAGCAGCAGCAACAGCAGCAGCGGCAGCAGAAGGCGTAGCAAAGCAGGATCCTCTGGAGGAATCCCGGATAGGAGAGTCAGTCATGCCAGTGACTACTTCCGATCCTGACTAAGGAGGAAATTGACGAGGAGTGAGTTGACGGTGTGGTTTGCAGGTGCTTGGATACAACAGAACATCGGGATTTAGGTGTCCCTGGACTGCTTACGGTCTTAGCCAAAGTTTCTGAACTTGACAGTAACTTTTTATGAACGCGCTGCAGGTGCCGTATAAAGGAGGATGTTCCTAGGTGGTTGACGTCCCTACCCCTACTTATTTCACCTTTGCATATGGTACATATGGCAAGACAGTTGTTGTCCGGATTTGGATAGAAATATTGCCAGACCAAAGAGGTGGAATGTTTGGTCTTCTGCCCAGGCATGACCGTGATGGGCTTTTTCATCCCACGGACAACAACTGTCTCCCCAGGAGCCTGATTTAAACAAACCACATCACCATCAGAATCCTCCTCGCCAACTTCCTCCTCAGCGCCAGCTACACCAGTATCCTCATCCTGTTGTACTTCAACAGTGACATCTTCAATTTGCATATCAGCAAGTGGACTGTGGGTGCTCCTTTCAGCACTTGCAGGGGGCGTGCAAATGGTGGAAAGAGCCACCTCTTTCCGTCCAGTACTGGGAAGGTCAGGCATCGCAACCACCACCACACTTGGGGATTTGTGATATCTTCTTAGAAAGCACAGTTCTTCGCTGTGCTTTTGCCAGCTTAACTCTTTTGATTTTTTTAGTGGGAGGAGGGCTTCCATCGTCATGTGAAGCTGAACCACTAGTCATGAACATACTAGGGATCGACCTTAGCCGTTCCTTGCCACTCCGTGTCGTAAATGGCATATTGGCAAGTTTACGTTTCTCTTCAGCTGATTTAAATGTTTTTTTCAAGGTCATTTTCCTGAACTTTGTCATTTGGGATTGTATGTGCCCTATACTATGACATTGGGCATCGGCCTTGGCAGACGACGTTGATGGCATGTTATCATCTATGTCATGACTAGTGGCAGCAGCTTCAGCACTAGGAGGAAGTGGTTGTTGATCTTTCTCTATTTTATTTTTATCGGAGAAAGTTTGGTCCTCCATTTATGTTATATCGATTTGATATATACGTGCGGCTAAACACAGAAAATATTTTTTTATTTTTGCTGGAGAGTAGTGCACTTTGTGGGTTACACCAACCTTTAAGAAATGAGCCAGCCGGCTCTTTACTTATGGGACACAGTCGCACGCTTGCCGCTGCTCCTTTGTTGATGCACGTGCGGCTACTGCGCACACAATTCACAAACACAGAAAATATTTTTTTTTTTGGCTTGGAGTGTACTTTGGGGGTTACAGCACCCTTTAACGGTCAAGCCAGCCGGCCCTTTACTTATGACACAGGCGCACGCTTGGCACTACTTTGTTGATGCACGTGCGGCTACTGCGCACACAATTCACAAACACAGAAAATATATATTTTTTTGGTTTGGAGTGTACTTTGGGGGTTACAGCATCCTTTATCGGTCAAGCTAGCCGGCCCTTTACTTATGACACAAGCGCACGCTTGGCACTACTTTGTTGATGCACGTACGGCTACTGCGCACTCAATTCACAAACACAGAAAATATATTTTTTTTTGGTTTGGACTGGAGTGTACTTTGGGGGTTACAGCACCCTTTAACGGTCAAGCCAGCTGGCCCATTACTTATGACACAGGCGCACGCTTGGCACTACTTTGTTGATGCACGTGCGGCTACTGCGCACACAATTCACAAACACAGAAAATATATATTTTTTTGGTTTGGAATGTACTTTTGGGGTTACAGCACCCTTTAACAGTCAAGCCAGCCGGCCCTTTTTCTTATGACACAGGCGCACGCTTGGCACTACTTTGTTGATGCACGTGCGGCTATTGCGCACACAATTCACAAACACAGAAAATATATTTGGTTATTTGGTTTGTTGTGTACTTTGGGGGTTAAAGCACCCTTTAACGGTCAAGCCAGCCGGCCCTTTACTTATGACACAGGCGCACGCTTGGCACTACTTTGTTGATGCACGTGCGGCTACTGCGCACACAATTCACAAACACAGAAAAAATATTTTGTTTGTTGGTTTGTTGTGTATTTTGGGGGTTACAGCTCCCTTTTAACGGTCAAGCCAGCCGGCCCTTTACTTATGACACAGGCGCACGCTTGGCACTACTTTGTTGATGCATGTGCGGCTACTGCGCACACAATTCACAAACACAGAAAAAATATTATTTTTTTAGCACTTGGGGGGAGCACCCCTGATGGACAGAGCACCCCCTGGACAACACTACAGCACCCCTTTAGGCCTGGGACACTGCACAGGACTTTGGAGTGGACACAGCCCCTATGGAGAACTGACTGCACAACACAGTCCTGCCAGCCCCTATGGACTTTGAAGTAGTGGACACAGCCCCTATTAACAGCAGCACAGCATAACACAGCCAGCCCCTATGGACTTTGAAGTAGTGGACACAGCCCCTATGGACAACAGCAGCACAGCGCAGCACAACACTACTCTGCACTATACTACACTACACTACACAGCCCAGCCAGCCCTAACTCCCACCCTCCCTCTTCACTGTCCACAGCCGAGTGAGAAAATGGTGCCGACGCGGGTACCTTATATAGGATCCAAAACCCGCGAGGCCCGGAAGGCGGGATGATGACAATTTTGCCTCGATTTCAGATCCGAGTCAGGCGGGAAAAGTCGAGCCTGACTCGGATCGGCCTCGGATCGGTTCAGAAATCCGAACCCGCTCACCCCTAATAATAATAATCTACTAATTGAGAGAGTAAAATTTTTGTTCTGAATTCCAGGTCTGGAGCTGGATTGAAAATGTTATCTAATAATATATCTAACTAGAGATGTGCCGTATGGATCTCCAGAAATCCAAATCCAACTGAATTTTATGAATCCGGACAGATCCGAGTCATGGTCTAATCTCTTGAGGAGATCAAAACAGATCTGGGTCACAGTTCTGATCTTCCTGAGGTATGGAATTCGGATTTTAAATCTGAATTTCGGGTTTTGGACTGCAAAAATTACATGATTTTAGCTGTTTTAATAAACTTCTTATCATTTTACTTTTAAACAACTCAGGGCCCGATTCAGACCCGAACGCTAAGAAGCGTTCGCTCGTAGCTGCCGATGGTTTGCATTGTGTGCATGCATCGCAGTGAGCGTGCGCGAACTACTGTGAGAATTCGGGAAGCGTTCACTCACTGCTCATAGACAGCCCATCAGAGTAAGTGACAGGAGAAGCCATTTGAGGGTGGTGACAGGGGCAGGCCACTAGAAACAGGGGAGTGTAGATGTGAACGCAGGCGTGCCTGACCGAAATAACGCAGTTTGAGAGGTGTGCATAATTAACAGGAAGCGTCATAGTACACATCACCTGGTTGTATTTCACACTGAAGTGATCGCAGTGCTTCCAGTAGGGTATGGTCTGCCTCATGCACTGCGTTTGCTTCTGATGGTACCCGATGTACCAATGCTTGCATACACTTCCTGGAGATGACGTGTGCAAGTGGGCATCTTAAGACAGGCTGGTGGACGTCTGCATACACAAAGCGATCGCACTCCAAGACATAATGGGCGTGTTTATGCATTGCTGTGCGATTGCCTGCCTTGCCGTCACTTAGCCTAATTTGCCTACGCTGGGAACGAACGTACACATCTATCAACCGGCTCTGAAATCGAGCCCACATACCCAAATCCACAAAACAGTTGAGGTTGGTTTTACAAATACAAAACCACAACCAAAACGCAAAGGTGAATCCAAATCCAAAACTAAGACCAAAACCAACACATTGGGGTTAGTGCACATCTCTATATCTACTGTAACTCCACAGAAATATCAAGTAGTCTTCTTATACCTCTACCCACGTATGCTTTGCATTAATGGTCACTCTCTGCATCTCTTTCTGTGACTCAGCTTGTGGATCCTCTAACTGAAGGCAGAGGAGGTACCAACCCAGCTCCTCTTCCTCTTCCATAGATTGATCACCAATTTTGATCTTGGTGTCTCCTTGTTGATTCTTTGAATGAACTTGCAATCGAGTTTGATAGTCAGAGTACATACTGTACCCACAACACTTTGATGGCACTCATACTAAACAGGACAGTTCCGTGTGGTCACAAGGGCACCACCCAGTCACCTCACAGAAGCGCTTATTTCACTTCTAGTGTGGTCCATCAAAGGACAATCTGTACCCACTAGTGAACTTCATCCAAGTGCTTAAATCTGACTGTGCACATTTGCAGTTGCCAATTCTTTGGTGAATTCTCAACATGCTGAAACCCGCAATATCTGTCCACCTTGCATCTGACTCAGAATAAGCCCCATAATGCTTGTTAGACAAAAAAGGGGCTAATCAAGGTTACTACATTTTGAAGAAAGTAACAATAATAATTTTATTTATTCTAATAATAATTTTATTTATATAGCGCTTTTTTCCTAAAGGACTCAAAGTGCTTTACATTTACATTACAAAATACAAAATAAGCTTAAACAAGGGACACTAGTGAAATGCTTGGGTGAATAGGTCTTGAGTCTGTTTTTGAAGGATTCTAGAGTGGAGGCCTCTCGAACTGTGCGGGGAAGTGAGTTCCAAAAGGTTGGAGCCACAAAACTGAAAGCTCGACCCCCAGATGAATTCCGTGAGATTCTAGGTACTGTTAATAGTCCTTCGTCAACGGATCGCAGTAATCGAGTGGGACAGTAAGGAATCAGATGCTGCTTCAGGTACCCTGGGCCATGGTCATGAAGGACTTTGTAAGTTATTAATCCAATCTTGAAAGCAATTCGCCATCTGACAGGCAGCCAGTGAAGGGCATAGAGAATGGGTGTTATGTGGCTGGAACGGGGCTGGTTGGTTAATAGCCTGGCAGCTGCATTTTGTACCATCTGCAAGCGGTATAATTCTTTTGCTGGGAGTCCAAGGTAGAAGGCGTTGCAGTAGTCTAGGCGTGATGATATAAATGCATGTATGACTTTAGGCAGATCTTCTGAGGGAATTAAGTGCTTGATACTGGCAATGTTCCTCAGATGAAAGAATGAAGATTTGATTGTGGCTGATACCTGATGTTTAAGTGTCAAGCCACTATCCAGGACAACACCAAGATTCCACACAAAGCCACGGCCGCTTCATCATAGCACTACTGTACGTACACAGATCTAGACGCAAGTACACACTAATGGAAAATTTTCAATGACAAGTTTTTGGAATTATTATAAACTTCATCTATTTAATCAAATGCAACTGTGCTTTCAAAATGAAGGACGTACCACACGCTCTTTAAACACACGATTCCTAGAACATAGAATGTCCTTAAGAACTATAAATACAGTTTATCTCAACATGGAATTAGTTATCAAAATAGATTTTCAGATTGAAGACTCTCTCACTACAAGGAGTAAAGGATACCACTGAATGACATTTAGTGGGGGAGATGTAAGAAGCCCAGTAGCGGTACCAGTGCATGCTATGTGCCACTGTCATTATCGGTGCTGCTCTCTACAAGATAGCAGCGCCGTTAGCCTGGGCCTTGTACGAACGGTCATATCGTCTGACCATTCAGCCTGCTGTAACTGTCGTGTCACGATCTGGTGCAAGTGTTCCTCTGTGGTTGATGGTGAACCAGGAGGTTCGGGTGACTGTGGGAGTGTAGTTGCACCCGAACCCAGGTTTGGCTTGACCTGCTCAGAAGCGTGGAGTCTAACTCACTTGGTGGTTTTCTCCAGTGACCCCTCCAATTGGGATTTGGTTTTTGCCGCACCAAGTGAGCAGGTCGCGGCCCTCTAGACGGGTACCTGGGAATGGCAGAAGACCGGAACTATAATGAATGCTATAATACTGTAGGTGAACAGAATGCTAGAACTCTGGAGATGGATCTGAATTCTAGAACACAGGCATGGACTGGAAACAGTTAAATATGTTGGTGCTGATTTGCACAGACAAGACACAGAGCAGAGTGGGCAAAGGCAAATACGGGGAGTGCAAGAAAAGCTTGTACTGCTTGCACAGATAGGACACAGAGCAGAGTGGGCAAAGGCAAATATGGGGAGTGCTAGAAATGCTGGTACTGCTTGCACAGATAGGACACAGAGCAGAATGGACAAAGGCATATACTGGGAAAGTGCTGGGAGGACCAGCTGAGAGCTAACTAGTGATTAGCACAGTGAGACACAGAGAGAAGTGGACACAGGCACATATATTGGGAATTGTAACAAAGCAGGTGCAGATTTGCACAGAAATACACAGAGATGTAGACAGGCATATACTGGGAATGTTGCATATGCAGGTGCAGATATACACAGACAAACACAGAGCTGTAAATGATGGGTTAGAACTGCGCTCTGCTGTATGGGCAGATGGGATGTGAGATGTATTGTTTGTGTCTGGGTGCTGCACCTTCCTAAAAGCAGGAGTACCGGGTCCTGTGTAACGATATAATGGGGTAGAGGGTGCACTCGCCCTATGGGTGTAATGCTGGAGTAATAGTGTGTTGTGGTCTTTTGTGTTCGATGTTGTTTGTGGAGTGATGGGGTGTAGGGAGGGAAGGGGGTCTAATGGAGTGGAGGTGGTGGGTGAGGAAATGAAGACAGAAGCAGAAATGGGGGCCAAAGGGTTTATTGGAAAAAAACACTACTAATCCTGTTTGGTCCCAGGCACCCAGGTGGGGTGAGTGATCCACTTGGGGGTGTGTGTGGGTGGAGACTGGGGAGGTGAGTGGACCCTTTTAGGGGGCTCCTTTCCGTGCAGTTCAATAGACCGGCACGTTACCCTTGCTGGACCTTTGGTCAACAGTCTTAGGATGTCTCGGGGGGAGGGGAGTGGTGGGTTGGCAGCGGGTCTGGCGGTTGTGGATGTACACCCTGGCGGCGTCCCGCGCAGGGGTATAAGTCTCGGAGTCACTTACCTACCGGTAGGATTTGTTGGTGAAAAAGGCTTGGGCTGCTGTTAGCTGGTGTTAGTTTCCTTTTGCAGATGCGGTGTTGGATGGCTGTTGCGGTGTCAGCGGTTGGAGGAAGCTCTGTGTGTGGTAGTGACAGCTGTGAGTGGAGCTGGTGTTGGTTGCTCCCAGGGGGCGGTGCGTGGTCGCCTGGGTCTAGCAGGTGGAGTGGTGATCAAGAGGGGTGCGAAGGGCTTTGCTAGGTGTGATGCCCAGCGCGGCCCTGCGGGTGGTGGGTAGAGAGGGTTCTGGAAGCAGCAAATGTTATAGTCTGCAAGTTGCAGTAAGTGACAAAATTTCTGCAATTTAGCTGTAAGATTTAAATCAGCAATGTATTTTGTTTACGGAAAAATCAGGTTGGTTTTGCCTTTTAAAAAATTGCCACATCACATCTTGCAGCAAAATCCTAGTAATCTCGCCACTTGCCGCAATCTGCAGACTATTACATTTGATGTGGGTGTTGTCCTCAAAAAATCTTGGATGTTAACAATTGAATTGGAATCGGTATGAATTACCGCCGGACGCAAATCCCAACAGCGACTGGCTGACATGGCTGAAAATCCTAATTGTCCCAAGGTAAGTATTAACTAACCTAACCTCCCCCCCTAACCATAACCCTCCTTAGGGGTGCCTAACCCTAACCTTCTCCCCAGTGCCTAACCCTAATCCCCCCACTAAGTGCCTAAACCTAATCCCCCCTTCCCCGCCACCTAACCCTAAGTCCCCCCCGGGGGGTGCCTAACCCTGTCCCCCTCAGTGGTGCCTAACCCTAACCCTCCCTTCCCCTAGCCTAACCCTAACCTCCTAGGGAGGGTGCCTAACCCTAAGTCCCCCATGGGGAGCCCTAAACCTAACCCTCCCCCCCCTGCGGTTGTGCACAGCGGTGCCCGGCATCACTTCGATTGGAATGCCGGGTGCTGGTCTCCCGGTGTCAGTAAATGACAGGCTTCTAGATTTAGACACCTGTCATTTAACCCTCGCCGGGTTAAAGCAGTCGGGAAGCCGGCTGTCGGGATTAGGTCCGCCGGCTTCCTGACTGCATACCAGTCTATGGGAGGGGAGGCTTAGACACTAGGGGAGGGTTAGGGTAATACTACAAGAGGAGAGGTTAGGGTTTGTGTAGTCACTATGGGAGGGTTAGGCTATGGGAGGCGATGGTTGGGCACTAGGGGAGGGTTAGGGTAATACTACAAGAGGGGAGATTAGGGTTTGTGTAGTCACTATGGGAAGGGTTAGGCTGTGGAAGGGAAGGTATTTCCTCATCCTTTTCACACTTTGCGCAGTTATTGTGTGTTTCTCCTACAGGAGTGAAACATATTAGTCAGCCGCCATCCCTGTATTTTACAACATTCTGTTCCTCTGTTAGTTTCTTCCCTAGTAAAAGGTTACAGTATGTAAATATAGACTATGTGCTTATAGTATCATGTTTACTAGAACCTTTCTGTTGAGGGTGGATGAGCCTGGAAGTCAATGTAATCATACTCTGGGCCTGATTCAGACCCACTCGCGAGCGGCTGTCCACTGGCAAGTGGGTCGATGTTATGGACTGAGCATGCGCACGACGGAGGGAGCTCCGTTGTGCGCATGCGCCAGACGCGACGAGCGAAGGAAAGTCATTCGCTCGTTGTGTCCGATCAAAGGGGGCGTGCTGTCAATGTTGATTGACAGCACGCCCCCTTTGGTGGGCGTGCCGGGGGCATGCCTCCCTGACGGGGGCGTTCCCACGGGAACGCCTCCCGTCAGAAGCCGGCCCACTGACATCACTAGTGATGTCAGTGGGAGTGATTTTGGCTCTGATAGAGCCAAAATCACTCCGGAGCTTGCGGTTGAAAACCTCAACCGCAGGCTCCGGCTCGCAAATTCGATGGTCGCGATGGTCTCGACCATCGCGACCATCACAATGCATGCTCGTATAGCCTGTGGGTGGTGACCCACAGCTATACGAGCATCCAGGAGGACGCTCCATGAAAATGGAGGCCGCCCTCATTCAGAGCGTGCGCTCTGCTCAGAGCGTACGGCTCTGAATGAGGGCCTCTGTTTGTAGCTCATATTCTGTCCATTAACTCTTTCTGCATAACTTTGCTCAAGCTGAGTGAAGGAGCTTTTATCATAAACAGAAGACGTCTCTCTCTCTGAGGTCAGTACCCTGAATATACATCTTCTCTGATGTCCACCTTTAAGTCACCAGGTTTCACCAGTTTCATGTACAGTAGCTGCCTGTATATGGTGCTTACCTCAGTCTTGAGTCCTGTCATGCTGATTCTGCTCACGGCACATTGACTGTGTGCTCTGTGTATGCTCCCATCTCACATCTGACACGTTCTAACATCATTTTCTCATCTATTATTTCCTGTATAATTTATATGAGGTTTGTATCAAAGAGGAAAAATTCCAATATGCTTCTTAAGGCCCCTACACACTAGACGATATTGTGAGCGATTTGGTGGATTCCGATGCATTGGAACTACAAATTGTTCATAGCTTCCAGTGTGTACATTCTATCACTTTCATGATGCATGCTCCCACCAGTCATAGGTCGTATCTTTAGATCTTTTTTACATGCAGGAAGATCGTTACCCCTTATATTAACTCACCAATATCATATCTACATACACTTTTTTCTCACTTTTTTCACTTTATCCACATGATCATCATTTCTTCCTATCACTTGCTTAACATATAACACAGTGATTCTCTATATATATAAATTCTGCAATTACCCTCCGCTCACTTCCTCCCCGTCACTCTCCTACTGTTAGCACTTATTTATACTTACCATATAAAAAAACGAGTGTATACAATTATATAAACATTGTTTATAATCTTGGGTCCAGAGATCCATTAAGTTTTTGTATTCTCATTTTACACATTTCCTCTTGTCTTTTAACATTATTAAGCCATAAACATCATAATTCCTGATTAGTAAGTCACGTGGTATTGTTGTGATCACGTGGTATTATTTAATTTCTTCTTTCCCCGGTTTCTCGTAATTGGGCCAATCAGGAGTGAGTTTAGTTTGACCTATCACTGGGCGTTTAACATATGCACAGCAGTACCTAGCCCTCTGATTGGTTAACACATAGGTTAAAGATCACCTGTGTGAGGTAACCGGCATCCGACTGAGGAAGCAGCACGTGAAACGCGCGTCTCGGATCAGGTGCACTCCCGCTGTGTACAGGCGGGATCTCACAGCACTACACGCTGAGGACTCCGGTGATGGCAGACTTCTGTTCACCCCATGCCGATTCTCACTAGAGCGATCAGGTACCACACTATTTTCATTTCCAAGCGCACGTATAGACCATTTGTGTTATATGTGAGTGATTAGCCCTGCACTACCCCAGAGGCAACCAGAGCATAACTTACCTTACATGGACTACAGTGCTGCCAATATTTTACTTTCTTCTTACCACAGTACACGATCCAAGGCTTCTCACTACTCACCACTGCCCATATGACATGTGAGTAGCAGCAGCATTGGGGACGATCACATACTGTGGCTTTTACCTGACCTTATGTCACATATTTACTACAATATACTTTTTACTATGGGCACTCTCATTAAGGCTTGATCTGAATAGGTTCCAGCACTATTTACACATCAGGTTCCTTTTTCACATCAGACTTTACAGTAGATGCTCAATACACTTTTCTATACCCTTGGGTAAGTCTGACAACACGCTCACGTGTCATTCACTGTGTACATAATGACAGGCAGCAGCTGTTGCCTTGACACCATACAAAGGGTACATCTTACCTATATTTTCACACTTATTCTGCAATCTTAATTTCTGTGGTACCTGCAACAATTTATATACGGCAATCGGTGGACCCATAGTCTGTTACACAAGTTTATTATTGTCTCCTCTCTTTTATATGGATTTTCATTTTTTTCATATATGATAGATTTACTATTTCTCTATCTGATTAACCTGAAGATATACACATTGAGAGTTCTTTACAAATATCTGATGATATTAAACAATTTTTGACAATTTTTTGTAATTTTGAGATTTATTATATGCGTGTTGTTGCTGTGATATGTCATGGAATTTTATTTTCATGGAACTTACTTTTTCTGTGTATGATCACATTATTATTAACATTATATTGTTTGGATTGACATCTCGAGGGGGGCTCATTTAGTGGTCTTTTCCATATGACCATACTTGTTGAATATATAACCCTTTCTCCTGAAGTCACTCCACTGACTCATATTTCACTTTGCTTCCTATATTAGTGTTTAGTATTGTGTTTTGATTTGTCCAAAATTGATTATGTATCTTTGTTAATTGTGCTATTTAGGATCTGTATTTGTTTTTTGGCAGACATTTTAATGCATATCTAATAAATGCTATTTTTTAATTATCAATCTAGTATCAGTAAAGAGTGACCCCAACTAGAGAGTTCTTCTTTCTTCCTCATTCTTCTCATGCAGGAAGATCTGTCAGTCTCGTTAACAATTTGTGGCATATCGTTCAATGTGTACACACTACAGAATGACGAACGATATGTCATTCCAACCCAAGTGATGCAGATGTCACTTGAAAGGCATTTTCCTTCACACAGATGCATGCACAGATTAGTGAGATCCGTGCATGCATCCGTGTTAAAAAAGATGCTTGTCAAGTTTAAAAAAAAAATTACACGGGGTGCCTCTCTTAAAGCACTACCAGCCCTGGTCTTTTCATAGCCAATCCTGGTTATGAAAATTCAGGGGTTAAAAGACGTAGGGGGTCCCCTGTATTTAGCAAACCAGCACTGGGCTCAAAGAGCCGGTCATGGTTATAGAAATACAGGAAATAAAATGAGTAGGGGTCCCCTGTATTTTCCATAACCAACATCGGACTCATTCTAGTGGGGGTGTAATGCCACAGCCAGGGAAACCTTTTCACCTGCTCCCAAAGCATTGCACTTGACCGCTAATCAGCCAAGCCGGGGATCACATGGAAGGTGGGGACCCCCCAATAAAGGGGTCCCCCTCTCCAGGGCACTCCAGGCCTGGGATTATAGACTGGGGCTATCCCCAGCAACCCTGGTGAGTGGGTGCTGTGTTGATAGTGTACAGTGTTGTGTAAAAATAGATGTAAAAATATTGTCTCTGCTGGAGAACTACAGGTCCCAGTAAGCCTCTGCTGCATGCTGGAGCTTGGAGAACCAGAAGTACCAGCATGCAGGGCATTGCGGGCACACTGGTACCTCTAGTTCACCTGCAAAATAAATATTAAAATAAATACAAGACTCACACACCGTGAAAGTATTACTTAATTACTTGCTCACTCACACATACTCACCTACAAGTCCTGGACAAGTCCTCTTCTCCATGTAGGCATCCACCATCTTCTTAAAACAAAAAACAAAAAGTCCTGACCCACGAACTTAGTGCCATCCTCTAAGGGCAGTACTTCCCAAATGACAGCTCAGCCATAGCATTTCTCTATAGAAATCCTGGTGCTGAGCATTCATTGGCTGAAAGGGGTGAGCCTCTGCCTGTCTCAGCCAATGAATGGTTTCATGTAACCACCTCCCCAGGGATCCAGTCAGGCATAATGCTTTGGCCGGAGGACCTGGTGAGAGGGTCCCCCTGGCTATGGCATTATTCCCCCGCTACAAAGAGTCCAGTGCTGGTTATGGAAAATACAGGGGACCCCTACTCATTTTGTCCCCTGTATTTCTAAAACCAGGACAGGCTTGCTGAGGCCAGTGCTGGTTGTGCTAAATACTGGGGACCCCTACGTCTTTTATCCCCTGTATTTTCACAACCAGGCCAGTCTGGGATACTGGGTTAGAAATCCTTAGTGATCGGCAGTCTGAGGACTACACATGGCTACTCAGAGCCGAGGACTACACATGGCTACTCAGAGCCGAGGACTACACATGGCTACTTAGAGCTGAGGACTACACATGGCTACTCAGAGCCGAGGACTACACATGGCTACTCAGAGCTGAGGACTACACATGGCTACTAAGAGCCGAGGACTACACATGGCTACTCAGAGCCGAGGACTACACATGTCTACTCAGAGCCGAGGACTACACATGTCTACTCAGAGCATGTTATCTGGATCAGAAGTGTATTAAAGCTTTGGGGATCCCACTCCCTCTTTGCAGCTCCTCACCCCCTGCCCTTCATTGTGTAATATTTGTAGATGTTGGGGCACTCGCGGGCAATAGAAAAGGTTCTGACTTTTTATTGTTACTGTTGTACATCCCTGAGTCAAAGTGCAGCAGAACTTCATACAAAGCTCATTTTGAAATGACAGATTTGCATATTACATTTTGCAGTGCCCCAGATTGTATTATGACACACTATGGTGCCTCCAGTACAGATTATGCTACAGTCACAGTGACTGCTTCCGGAGCGCTATCTCCATCGGCAGGAAGTCGTCATCAGCCCGCTTGCTCGATCCCCCTAGGCGTTTTGGCGCCCAAAAGAACATTTAGACGATCAAGGAGTCACAAAACATGAACTGGATTCACTAATAAAAATGGACTGGACACATTTTTAATATTAAATATAAACCGATTTGGATGTTTATATTGTATTTTACAATTATGGAATTTTAATAATAGATTGGTGTGCTAGGACCAATAGGATATTGATTATAATATATACAGTCTTTCCTCCATTGAAAGGAGAGAGTGGAATGGAATGGATCTCCGTAATTTGTATAGAACTGGTATACATTTATGTCATGTGATCTAGGTTAGGGTATATATACCCTTTAGGTTTTCACATTAATTACACCCTGAGGAAGGACCCATGGTCAGAAACGCGTTGGTGTTTATGTAAAGTATCATTATACTGCATTCTTTTGCTACCTCTTTCCATTATTTTGGAAGAGGGAATTTTGTTTTAAATGTTTTAATTTTTGTTTTTGTTTTTGGAGTTGTCTTCTCCATTTTTTATTATTAAATCCCATTGTCTGTGGCTTCTGGTGGATAACTCCTTTTTTCAACCTGGCATACATGAGAGCTACTGGTTACATATACAAAGAAACCTTTATGGGAACGCTTACACCTGATCCTAGGTGAGTGCTCTTTCTGAGGGGTTCAAGTTGGGATGTTATTCTAACTAGAAAAAGATTCCTTTATGTGGAAGCATTATATTTTGTTGAGGTGAGTCTCAAAAGGCAGACTCCAGAACATTTAAAGTATTCCAGTATTCAGAAGTTTGACCTACTGCACATCTTCTCTTTTATTTTAAGTGGAATTTTTATCAAGGTGGACATCCTTTAAGCATTTCCCTGGGGATCGCGCTTCTTTGGATCACTCTATTTGTCTATTATATGCGATTTTGGAGGAGTTGTGCTTCTAAGAGTGGACTAAGCTGCGGTCTGTGAGGCGCAGGTTGCATTAACCAAAAAAACATTCTTTTCTCTAGATTATGCTACAGTACATATCAGTGCCCCAGATTGTATTATGACACACTATGGTGCCTCCAGTACAGATTATGCTACAGTACATGTCAGTGCCTCAGTTCAAATTATGTTTATTTAGAGTGCCCTCCTCTGGGTCCCATAACAATGGCACCCCCTGCACCCATTACAGCTTTACCCAAGGCTTAAATATGTATTTGATAATATATCTGAGCTTTAAAGTATCAATACCCCCTAGTGAGAAGATTGTCTTTTACTAATAATAGCAAAGCGTCAGGCGGGTGGCTACCAGTCATTACATCACCGTGTCTCTGTAGGGGCAGCAGAGCAATGCTCACCTGTCTGTAGTCTACGGATGGTATAACCAATCTCTGCAATACAACTTCTTCTTGTTTTACAGGTACACATTAGATAATATGTTGTCTGATTCGGTGGATTGGACATCCGACATATTGGGCACATCGTCTAGTGTGTACCCCCTATGTCACTGACGATCTGTGCTCCTGTGCATCGTCAGTGATATTCTACGTCTGCCCTGCATGCAGGTCCAATGGGGAATATCATTAGTGAGGGCCATGCTGCCAAATGCAGCATGGCCCCCGGCCATCGCTGGCAGCATCGGCGAGTGTGTAGGCACTTACCAATGCCGGGTACCATCACTGAAGATGTCAGGCACACTGGGCCTTGTCTAGTGTGTACCCAGCTTTAGTATGTGCTTTATTTCCACCATATGGCAGCAAAGAAATGAAAACTTTGCTTTCATAAGATTATCAGTTTGTTTTTGATTATTGGAATACTTTCATTGTTGTTCCCTTTTAATTCATAATTCTATAAATCAGACTGGATGGTTCCACTGTACATGCTCCAAATCACAAACACATAGGAGGTCTGATCATTTCTGGGACAGCGACTCACCGGTCTCTGAACTGATAGAAGCAGTAAATCAAATGGATATAAATTGTACTGGGAGTTTTGGCAAGTTAATATTGTAATGTTACAATAATCCTGATCCACAAAGACTCGGTGTATTATGTGCACAGGTGTAATTGGGATTCTTCTGCAAATGTGAAAGCTGCTAAGTTTCACCTGGTGGATCATAATCCTTATTTACTAGCAGAAAGATTATTTTCATTATACCAGAAGGCAGATATTTCCTGGAGCAAAACCTGAATATCTTATTGTTCAATCTGCGGCGCAGAGTTTGTGTGTGTAGGTGTATGTATGTGTGTGAATGTGTGTGTGTTTATGTATGTATGTGTGTTTGTGTGTGTGTGTATGTATGTGTGAATGTGTATGTATGTATGTATGTGTGTAGGTATGTGTGTCTGTGAGTATGTATGTGTGTACATATATATGTACGTGTGAGTGTATGTAAGTTTGTAAGTGTATGTACTGTATGTATGTATGTGTGGGTATGCATGTAAGTGTGTGAGTGTATGTGTGTGTGTACATATGTATGTATGTGTGAGTGTATTTTTGTTTGTAAGTGTGTGTGGGTATGTATGTAAGTGTGTGCATGTATGTATGTGTGTAGGTGTGTGTCTGTGTGTATGTATGTGTGTACAAATGTACTGTATGTTTGTTTGTGTGAGTATATATATATATGTTTGTAAGTGTGTGTATGTGTGTGTATGTATGTGTGGATATGTATGTGTATGTAAGTGTATGCATGTATGAATGCGTATGTGTGTATGTATTGTTAATTTTAGTACAGTATGTGAAACAAAGAAAACTAGGGACAATAAATAGAACTTACCACTGTAGATATATTAGTGTCATTTAGCTACAGTAAATAGATATATAGTATGTAGTGTTTGGGTCAGTTGTCGCTAACGTGTCTTCTCATGCCATACACACATGTATTCAGGATGCCACACACACACACACACACACACGTATTCAGGATGCTACACACACACACACACACACACACATTGTGATATAGTCAGGGTAGGGGGTCCCTCTCCTGGGGTAGATGGACACCTCGTGCAAGCTGGTCAGAACCAGTTTAATTGTGCAATATAAACAACAAAATAAACAAAACATAAAAATAAATCCTAGCCCATCTGGGCACTAACTAGACAGGTTATTCCCTCACTTCAAGTGGCAGGGCCTACTGCCTTACCACAAACACAAACACAGCACTTTCAAATATCACAGTGTCTCTAAACAAACCTCAGTGTCTGTTCTCCCCAGTGTATGTGAGACATTGAACCAAAACCTAACACAGCTTATCTGTGCCACTTCCAGGTGCAACTACTAATCAGCCTGCTCTCAGACTGAAAGGCCCAACACCTGGAATGGCCTGTAGATGGAGCCCTCCCTTCTCTTCTCACATCCACACCCCCAGGACCCATTATCCGGTCTTTACCAATAGCCGACACTTCTGCTCAGTTTGGCATAACAGACTTTTCCTGGGGTTTTTTAAAACACATATGAAAGGAATCTGGGACACACATATATGCCATCCCAGACTTCTCCGGTGCTTCTATCACAACATGTATTAAGGATGCCACACACACACGTGTTTAGGATGCCACACACACACACACACACACACACATGTATTCAGGATGCCACACACATGTATTCAGGGTGCCACACACACATGTATTCAGGATGCCACACACATGTACAGTATTCAGGATGCCACACACATGTATTCAGGACGCCACACACATGTATTCAGGATACATGACAGCTGCACAGACACAGGGCTTCTTATATGCAGAGCATGGGAGGAAACAGTGCCGCCTTGGTCTGGATGGTCTATGCGCTGCACATCTAGGTGTACGATGCTGATAAGGGGGTGGGCCGGTTACAAAGTGACCCCTATATGACGTGGCTATGCCAAATTTCAGCAGCAGTGCAGCATGTAAAGAGGGTCCTCAGTATACACAATGGAGTGTGGCCATGCCACCCACACATTTGGCCAGACACCACTATTAGCACCGAGGCCAGAAAGATGCATCTGCAAATTTAAGAAGCATCTAGTGTGACGTATACATTTGTGGAGGACCCAGGAATGTCCATATTATGACCCTTACTTCAACCCTGAAACTCATTTAAATATCTTGTCCCACCAAGCAGGGATTTATTTTGCATTTGGGCGCAGTACATTTGGGGGCCTGACGGACATTCTGCGAGTGACCGGCAAAACCGCCCAAACCCCATCATCAGAAATACTCTAACATGTCCAACTCTAATCTGTGGTCAGACACCTATAGTCTGGTGCAGAGGCCACAAAATGACCTAGGTGATGCGGCCCAGTACTCTAAGTGACCTCAGATTCATTTCACTCATAGGCCAGAAACACACTTCTACGTCCGTCAACCTTGCCGATAGCAATTTACCTATGCCCCAGACCATGCAAGATTGCCGGTACACATTGAGAAGATTTAATGAATGATGAAACGATGTGTTGTTCCATCCTTTATTAATATGCACTGCACCGCACGCGTTATTGTATGGCCAGTCACACGGTATCGCATGCGACCCATGGCAGTGCGCAATCGGGCATACACACTGCACAATATGTCCTGTTGTTCTGATTTGGCTAAATTTAGGCAAATCGGGCCGATATTGTGCAGGCGTGTCCTCAACCATAAACTTCCCTATTTAAATACTAGATAATGATGATATATTGAAATGAAAGTACATGTATTACTAATGTATATAATCTGCCTAATATGTGTGTATAGGGGGTTCCCACCTTCAGACAAATTTGTTTTATTTTCCTGTAGAAAATGGGAGAAATAATGTCAAAATGTTTTCTTCTTTCTGTTTATCTACATTCTGCCTCCATTTCTGCTCCTCTGTGTATTGGGGGCAAACACATTTAATAAACAACTTTTTAAAGTATACGTTTCTGCGTTTGTGCAGTTTTCTTTTTGCATTTGATGGTAAATATTAGCGATGTGCGCCGACCCCCGTGTTTTGGTTTTGGATCTGTGGACCTGATTGAGACCTGCTCGCTAAGATGCATTTGCACACAGACAGCCGATGTTTGCAATATGTGCATGCGTATGCATCGCAGTGTGTGTGCGCAAAACCAGTGCGAGCGATCGGGAAGCGTACGCTCACTGCGCATAGACAGCCCTGCAGAGTGAGTGACAGGAGAAGCCGTTTGTGGGTGGTGACAGGGGTTGGCCACTACAAATGGAGGAGTGGAGATGTGAACGCAGGCGTGCCTGAGCGTCTTAACGGCATTTCAGAGGCGTGCATATTTAGGCAGCATCATAGTACACGTCACCTGGCTGTATTTCACACTGAAGTGCTCGCAGTGCTTGCGGCAGGGTACAGTCAACCACAAGCGCTGTGTTCGCTTCCGATGGTACTCGATGTACCGATGGTTGCATATATTTCCTGGAGATGACGTGCGCAAGTGGGCATCTTAAGACAGGCTGTTGGGCGTCTGCATACATAATGCAATCGCACGCTAAGACATAGTGGGCGTGCTAATACCTTGCCATGCGATCGCCGGCCTTCCCAAATTTGCATATGCATCGAGCGAGCAAAAGCATCTAGTATGTCCTTCAAGGTTTTGGATCTGGATTTGGTTTTGCAAAACCACCCTCAAGTGTTTTGGTTTTGGTTACAGGAAGCATTGCATAAGGGGCACTATTACTGGGAACATTGGATAATGGGCACTACTACAGGGAGCATTGGATAATGGACACTACTACAGGGAGCACTGCATAAGGGGCACTACTACATGGGGCACTGCATAATGGGCACTACTACAGGGGGCATTGCATAATGAGCACTACTACAGGGGGCACTGCATAATGAGCATTATTACAGGGGGCATTGCATAATGAGCATTACTACAGGGGGGCATTGCATAATGAGCATTACTACAGGGGGCACTGCATAATGAGCACTACTACAGGGGGCACTGCATAATGGGCACTACTACAGGGAGCACAGCATAATGGGCATTGCTACAGGGGGCACAGCATAATGGGCACTACTACAGGAAGCCCTGCATAATGGGCACTACTACATGGGGCATTGCATAATGAGCACTACTACAGGGGGCACTGCATAATGAGCATTACTACAGGGGGCACTGCATAATGAGCACTACTACAGGGGGCACTGCATAATGGGCACTACTACAGGGAGCACAGCATAATGGGCACTACTACAGGAAGCACTGCATAATGGGCACTACTACATGGGGCATTGCATAATGAGCACTACTACAGGGGGCACTGCATAATGAGCATTACTACAGGGGGCACTGCATAATGAGCACTACTACAGGGGGCACTGCATAATGTGCACTACTACAGGGGACACTGCATAATGTGCACTACTACAGGGGGCACTGCATAATAAGCACTACTACAGGGGGTACTGCATAATGGGCACTACTACAGGGGGCACTGCATAATGGGCACTACTACAGGAAGCACTGCATAATGAGCACTACTACAGGGAGCACTGCATAATGAGCACTACTGCAGGGGGCACTGCATAATGAGCATTACTACAGGGGGCACTGCATAATGGGCACTACTACATGGGGCACTGCATAATGGGCACTACTACAGGGGGCACTGCATAATGAGCACTACTACAGGGGGCACTGCATAATGAGCATTACTACAGGGGGCACTGCATAATGAGCACTACTACAGGGGGCACTGCATAATGGGCACTACTACAGGAAGCACTGCATAATGGGCACTACTACAGGGGGCACTGCATAATGGGCACTACTACAGGGGGCACTGCATAATGGGCACTACTACAGGGGGCACTGCATAATGGGCACTACTACAGGAAGCACTGCATAATGAGCACTACTACAGGGAGCACTGCATAATGGGCACTACTACAGGGGGCACTGCATAATGGGCACTACTACAGGAAGCACTGCATAATGGGCACTACTAC
This sequence comes from Taudactylus pleione, assembly GCA_031769625.1. Taxonomy (NCBI): domain Eukaryota; kingdom Metazoa; phylum Chordata; class Amphibia; order Anura; family Myobatrachidae; genus Taudactylus; species Taudactylus pleione. The sequence continues at coordinate 1,923,505 of JAUIMM010001290.1, forward strand.
ATGGGGCACTGCATAATGGGCACTACTACAGGAAGCACTGCGTAATGGGCACTACTACAGGAAGCACTGCATAATGGGCACTACTACATGGGGCACTGCATAATGGGCACTACTACAGGAAGCACTGCATAATGGGCACTACTACATGGGGCACTGCATTATGGGCACTACTACAGGAAGCACTGCATAATGGGCACTACTACAGGAAGCACTGCATAATAGGCACTACTACAGGAAGCACTGCATAATGGGCACTACTACATGGGGCACTGCATAATGGGCACTACTACAATGGGCACTTTATAATGGGCACTACTACATGGGGCACTGCATAATGGGCACTACTACAGGGGGCATTGCATAATGGGCACTACTTCTGGGGGCATTGCATAATGGGCACTACTACAGGGAGCACTGCATAATGTGCACTACTACAGAAAGCACTGCATAATGGGCACTACTACATGGGGCACTGCGTAATGGGCACTACTACAGGGGGCATTGCATAATGGGCACTACTACAGGGGGCATTGCATAATGGGCACAACTACATGGGGCACTGCATAATGGGCACTACTACAGGGGGCATTGCATAATGGGCACTACTACAGGAAGCACTGCATAATGATCACCAGGGCCATAGCAAAGGTAGTGCGGCCGATGCCATCGCACAGGGCACCACAGATCGGGGGCGCTGTTTGGGCCTTTCAAATTTCTGTTTATTATCAATCTCACTTGTAGCTTCCTCTTATTTCATCCCCAGCATCTACTGGCCTCTCTTATCTCTTCCCTGGCCCTTCCCCATGAGGCCATTTCCCTTTTTTTGGGTGCATTATGTCCCTTTGAAAAATGAGGGGGGCGCCAATGCTCTTTCTGGCACAGGGCACCAAAAAGTCTAGTTACGGCTCTGATAGGCACTACTACAGGAAGCACTGCATAATGGGCATTACTACAGGGGACATTGGATAATGGGCACTACTACAGGGTGCACTGCATAATGGGCATTACTACAGTGGGCACTGCAAAAGGGGCACTACTACAGGAAGCATTGCATAATGGGCACTACTACAGAATGCACTGCATAATGGGCACTACTACAGGAAGCACTGCATAATGGGCATTACTACAGAAAGCACTGCATAATGGGCACTACTACAGGAAGCACTGCATAATGGGCATTACTACAGAAAGCACTGCATAATGGGCATTACTACAGAAAGCACTGCATAATGGGCACTACTACAGGGGGCACTGCATAATGGGGACTAATACAGGGGGAATTGAATAATGAGCACAACTACAGGGGGCACTGCATAATGGGCACTCCTACAGGGGGCACTGCATAATGGGCACTACTACAGGGGGCATTGCATAATGGGAACTACTACAGGGGGCACTGCATAATGGGTACTAATACAGGGGGCACTGCATAATGGGCACTACTACAGGGGGCACTACTTATTGGGGACTAATACAGGGGGCACTGCATAATGGGCACTACTACAGGGGGCACTGCATAATGGGGACTAATACAGGGGGAATTGAATAATGAGCACTACTACAGGGGGCACTGCATAATGGGCACTGCTACAGGGGGCACTGCATAAGGGGCACTACTACAGGGGGCATTGCATAATGGGAACTACTACAGGGGGCACTGCATAATGGGTACTAATACAGGGGGAATTGCATAATGAGCACTACTACAGGGGGCACTGCATAATGGGCACTACTACAGGGGGCACTGCATAAGGGGCACTACTACAGGGGGCACTGCATAATGGGTACTAATACAGGGGGAATTGCATAATGAGCACTACTACAGGGGGCACTGCATAATGGGCACTACTACAGGGGGCATTGCATAATGGGAACTACTACAGGGGGCACTGCATAATGGGTACTAATACAGGGGGCACTGCATAATGGGCACTACTACAGGGGGCACTACTTAATGGGCACTACTACAGGGGGGCATTGCATTAGGGACTACAGGGGTATTGCATAATGGGCACTACTACAGGGGGCACTGCATAATGGGCACTATTACAGGGTTATTGCATAATGGGTACTAATACAGGGGGAATTGCATAATGAGCATTACTACAGGGACACTGCATAATGGGCACTACTACAGGGGGCGCTGCATAATGTGCACTACTACAGGGGGCACTGCATAAGGGGCACTACAGGGGGCATCGCATAATGGGTACTAATACAGGGGGAATTGCATAATGAGCATTACTACAGGGACACTGCATAATGGGCACTACTAGAGGGGGCGCTGCATAATGTGCACTACTACAGGGGGCACTGCATAATGGGCACTACTACAGGGGCACTGCATAATGGGCACTACTACAGGGGCACTGCATAATGATTGAAAACAAGGATTGTCAAAAGTCCCACTAATAAAAAATTCCAGCAAAGTAAAAAGGTAAAAAAAAATATGATATTGGGAAGATTATGTAATTTGTGTATTTTCCATGTCCTGGGCTCGCCTCCAGCGTGACTAAAAACCGGGGTGTGACACAGTCATGCTCCTGCAAATGTCATACCAAAGGCGTGTACACAAAAATGGGGCCTTGGCCTTGTGGCAGCTAGGCCACGCCCCATTTTGTGAGCGCGCCTTAGGCGTGTGCATGCTATCGACTATTTAACTTGACTACAGATATTTTCAGGCTCTTTGCCTCCGGCTGGTTGCCCACCCCTGACATACAGTATAACACAAGATGATTTTACAATTCACTAGAGTTGTGCGGGTCTGGTTCTCAGAGAACCAACAACAGCTGAATTGAGGGTTACCATGTCAACCTGAGTCCTGATTCACATGTTCCTGCAGTTCGGAACCTGAATTCTGGATTACATGCTAACAGGTCAAAATTTTCCTCATATTAACAGTATTTGTTTTTTTTTGTTAAATACAGATCCAAAACCAAACCACGAGGGCGATTTTACAAAACAAAAACCAAAACAGATCCAAAAGCAAAACATGGGGGTCTGCTAACATCTCCGCAATAATCATTTATGTCCCATATACTTGTGTATATGAAATGTTTAATAATTTCTAAACATTTATAATGTATGACAAATAAAATCCCTTTTTTCCCCTCTCGATACATTATTGAGACTATTAAATGCAAATGACGGCAGCCTTGCGGCCTCTGCGCTGAATGGCGTGCTGTGACAATGAGTACTAACATTAATGTTATTTGTAATTGTGCAGCACATGACAAACGCTGGACCTGTCACTGACCATCTGCTGTTTGGCATGAGATTCACTGAGCCCTACGCTGTCGCCTCTGCCTAGGGGGACTCTTATATTTGGCAGACATGAGGCCCCTCAGTCACTGTAGTTATTCACACATCCAATCTGTTGCGCCCGAGGTTACAATGTAGCAAAAAGAAACAATGAAAGGTACAAAATAAAACCAATTACCGCCCCGGGCTCCTCCTATCCCAGGACACCAGCTGGAGTTTCTCCTACACACGTCCCTGTGTCTCTGATGTACAACTGGGAAATTTACACAGAATGGATAGAAAACATTAAAACCTCTCATCAAAAAATCCGGCACATGTTGAATCGGAGACGGTTGTTTCCCGGAATAATCCCAAATCCATTAATTACTGGGCAGATTGTCACCTGGAATAGTGGAATTTAATAGAATTATTTACGAACTCCCTCTCGTCCCCTTTCATGGCAGCGGTTATAGATCTCGTTTATATGACGGTGGGGTGATAATTCAGGGGTGTGACATATGTAACAATCATTACACGAAACACCGCTCTGATGCTTCCTCCGTGTAAACTATTTTAGCAATTTGACACCAAACTATATTTTGAATATAGCTCAGTGCTCAGATTCTTCTTCTCTGAAATAATGCACAAAACAAGACAATAGTCCTCTGTCTATTCCCGAGAGTACGTGTTGGGGAGTGCGCTCTGTGCTGTCTCCTTGGGTGTGACAGGGTCCCCATAATGACAAACCGCTGACACCTATCTGCCAGTAGTATGGACACCAGTTATATTCAGGGGTGCTGAGAGGGGAGGTACTAATTGCCCGGGCTTGCTGGATGGGCCCGCCAGGGGCCCAGGTCCGACGCTGCCCCATCCCTCCTCCCTGTCAGCTGAGCAGCCCAGCACATGCTGCTATGTGCTGGGCTGCAAAGGGAGACTGCTTGCTGCAGCATAGCAGTAGTGGCATTCTCCTCTGCCTGTGGGGAGAGCGATCATCCTGATTGGGCACACCCTGTATTTGCTCTGGGTGAGGGTCTCACAGCGCTCCCCTCCCCAGCAAAGTGGGTTCCAACTATGTATTTTTCTCTCTTTTTTTTTCCTTAAGGGGGCGTGGCCACGCCTCCTGCGTTTAGGCCACGCCACCTTCACCCGGGCCCGGCTCAGCTCTTGGCAGCCCTGTTTATATGTACAAATGGTCTTATGTAAAGCTGCAAAGAAACATCTCTACATGTGTTATTTCTGATTTGTGACCACATACGCCTTGTAATACCAAAACACGGGAGCCGTGGGGCAAATGGTAAAACCTTTTCTACTCATGTTCCTCACCTATATCAGAGACACATATACCGGTACCCAGCTGCCCTGAGATGTAGTCTTAGCTGTAATTGAGGTTACACTACAGGTCTGTAAGGTCTATGCAGCTGGAGGAGACATCAGCAGGGTGGACAAGATATGACTAGAGGAAGATACAGAAGATGTGTCCATAGATAATGACATACAACAGATAACCAGATATTCCAGAAAACCAGGACAAGTGGAGTCCAGTAAACAGCATACAGTCAGGGCTGGCTGGTAAACTGCAATATTCAATAGATAGTTCCTAAAACAGTCTCAGAGTCTGATTCAACAAGGATCGATATTGCAATTATGTACACAACAGGAAAATCGTTGCATTCTGTACATGTGTATGCATCACACTGTGATTAGGACTGCGATCCCAGTTACTGCGCAGGCCCATTGCAGAGTGATTGATAGGAAGTACCATTTGGTGGTGGTGGGCAAAACGTGGGTGTGCCAGTGCATTTGAATGCCGTTGCAGGGGCATGCATACATTTTCCACTGCGATGCCATACGCAGCTCGAGTACTCTGTACTGTGAGTGATGAGATTAGTAATTCCTGAGTAAGGTCAGAGCCTGTGTAAGTGTGTGTGAGGATGAGATGGTACTCCATGTTACTGATGGTATCTCAGTCTTGTGTAATCACTTTGTGTGATGAGGTTAGTAATTCCTGAGTAAGGTCAGAGCCTGTGTAAGTGTGTGTGAGGATGTGATGGTACTCCATGTTACTAATGGTTTCTCAGTCTTGTGTAATCACTGCGTGTGATGAGGTTAGTAATTCCTGAGTAAGGTCAGAGCCTGTGTAAGTGTGTGTGAGGATGTGATGGTACTCGATGTTACTGATGGTTTCTCAGTCTTGTGTAATCACTGCGTGTGATGAGGTTAGTAATTCCTGAGTAAGGTCAGAGCCTGTGTAAGTGTGTGTGATGCTGTGATGGTACTCCATGTAACTGATGGTTTCTCAGTCTTGTGTAATCACTGTGTGTGATGAGGTTAGTAATTCCTGAGTAAGGTCAGACCCTGTGTAAGTGTGTGTGAGGCTGTGATGGTACTCCATGTTGCTGATGGTTTCTCAGTCTTGTGTAATCACTGCGTGTGATGAGGTTAGTAATTCCTGAGTAAGGTCTGAGCCAGTGTAAGTGTGTGTGAGGATGTGATGGTACTCCATGTTACTGATGGTGTCTCAGTCTTGTGTAATCACTGCGTGTGATGAGGTTAGTAATTCCTGAGTAAGGTCAGAGCCTGTGTAAGTGTGTGTGAGGCTGTGATGGTACTCCATGTTACTGATGGTATCTCAGTCTTGTGTAATCACTGAGTGTGATGAGGTTAGTAATTCCTGAGTAAGGTCAGAGCCTGTGTAAGTGTGTGTGAGGCTGTGATGGTACTCCATGTTACTGATGGTATCTCAGTCTTGTGTAATCACGGTGTGTGATGAGGTTAGTAATTCCTGAGTAAGGTCAGAGCCTGTGTAAGTGTGTGTGAGGATGTGATGGTACTCCATGTTACTGATGGTTTCTCAGTCTTGTGTTGTCACTGTGGTCCTCATTCAGAGTCGGTCGTTGCGGCTGTACGGTCGTACGCATACGATGTTTTTCTTTCTGCGCCTGCGCACGACTAGCTGTTCGCATGTGCGTATGAGCTCTACCGATGAAAAATACTGACGGTCGTAGGGCTTCCGACATGGAAGTGGATTGCTAAAGTTGATTGACAGGAAAGACCGTTTGTGGGAGTATACGGGGGTGGTGGTCTGCAAACGGAGGCGTTCTTCAGCATTTCCAGGCATTTTTGGGCAGTGCATAAATTACCGGCTTCGTACGACCAAGAATTGCGGATGCATGACAACGTCACTCTACGAACAGGATGATCGTCCAGGCTAAGGCAGGCAAGAAGCATCCTTAAGCCACAACAGTACAATCGTTAATCTGATGTTACCTGCGATGTTTCTATTTGGAACCACACAAACCAAGCAGCTAAGATTGCTGCATTGTAACTATTAACACTGCTAATTACCTTGTAACTCATTTCACTTGCGTGTGCATTAGGGAATTCGTAACACAAATGTTCATTTGTGCTTTTTAAAAAATTTTTTGGTAAAACAGTTTTTAAAACATCTAGCATTGTGTTTTGCGTAGCCGCCTTTTCAGATACCATACTTTTTAAACCTTGTATACGTTGATATAGTTAAAGATATACATTTTTGGTGTAAAAATTATTTTTTTATTTGAAATTTGCCTTTCAGCACAATTTAAATATTAATTGTGACCGCAACATTTGCATATAATTTAAAAAAAAAAAAAATCATATATTTGTTTTTTAAAATTACAAAAAAGAGCTTGAGACATTGGTGACAAGAAATATTGGTACTGGACAACAGGTGAGGGAGGAGATATCCAGGGCTACTTTCGTCGTTTGGGCCGGCTCGGAGGAAGAGGTAAGCTACGGACAGCCGACTGGCGTGTAACACGCCGACTGGCCTGGCCAGAGGTAGATGGGATTTCCTCTGGCCTAGGCATAGGGCTCTCCATACTTGCGGGGGTGGCTGTTGGGCTGCCAGAGGTGGTGGTCCTGGGAGGAAGGGAGTCTCACTACATCATGGCAGGTGGGTCTCCAGGGCCACCGCCACCCTCACCAGAGTGGTCTCTATCCTCAGAAGAACACATCTGTTCTCCTGAGTTTGGGAGACCAACCTGGTGAGGAGAGGCACTGCTCAGTCTGATGGCTGTCCTGGAGTAGACTCCACAGGGTCCCTAGATGGAGTACTTGGATCCTCCCCTGCAGAGTCTCCATCTGTGCTGGACCCAGACCTGACCTCAGGAGCAGGCACTACCTCCTCTGAGTCTGGAATATAAAAAAAAAAAACGCATAGGCGTTTGAGCTTTATACTTTTTGGCTTCCAAAAAAAATTTACCTTCTTGCACATGTGGAGCATTGAAGTCAGCCATGTCAGTGTCCATAGTGGACACACCGACTATCTCCTCTTCCGTCACACATCCCTGAGCCAACGTCTCCAACCTCGTCAAGGCCAGCTCCTCTGGGATGGGACCACCACCTGTTCCCGCAGCATGGTCCACCCTACTCCGTAGCTTCCTCTTCAGTTGGTACTTGAAATCTGTCAATCTGTCAATGTGATTTTGCAATTTTTATGGGTTAGTTTTTTTAAATAAGATCAAGCTTTTGACTTCAGTACACTCACAATATCATTTTCATACCGTTTTTTAATGACTTTTATGGTTCTGTAGGTTGTCCCCACAGCATTAACAGTCCTGGATATCTCCTCCCAAATCCTGTCTTTGTCTCCAGCCCCCATATTTCATGGGGCATGGACAAGGTTCTCCATTGTCATGGTCACCAATGTCTCAAGCTCGATCCGTGAAAACAGAGGGTTTCTTGGCCTTGGCCTGCTTGGGCCCGTTTCCTCCTCCTCTACTGGTGGAATTGGAATCCCAGCACCTACAACATTGTTTAAATTAGATAAAATTTTTAAAAAATTTTGGGGGAAATATGAACTGTTCTTGTGTTTTTTAAAAATTTGATTCGCACTTACCTGCCTCAGTTGGCCTCTGCTCACCATGCTCCTCGTTTGACATTTTTCAAACCTGTGAGAGAGCATGAAGAATACTGCTTGTGCAGACTTTTTTAGAGATGTGAGCGCATCCCTGGATTGGTTACCCGTGCATCCCTATTTGCCTAACTACAAATGCACACCTTTCCTGCATTCCGTAATCACTGCGTGGGTTTTGCTAGATGTGAGCGCATCCCTGGATTGGTTACCCGTGCATCCTAATTTGTCTAGCTACAAATGCACACCTTTCCTGCATTCTGTAATCACTGCGTGGGTTGTGCTAGATGTGAGCGCATCCCTGGATTGGTTACCCGTGCATCCTTATTTGCCTAACTACAAATGCACACCTTTCCTGCATGATTCAATAATTGTGTTTTTTTTTCTTTATTTAAGGCAATGCCAAATGTTCCCTTACTTGTGGGTTGTAGTTGGAGTGATTTGAGGTGCAGGAAGGGATTGTTAGTGGTTACATTGTTTGGAGCTGTTTGTGAGGTGCTTGTGTGAGTTGTTTGAGAGGTGCTTGTGTGAGTTGTTTGAGAGGTGCTAGTTTGAGTTGTTTGAGAGGTGCTTGTGTGAGTTGTTTGAGTGTTGCTTGTATGTGTTTTTGGAGTGTTGTTTGTGTGTGTTGTTTGAGAGGTGCTTGTGTGTGTTTGAGTGTTGGTTGTGTCTTGTTTTTTTTTGGTGGTGCTTTTTTTTTTACCTTTATTTTTGGTGGTGGTTATTTTATTAGTTTTATTTTTGTTCTGGTTTTTTTTTGGGTGTTGGTTTTTTTTGTACCTTTTTTTTGGTGGGTGTTTTTTTTTGTAGTTTTTTTTGGGGTGGCTTTTTTTTTCCTTTTTTTTGGTGTGTGTTTTTTTTGTACCTTTATTTTTGGTGGTGGTTATTTGTTTTTTTTTGTTTTTTTGGTGGGGGTTTGGTTAGGTTTTCTTTGAGTGGTGTTTTTTTTTATTTTTTATTTTTTTGGTGGGGTTTTTGGTTTACAAATTTGTTTGGTGCAGACATTTACAAAACCCCTTTCCTTGTTGTGTTTGACTCGGTTACATGTTCTGTTTGGGTGGCCGTACTTTTGTAGCCTTAAAAAAACAATGTTATTAGAAGACTCAAGTAAGTGTGCCAGGCTACTGCAATTTTTTTTTTTATTTATTTTGTTCTATAAACCTAAAAAAATTTAATTATTTTTTAATAATTAATATATATTTTTTACATTTATTAAAGGTGTTTAACAGTCCATTTTGTACTTGAATCAGGTAAGTGTCTATGTATACCAACCTAAAATTATGTTTTTTTAATTGTTGTTTTTTTATATTTTTTTTAATCATTTAATAATGGTTTTTTTTCTATTTGGTAAATGTAAATTCGTACATATAACAACAATTCATATTGAACAATTTAAAAGTTAAGGTTTGTTTTAACAATAATAGTAGTAATATTGGTTTTGAATAAAAAAGTTAAATACATTTTTTTCTTCCCTGAAAAAATCAACCGTACAACAAATACACATGTAGGGATTTCCGAAGATGACACTGCCCGACCCTGTAAGAATATGCACCATTATTATAAAGCTAAGTATTTTTGAACAAATAATCAAAAAATATTCTCTAGAACCAATTTAAAATATAAATTTAACTTTACAGAGTGATGTTGGACAGCTAATAGTGGCCATGTTGCCCCCACCAACCTTCCTCAGCCTCCTCCTGGGCATAGGCATAGGAGGTGTGCATGGGCCAAGATATATAGAACACGTGTCACCCTTTTTGGAATGCCTGATGATGTGGTTGTAACCACTTATCGCCTGCCTCCAAATATTATCCTAGACACTCTTTCAATAATAAAGAATGATCTAGAAAGTCAGATTCACATTCCAAAAGCAATCTCACCACTTACACAGTTGTTGGCGGTGTTACATTTCTGCACCTCAGGGTCCTTCCAAACCACTGTGGGGCCGGTGGGTGGCCTCTCCCAGCCCTCATTTTCATGGATCCTGAGGCGTGTGCTAGATGCATTTTTCAATCATCTAGCAGATTTTATTAGTATGCCTTCGGATATGGAAGCCCTTGATGTGGTAAAGCAGAAGTTTTTTCAAATTGCAGGCTTTCCACACGTCATAGGAGTAGTGGATGGCACTCACATAGCACTTCAGCCACCTGCATGCAGGGAACAAATATATAGGAACCGAAAACATTTCCATTCCCTAAATGTAATGGTGCTATGTGATGCCTCCCTCCAGATCCTCTCCCTGAATGCCAAATTCCCAGGCTGCAGCCATGATGCGTACGTGATCCAGCCATCAGGGATTTGGCCAAAATTAAGCAAGCTGGTAATGCGTGGCTTCTTGGTAAGTAAAAATCCAGTATGTATCTATAGTAATAGTGTAAACATGTTTTCATGGTAAATTTATGTATCTTTTGGTGTCCCATTTCCATCATGTGACAGAGGATATCCTTGCATGCTCTGGCTGCTGACTCCTTATTTGACTCCCACACCAGGGCCCCAAACTCAATATAATGCTGCGTTTACTGCCACCAGGCAGGTAGTGGAGCGCTGTATCGGCCTTTTAAAGGGCCGGTTCTGGTGTCTCCATCACTCTGGTGGTGCAGTCATGTACTCGCCGGATATGGTTTCTCGCATTGTGGTCCTGTGTGGGATTTTACACAACATTGCAAAAAGGAGTCGAGTACCGATGCAGCCAAAGGAGGCCTTGCCAGAGGATGGCCCCCCGGAGGAAGGTGTTGTGATGCTGTCGGGGGGGACCAGTCGCGATTATGTTGTTTTACGTTTTTTTAGGTAAGAATATTTACTTGTTTTTTTTTATAAAAACACTTATTGCAAATGTATTTTAATGTGTACCTTTATTTTTTTGATCTTTTCCTACCAACAAAATCACAACACTTTCCAAAACTGCAAAACTAATGGAACCCATTGGCAATACCCTCTATGTTTTTGGACAACTCACAAATTTAGCACGGATATACTTAGTTAATACTGTTTAGTTAATTTGCCTTTTGTTTTATTAATTTGTATGTTTTCCATTCAAAAATCTGTTTGTTTTTTACTATTGTTGTTTATGTCTGTGTCTGACTAAGCCAGATGTTTTATTTGGCCAAACCCTGAGGACATTTGTTATGTGTGAATCTGTTATGAAATTCTTTTTACGAGTAAAAGCCTGTTGGCAACATGTTTGTTATTTAAGAAATTTTTTCGATTAAATACAAATAGTTTTTTTTTATTTTTTAATGAAAGCCATTTTGAGGTGGATAATGTATGCCAACCCCTAAAAAAATGATACAACATTACTGCAAATGTTCTTAAGGTTTAATAATACATTTTTGCAGTTCTTACACTATGGAAAGGCACCCAGCTTTGTTCACAAAGTTTTTGAAATGCAGAATTACACCCTTTAATGTGTTCAAAAAAAGAGGACAAATGTTGGAACAACAAAAACTTTAATGTAAGATAATATTATTTGAAAAATGGACAAATATGATAAAAAAAAACTATAAATCCTCCAAACTCCCCACAATTTGTTGGAGGCAGCAGTAGGCCTGCATTAAATAGCCACTTGTGCTTCGAAGCTCCTCCCTTATCTGCCTCAGGATGTGGGTTAGATCTGTGGACAGAAATATTTTTTTTGTTTAAATACTAAATTAAAATTACAAACATTTGAACATTACACATTATTCAATGTACCAAAAAGTAGGTAAACACAATGATGTTACGGTGTGTTTGAAAGTTTCAACCACACAACATTATTAATATTTTTATACTTTTATGGTGTAAAAATAATTGGAAACCCTAACTATGTGGCATAAGCCGAAAACCCCTATGATGATGTAAAAAGTAATGGGAGGTGTATTCTTAAGTCATGATGGCCATATCCTTAAAACACAATGCACGTATTCACTTCTAGAATGTTCTTGATAATCCTAAAATACAATGTGTTTGTTTGCTATGGCAAACATCACTTTTCCTAATGAAGTTACATCTTAGCACATTTTAAACACAGTGTACACAACATCAACAAGGGTAGTCTGGTTCCTAGCACCTTGCCAAGTTGTGTGACATGTTTTTTTACATTCTAAAATACTAATCCTAATGTAATCATTATTTCCAAAAAATACAAAACATTTTTTAAAGCCCAAAAGACCTACATTTTTGTGGTCCCCAATAAAATAAAAGGCCCAGGCACAAAACATAAGGTCGCAATTATGAAAAACAGCATTACTGTGCAATGATTTTGACACCCTTACTGAAATTACCCAAAAAAAAACAACGGCCAAAAATGTTTACAAATACATGGATAACAACAACACAAAAAAAACAAAAAAAACATATTACAAAACACATACCATCAGAGTGGTGTTGCACAACCCCAGATGACACCGGAGATGCTGCAGGAGATGGTGAATAATCTGGAGTTGGGGGAATGGTGGGAGGGGAAATCGAGCTGGAAATATCCAAGGGAGGGGATATTTGGGAAATTTGGGATGAGTGGGAAAGGGAGGGTGGAATACTCGGGGAGTATTGGAAGAGGGAGGGTTACTGGGGGAGTATGGTGGTGGGGAGGGAGGGCTGGGTTCAGCAGATGCTGAATGTGAGGGTGAGGGCTGCAGGTTGGCAACTACATTTCTTTGATTTCTGCGTGCCCTCCGCTGTGCTTCTAAAATTTAAACATAAAAAAAAAAATTAGTTTTCAATTTCGGCTACACAATACAAGTATACTTTACACATTCAGGACAATAGGGACAACATACAGGAGGGTTTTTTAACATTGATTAAAATAATTGGCAAAGGAACATACATTTTTAACAGTCCTCTAATTATTACTTTTTAAACAAATGCATACTTACGTCTGCGTATTTGTGCCCGCAAATTCATCAAAAGTGCAGGCGACCGGCGGCGCAGATCAGACCAGTGCCTCTATAATTGCGCAATATTGCGCCTGTATCCCGCACTTCTCAGGGTTTGCCTCACCTCCGCATAGGCCGCCCGCTTTATGCGGTTGGAAATGGGTGGCTCTGCGGACGTAATCTGCCTGTCCAGTATATTCACCAGGATCAGCAATTCTCTCCTGGTAAAAGCCGCGGCTCTCATGATGGCAATGGCCGATTTTTCAGAAAACATGAAATATACATGGGCTAAAAAAAAGATGATTGGCTAAAATATTTACACAGTTTCCATAAAAAAACACTATTGGCCAATCCTTTAATCATGTGGGCCGAAAAATAAGGTCACACTTATCAACACTACATTCACAGATAATAAATCTTACTTTGTTTTTTAAATTGTGTTAAAAAAAAGAGAACGGAGAAAACAACCAAGAAATGAACAATAAAGTTTATTGACACATGATAAAAAACTTGTTTTCAAGATCAGCAAGAGTTAAACACTCCAATTAGATAATTGACAACAAGCTCATAACAAGCTGATCGATAGTCCATTAAAACATGACATGTGATCTTCAAAATAGCACATACGGCCGCAAACATCAGAACATAATTAGCATACAGCGACTGACAGCGCCTGACTACGATTGTTTCGTTCGTTCCATTAGATCAGTCCGTAGCTGACTGATCTAATGGAGGTGCAGTGCTAACGAATGGGCGTCACTTTGTTTATGATCGACCTGCTGTACAATCGGAATTTGCAGTCGTTGGCTTTACGACCGTGCGGCGCCAACGACCGACTCTGAATGAGGTCCTGTGTGTGATGAGGTTAGTAATTCCTGAGTAAGGTCAGAGCCTATGTAAGTGTGTGAGGCTGTGATGGTACTCCATGTTACTGATGGTATCTCAGTCTTGTGTAATCACTGTGTGTGATGAGGTTAGTAATTCCAGAGTAAGGTCAGAGCCTGTGTAAGTGTGTGTGAGGCTGTGATGGTACTCCATATTACTGATGGTCTCTCAGTCGTGTGTAATCACTGTGTGTGATGAGGTTAGTAATTCCTGAGTAAGGTCAGAGCCTGTGTAAGTGTGTGTGAGGCTGTGATGGTACTCCATGTTACTGATGGTGTCTCAGTCTTGTGTAGTCACTGCGTGTGATGAGGTTAGTAATTCCAGAGTAAGGTCAGAGCCTATGTAAGTGTGTGAGGCTGTGATGGTACTCCATGTTACTGATGGTATCTCAGTCTTGTGTAATCACTGTGTGTGATGAGGTTAGTAATTCCAGAGTAAGGTCAGAGCCTGTGTAAGTGTGTGTGAGGCTGTGATGGTACTCCATATTACTGATGGTCTCTCAGTCGTGTGTAATCACTGTGTGTGATGAGGTTAGTAATTCCTGAGTAAGGTCAGAGCCTGTGTAAGTGTGTGTGAGGCTGTGATGGTACTCCATGTTACTGATGGTGTCTCAGTCTTGTGTAGTCACTGCGTGTGATGAGGTTAGTAATTCCTGAGTAAGGTCAGAGCCTGTGTAAGTGTGTGTGAGGCTGTGATGGTACTCCATGTTACTGATGTTATCTCAGTCTTGTGTAGTCACTGTGTGTGATGAGGCTAGTAATTCCAGAGTAAGGTCAGAGCCTGTGTAAGTGTGTGTGAGGCTGTGATGGTACTCCATGTTACTGATGGTATCTCAGTCTTGTGTAGTCACTGTGTGTGAAGAGGTTAGTAATTCCTGAGTAAGGTCAGAGCCTGTGTAAGTGTGTGTGAGGCTGTGATGGTACTCCATGTTACTGATGGTTTCTCAGTCTTGTGTAGTCACTGCGTGTAATGAGGTTAGTAATTCCTGAGTAAGGTCAGAGCCTGTGTAATTGTGTGTGAGGCTGTGATGGTGCTCCATGTAACTGATGGTCTCTCAGTCTTGTGTAGTCACTGTGTGTGATGAGGTTAGTAATTCCTGAGTAAGGTCAGAGCCTGTGTAAGTGTGTGTGAGGATGTGATGGTACTCCATGTTACTGATGGTTTCTCAGTCTTGTGTAATCACTGTGTGTGATGAGGTTAGTAATTCCTGAGTAAGGTCAGAGCCTGTGTAAGTGTGTGTGAGGCTGTGATGGTACTCCATGTTACTGATGGTATCTCAGTCTTGTGTAGTCACTGTGTGTGATGAGGTTAGTAATTCCTGAGTAAGGTCAGAGCCTGTGTAAGTGTGTGTGAGGCTGTGATGGTACTCCATGTTACTGATGGTATCTCAGTCTTGTGTAGTTGCTGCGTGTGATGAGGTTAGTAATTCCTGAGTAAGGTCAGAGCCTGTGTAAGTGTGTTTGAGGCTGTGATGGTACTCCATGTTACTGATGGTATCTCAGTCTTGTGTAATCACTGTGTGTGATGAGGCTAGTAATTCCTGAGTAAGGTTAGAGCCTGTGTAAGTGTGTGTGAGGCTGTGATGGTACTCCATGTTACTGATGGTATCTCAGTCTTGTGTAGTCACTGTGTGTGATGAGGTTAGTAATTCCTGAGTAAGGTCAGAGCCTGTGTAAGTGTGTGTGAGGATGTGATGGTACTCCATGTTACTGATGGTTTCTCAGTCTTGTGTAATCACTGTGTGTGATGAGGTTAGTAATTCCTGAGTAAGGTCAGAGCCTGTGTAAGTGTGTGTGAGGCTGTGATGGTACTCCATGTTACTGATGGTATCTCAGTCTTGTGTAGTCACTGTGTGTGATAAGGTTAGTAATTCCTCAGTAAGGTCAGAGCCTGTGTAAGTGTGTGTGAGGCTGTGATGGTACTCCATGTTACTGATGGTATCTCAGTCTTGTGTAGTCGCTGCGTGTGATGAGGTTAGTAATTCCTGAGTAAGGTCAGAGCCTGTGTAAGTGTGTGTGAGGCTGTGATGGTACTCCATGTTACTGATGGTTTCTCAGTCTTGTGTAGTCGCTGCGTGTGATGAGGTTAGTAATTCCTGAGTATGGTCAGAGCCTGTGTAAGTGTGTGTGAGGCTGTGATGGTACTCCATGTTACTGATGGTCTCTCAGTCTTGTGTAATCGCTGCGTGTGATGAGGTTAGTAATTCCTGAATAAGGTCAGAGCCTGTGTAAGTGTGTGTGAGGCTGTGATGATACTCCATGTTACTGATGGTCTCTCAGTCTTGTGTAGTCACTGTGTGTGATGAGGTTAGTAATTCCTGAGTAAGGTCAGAGCCTGTTTAAGTGTGTGTGAGGCTGTGATGGTACTCCATTTTACTGATGGTCTCTCAGTCTTTTGTAATCGCTGCGTGTGATGAGGTTAGTAATTCCTGAGTAAGATCAGAGCCTGTGTAAGTGTGTGTGAGGCTGTGATGGTACTCCATGTTACTGATGGTCTCTCAGTCTTGTGTAATCACTGAGTGTGATGGGGTTAGTAATTCCTGAGTAAGGTCAGAGCCTGTGTAAGTGTGTGTGAGGCTGTGATGGTACTCCATGTTACCAATCATATCTCAGTCTTGTGTAATCACTGTGTGTGATGAGGTTAGAAATTCCTGAGTAAGGTCAGAGCCTGTGTAAGTGTGTGTGAGGCTGTGATGGTATGCCATGTTACTGATGGTTTCTACGTTTTGTGTAGTCACTGCGTGTGATGAGGTTAATAATTCCTTAGTAAGGTCAGTGCCTGTGCAAGTGTGTGTGAGGCGTTGATGGTACTCCATGTTTCTGATGATTTCTCTGTCTTGTGTAGTCACTGTGTGTGAGGAGGTTAGTAATTCCTTAGTAAGGTCAGAGCCTGTGTAATTGTGTGTGAGGATGTGATGGTACTCCATGTTACCAATGGTTTTGCAGACTTGCTAAGTATTATGGATGTGTGCAAGGCGAGGTGGGCGTCCTTATTTTAGGCATGGCATTGCCTTTGAAATCATTAGCATAACTTTGCAGTGAGACTGCGTGCGTAATCGCTATTGCGATCACAATAGTGATCCTTACTGAATCAGGCCCTCAGTTCTTAGAGGTAGATCATCAATCAGACATCTTCTAGGTGATCATGTGATTGTGCTAGAAATCCTTCCACTACTCTTTCGCTTGCGCAGAGTTGTTTTCTGCACTCCGAATAAACATGGCCTCAAACACAGAGTCGCAGCAGCAATCACTGACACCCATAACATGCCCAAGAGATGGCCTTTTTTTGGCATTCACTTCAGGCCACCTCCCTACCACTGCCAAGGTACACCCATCATATTGCCTCGCCAGTTTTAATACCTGCACCTCCGCACACAAAAGACGCCATTGTACACTGAGGGGGATGCATGCATCATATTTGTTTATAGGATTTTTTGCAAGTACACAGTAGCAAATCAACTTCACAGACATAAACAATCTGTCCACCCCTGAATCAGGTCCTGTAGCTAGTGGCCATATTGGGGCACTACAAAAGGGGCGGCTGTCGATGATGATCGACAGCTCGCCCCTTTTTGTAGGCGGGCCAGGGGGTGGTTTCCAAAATGGAGGCGTTCCCTTTACCATTTACCTACCACTTTGTGGGCGGCCGCACTGACATCATCAGTGATGTCAGTGGGGAGCTTCCTGCTCAATCTGAGCAGGAATCTCCCTGGGGCTTGTGAGTGCCCAGACCTAACCTTAGGGTCTGGTCACAATCCCCGATGGTCGCGATGGTGACCACCATTGCAACCATCACCCTGGTCGCAAACTAAGCTGTGGGTGGTAACCCACACCTTAGCTTGCGACCAGGATGCCGCACTAAAAAACAAGAAGCACCCACCCTCATTCAGAGAGAGCGATCGCTTCTTGCGACCATCTCTGAGTGAGGTCCTCTCTGTGTAATGGGATGTACAGTATAGTATAGGAGGGTGCAAGGAGGGTTACTCTGTGTGATGCGATGTACAGTACAACATAGGAGGGTGCAAGGAGAGAAACTCTGTATGGTGCAATGTACAGTATAATATAGGATAGTGCAAGGAGAGAGACTCTGTGTGATGGGATGTACAGTACAGTATAGGAGGGTGCAAGGAGAGAGACTGTGTGATGGGATGTACAGTACAGTATAGCAGGGGGCAAGGAGAGCTACTTCTTGTGAGATGGGATGTACAGCACATATAGGAGGGTACAAGGAAAGCAAAACTCTGTGTGATGGGATATACAGTATGTATAGGAGGGTGCAAAAAGTAAGACTCTCTGTATGATGGGTTGTACAGTACAGTATAGGAGGGTGCAAGGAGAGACACCTTCTGTGTCATGGGATGTACAGTACAGTATAACAGTTGCAAGAAGAAAGACTCTCTGTGTGATGCGATGTACAGTACGTATAGGAGGGTGCAAGGAGAAAGACTTTCTGTGTGATGGGATGTACATTACATATAGGAGGGTGCAAGGAGAAAGACTTTCTGTGTGATGGGATGTACAGTACGTATAGGAGGGTGCAAGGAGAAAGACTTTCTGTGTGATGGGATGTACAGTACGTATAGGAGGGTGCAAGGAGAAAGACTTTATGTGTGATGGGATGTACAGTACATATAGGAGGGTGCAAGGAGAAAGACTCTGTGTGATGGGATGTACAGTATGTATAGGAGGGTGCAAGGAGAGATACTCTGTGTGATGGGATGTACAGTACGTATAGGAGGGTGCAAGGAGAGATTCTCTGTGTGATGGCATTTACAGTACATATAGGAGGGTGCAAGGAGAAAGACTTTCTGCTTGATGGGATGTACAGTATGTATAGGATGGTGCAAGAAGAAAGACTTTCTGTGTGATGGGATGTACTGTACATATAGGAGGGTGCAAGGAGAGAGACTCTGTGTGATGGGATGTACAGTACATATAGGAGGGTGCAAGGAGAGAGACTCTGTGTGATGGGATGTACAGTACATATAGGAGGGTGCAAAGAGAGATCCTCTGTGTGATGGGATGTACAGTACATATAGGAGGGTGCAAGGAGAAAGACCTTCTATGTGATGGTATGTAGCGTACGTATAGGAGGGTGCAAGAAGAAAGACTTTCTGCTTGATGGGATGTACAGTATGTATAGGAGGGTGCAAGAAGAGAGACTTTCCCCATTAGACAATGTGAGATTACAGGAGCGCCCTGCATGATGTGTGTTTGAATGAGATTTGCTAAATTCTTTTTCAATGCAACCATTAATAATATCATGCTGGTGGAGCAGAGAGTCTGTAATAAAAGATGGTTTTATATCTGCTGTAATAATGTGCTGGTGAAAGTTGTAACCATTATATCTGTTGTGTTGGAGGAAAGAGTGTTAATAAAGATCCGTTATTGTTTCCCCACGAGATGGTCAATTAATTAAGAGGACAAGTGTGACCTGAAGTGTTCTCAGGCCATAAAGACCCACAATCTGCCTATAACAGGTATAGGAAATGATTCTAACTTGCCCAGTCACTTTGGATTCATCAGGAGTTGAAATCATGGGAATATAAGTCTTGTGAGATAAAGAAGCTTATACTTATCCATCCTGCAGATTTAATTTACAGTGAGTCTCATATCTAGATCCTTCCTAAAAATAATTGAGAATTTCAGAGATCTAGATGCAGCCCAGAGCTCTGTGTCTCTGTGCCTGGCTGTGTCGATTTATGAAAATGAATGTGTCCCATGACTTAAAGCCTTTTCCAGTTCACTACTGAATAATCCGGCATAAATCACATCAGACTTCATTGCTCAGCTGTGCTCAGGTGGAAATACAGGAGGAGATTGGCTCCTGACGAGAGTGGTCCCTAATGCACGTCCATAAACATATCCGCCACCTGTCGGGGAAGAAGTTTGGAAGGGCCGCTGGCTTAATAAGTTGCTGTAAATCTCACGCACACGGGCTGCTCCCCCCCAGAACATGACAGATAAAATGCCAGAGCGCTCACAGGCAGCGCCCACAGTGCATCTCATGAGTACTATCCGGTGCTTTCTCTAACCCTCCACATGCCAGAGAAGCCAGGTGAGGGATTACATGCATGGAAATGAGATACTTCCAGGAATATACACAGAAATAATGCAGCCTGAACTAATACATCAACCCGAGCAGATATTACCGCACAATCTAATATATATGATATATTACGATTATGTTCAAGAAAGTTTAAAACAGCTTAATGATGCTAATACATATTGTAAATTAAGCGGTGATCCGACTCCACAATTTAAAAGAGAACTCACCGAGATTCTACTGTTGGCTAGAGATAGCTCTGTTATTGATGACGAATTGTTTAAAATCTTAATTCCACAAGATTTCCGAAGATGCATAAGGGTGTCATTCCACCCCCTGGCCGACCTATTATATCAGCCAGAGGGTCGCTGCTTCGTCCCTCATCTGTGTTTTGGATTCACTATTGCGTTCATTAGTACTAAGTCACCCAAATTTCTTACTTGACAGTACTTCTCTTCTTAATAAGCTTAAAGCATTTGAGATTCTGAGTGAGATTGTATGGTTTATTACGGCCGATGTGTCAAGCCTTTATACTATCATCCCCCATACAGAGGGGTTGGATGCTGTGCGGCAATTGCTGATGGGTAGTGGCATTTATGGTATGGATCAGATTGATGTGTATACGACTTTATTGGAACTTATACTTACAAAGAATTTCTTTATGTTTGACAATTATCAACAGATAATTGGCTGCACCATGGGGTCCTCTGTGGCTCTGGCGTATGCCAATTTTTATATGGTTACAGTTGAGGAAAATGTATTTATTCAAGATAAGAATATTAGCAGTGATACTGTTCTCTCCACACGCTTCATTGATGATTTACTCATATTTTGGAAAGGAAAGGAAACATTGTTGCAATTCCAAAGCTGCCATCCATATAAGTTAAAAACCGGGCTACCTTACTCACAAATGTTAAGGGTATGCACAAGTAACAGCGATAAAAAGACAGCGTCACGCCAACTTGATGAAATGGTAGAGAAATTTGTTCAGAGAGGGTATGATAAGCGTCAATTATTATTAACTAAGGATAAGGTTCTAACATTGAGAAGAGAGGACCTTAAAAAATCTGTCACTGAGGGAGGCAATAGATTGCCATGGGTAACCTGCTATAATACACATTCGGCAATTATCAATAAGACATCAAAAAAACATTGGCCAATGGTCTCAACGGACCCTGATCTTGGTCTAGGTGACATGAGCCTCATGCCCTGTTACTCTAGGGGTAAAAACCTAAAAGATCTTTCGATGAAAACTAATTATTGTTCACAAGATACAAGTGGCCCCTCACATTTCTTGGCCACCAAACAACGTGGCTGTTTTAGATGCACATGCGTCACATGTAGGTTTCTAATTCCTGGCAATGTCTTTTATCATCCACATACGGGTAAGAAATTTACAATACAACATCATCTCACATGCAATAGCGTGTTTGTGATATATCAAATTCTGTGTCCCTGCGGACATTCCTATGTAGGAAAAACGCAACGTAAATTTAAGGAAGGAATGGCCGGTCATCGGTCCGCTATTAAAGCTGCACTTGCTAATGGATCTAGCGAACAACCCGTAGCTAGGCATTTCCAGGAACAGAAACATCCTTTAGTGTCATTAAAATATCGTATGATCGACCACATCCCTCCAATAGTGCGAGGTGGCGATCGTGGGTTAATGTTATTAAGGAGAGAGGCAGAATGGATCCTGAGGCTAGATGTTCTACCACCTAGGGGTTTAAATGATAATCTCTCTCTTGCTGGCTTCTGTTGAGTTCTGTGTGGTGTCAACTAGGATTAATCGTGTGGGTTGAAATAATCAGGTCAGACTAGAGTTCCCTTTGGATGTCTTGATTTTAACTTACGTTATTGTTGACGGAACAAACGAGGCATCCTGATAATTGTGGATGTATATGCTCTCATTAATACCATAATGTGTTTTGTTTCTTTACCTATTCTCTCCCTTAGATATGGTATATCCATAACCTACATTCTAATCAGTTTTTGTTCGGATGAGTATTGTTTTGGGACTATCTGTGTTTAATTCAGTGATTATGGGCTACCTGCTCCATCCCCCATGGTGAAGATGTATTGTAGTAATAACTATGACACTGTGAGGGGTGATTTCTTTTATTGTATTCTGACAGTCGGGTATGGTAGAATAACATAATTATAATTAGAATATCCTTGTCTCCCTTATGATTAATAACTTGCCTGTTCTATCTGAATGAATAGTAACACTATAATGGAATCTGGGTTGTAAAAACAATTACTTGTGTTGATGCATGTTTCAGTCATGTCTATTGCGGAATATTGAATTTGTTATCATTGTATAAAGCCGCCTTTACGTAACTTGTTGTAACATTGTTACCTAGCAACGTGGGTGATGGATCATGTGGTGTGCGCCGATAGTCTGATGTCATCATCCGCAGCCGGACCTAGCGAATGGGAGCGATGGACGTCATGCTGCTATATGTCGCTGATGCTTCACGATTGGTGATGGGGTATTTAAGGTATGTTCTTTGTGTATGTCTGTATTTTCTGAAGACAATTGGATAAACAACTGAAACGTTATTGTGTGTGTTCACCACTCGTTGCTCTGTCTGCGTCTGTGAGTGTCGCACCGTATGCATTGTATCCATTTGAATTGTGGGGGCACCCGGCTAAGCTGACTACAGTATATCGCGTTGAGTGCTGGTCCGATGCTGGACTATATATATATATATATGTAATTGTACTGTATGTACCTCGGGCAATTGTATATCTACCTGCAGTATTCTGCCCTGCGCCCAGCTGATGCACAGCTGGAAAGAAAATGGATGCAAATGACGCAAAAAAAAGCGTGCGCACCAAGAGAGTGCATTTCCGCCCTATGGAGAGCTGTAAATATCTGCGGTGCAACAACCTCTGCGTAACATACGCGCCTGGTCCCCCACAAGTTATCATCAGCTGCGAGTGCTTGCACTAGGGGAAAAACTACACCTCCTAACAGGCATATGACATCTATTACGTGCCAAGGGTGTTAAACGCATCGCACCCTTCGCGGCCCGCTCTGAGCCTGAATTTGCTGAACTTTGCTCAGAGCACTATGGAGCTGCGAGCAAAATTCAGCAAATCCAGGCTGCCGTAAAGTGCGGTCACAATGGCGAGATCATCGCGGCTAATAGGGTTGACCCCTATGAAAGCGCCATGTTGCGCCACACTCTAAGTCACTAAGCATGTCATTACGGCCCATTGTACAGTGAATGTGTGACTGTGGGGACCGAATTCTGTATGCTGGATATATATACCTGTTAGCAATAGTACATGGTAACACACGTATCAGCCTGGGTGTCCGTACAGTTATGGCCGTGTAATGTATAGAGGAGAAGCATTCCATATAGTGATGAATAGCCCCAATTTCTAGCTGCGCTCTGCGTGATTTATCACGGGCGGATGTGTAACCGCCTCAGGGTACTCGGAAACCGTGCTGCAGTTTCAGGCAATAAATAAAATCAATCTGCTATATAAAATTGCCGCTTCATAATAAGCTCATTTTCTCTTTCAAAAGTTGTTCTACTTAATGAGCTCTATTCATTAGCACCACGAGCTGACGTTCTCCTGCTTCATCTGTCATAATACAGAAATCATTTCTGACCGAAGTTTTCTCTTCTTATGTGGAACTGAGGCACGAGGCGGACAGCGCACATGTCCAATGGTTTGCCCTGTCCATTTGAAGCAATATACAGTACAGTACAGATACTATAGGATGCAGGCGTTTGGGAAGATGGGGTCTGTGTGCAGCCAAGCTGCCTCCCCCCACCATGCCCATACCTGCCCAATGTGGTGTCACCCATACCTGCTCCTTGTGGCATAACCAATACCTGCCCCCTGTGGCATCGCCCATACCTGCTCCCTTTGGCGTCATCCATACCTGCTCCCTGCGGCGTCGCCCATACCTGCTCCCTATGGTGTCATGTTTCCAGTGATGTTTTCAGGGCCTGATTCAGCTTTGGGCGGAATTACAAAGCTGCTCGCAATTCCGTCTGTGCTGATATTGTATCGCAGAATCACGCCTCCTGCTGCATTACTTATCCCAGCTGCGTTGTCCAACGCATTGGAGTTTCTGCGGAACATCGGCCGGCTAAGGTGACCCATGGGATCACACAGCCGGCTGCCGCATATGCGTGGAAGAGGACAGAAAAGCTCCATCAGCCTATGGAGATCCTGGCCTCTTCCCTCCCCCCCAATGGCTGCGACACGCCTCTTTTTCAAGAAACAGAGGCCATCTCTGCCCCCTCCCTGCCCACAAACAGCAGCAGACTGTAAACCACTGACAGTCTGCTGCCAGTTCCAGTGCAGGATCATAAACCCGTTTTGGACATGCGCCTGCGCAGATTCCCGATAATCATGAATCTCCGTTCAGCAAATGAATAAGGCCCTCAGTCAGATAGGAAATTGAGGGGACCATCAGTCAGGCTCAGTAGCGTATCGGTCCTGGCTGCAGAGTGTACAGCATGTACGTCATACTTGCCGACAATCAGTTCCCTCCTTCCAGGAGGGAGTTGATTGTCGGCTAACAGCGGGGGGCGTGCCCGGCCATTATTTTTGGCATTGTGAAGAAGGGGGCGGAGCCACGATGACGCGATTCAGCGCGAATCGCATCACCGCCCCCCCCCCACTTCTGGGGTTTTTAGTTTATTCTGGGGGGAGGTCGGGAGGGTTGCTGGCTGCCGGTAGGCTTGCCTACCTTTCCGGGGGCAGGGAGCGGCACCCGAAAATCGGGAGGGTAGGCAAGCCTGATGTAGCTCTCTGGAGCCATTATAGAGTAGATACACCACTGCTCTGGGACGTGAGGCCATTGTGCTGCGTTATTCAGTACAGATCCCTTATCAGTAGAGACTGGGGACATTTTGCATGAACAGAATTTTGGGGTGGAACATGCCGTTTCCCTAAGATACAAAACGTCAATGCTATAATAAGCTTTACTGCAATAACAGGTATATAGTACAGTTTTCCCAGGTTGCAGAATTGCACAAATTCAGCAATTAGCTTTTAAATATCCTGACAATAAAAAAAAAAAATGGCTGCTACTTTTAGAAATGATGAGCCTGATACAAACTAGGGATGGGATTCATCAATTGTGCAAGAAAATTCTGATACCTCCTGCTCTTTTTCACCTGCATAGAGGCATTTCTGATCCTTGTACTGTATAGGCAGAACGATTTATCGATGGCGTTGCCTATCGGGTTCAAGCTCTGGAAAGTTACTCTTGACTATGGGCCTTATACAGCTTGGATCACTATTCTGCTTATACGCACGCAACTGCACTGCTAATATCAGCGGTGATATGTAAATGTTTGCATTCACATTGCGATCGCAGGCAGACATTAGGATGCCCACTTCCCCTTACTCACATCCGTATACTTTGGCAACATAGCAAAATAATCAGTAACATCGGATCCATATGCACAGTTAAGGCAGGTCAGACCTCACTCAGGAGCTTCCAATTACAGTGCACGCTATGAGGCCACAGGCTGCGTCTGGTATCACAGTGGATAATTTATGCACGCCCCTGCGATGCCATTGAAACACACTGGCATGCCAGCGTTTGCCCGACCACCCCCCATCTCCACCCACAAACGGCACTTCCTGTTAATCACTCTGTGATGGGTCTGTGTGGTGACTGCAGTTATGATTGTAGCATCTGGTTCGCGTACGTGCATACGCATGTGCAGCACGAAATAATCGGCCATCTGCATGCGTATTAGCAACTGAAATCCTTCTTGAATCAGGCCCTAGATCCTCTCTAATGGTTGGCCAAGTGACTCTGTAGTGGCTGGCCACTCCCCCTCTGAAGGCTGGCCTCTCCCCCTCTGAAGGATGGTCACTCCCCCTCTGAAGGCTGGCCACAGCTCCTAAGCATGGGAACTTACCACTCCAATCCCTGGTGGACCTTTCTTATCCCTATCCAACAATGGCTTCAAATCACAAATTACGGCCATATGCAAAGTGCAAGCTATAGTAAGACATGAGCAGGTTGGTATCAGTAGTGTTTGCATTTGGTTCCAGCCATACAGTATATCAAAGGCACATTCAGTTTACATCCATGTTCTGAACTCTGACTGATGTCTCATAATTACTGAAATTTTCAGATAGAGGGGCTGATTCAGTATGGATCACATCTGCGATTGCAATAGTGATTCTGCACGCAGTCTCACTGTGATCATATGCTAATCATCTGTGATTGCTATGCCATCGCAGCACAAAACAAGGCCACCTTACCTTACACACATCCGTAATACTTAGCAAGACTGCGACACCATCGAGTACCATAGAGTACCATCACAGCCTCAAACACACTTACACAGGCTCTGACCTTACTCAGGAATTACTAACCTCATCACACGCAGTGACTACACAAGACTGAGAAACCATCAGTAACATGGAGTACCATCACAGCCTCACACACACTTACACAGGCTCTGACCTTACTCAGGAATTACTATCCTCATCACACACAGTGATTATACAAGACTGAGAAACCATCAGTAAACATGGAGTACCATCGCATCCTCACACACACTTACACAGGCTCTGACTTTACTCAGGAATTACTAACCTCATCACACACAGGACCTCATTCAGAGTTGGTCGAAGTGTCCGCACGGTCGTACGGAAAAACGGGCCGGATATGCAAATGATTCCCTCGCAAGTTGCGTCCCTAAGTTCGGATCGGTATCTGACCGACCAAGGAGAGGAAGCGGTCGGAAGACAAAAAAATATGCCCCCTTCTCGAAGGCATTCCACGTCATCTCCGGGCATATAAGGATTCATCGAGACCATCGGAACTGGTCGTAGAGCTTAAGGTTGACCATACCCTCTCTGAAGCTCTACGATCATGTCAGTGTAAAAACCTCCCATGTCACATGTGCCATGATGCTACTTTGCTAATTATACACTCCCATAATCCGTATGCACTCCCATAAAATGTTGTTCGCAAAATGAGGCACGCCTGCGTTCGGATCTCCACTCCCCCGTTTTCAAGCACCTTCCCCTGTTACCACCCACAAATGCCTCCATCTGTCACTCAAACTACCGACCTGGCTGTGTTCAAGGAGAGAGAAATTTCTGATCGTTGCGGCTAGTTTGCGCATGTGCATTGCGAACTTTACGCATGCGCAGTATAGCGAACGACCGTGCGGCCGCTTCGACCGACTCTGTATGAGGTCCACAGTGACTAAACAAGACTGTGACACCATCAGTAACATGGAGTACCATCACAGCCTCACACACACTTACACAGGCTCTGACCTTACTCAAGGATTACTAACCTCATCACACACACTGACTACACAAGACTGAGAAACCATCAGTAACATGGACTAACATTACATCCTCACACACACTTACACAGGCTCTGACCTTACTCAGGAATTACTATCCTCATCACATGCAGTGATTACACAAGACTGAGAAACCATCAGTAATATGCAGTACCATCACAGCCTCACACACACTTACACAGGCTCTGACCTTACTCAGGAATTACTAACCTCATCACACACAGTGACTACACAAGACTGAGAGACCATCAGTAAAATCGACTAACATTACATCCTCACACACACTTACACATGCCCTGACCTTACTCAGGAATTACTATCCTCATCACATGCAGTGATTACACAAGATTGAGAAACCATCAGTAACATGGAGTACCATCACATCCTCACACACACTTACACAGGCTCAGATCTTACTCAGGAGTTACAAACCTCATCACATGCAGTGATTACACAAGACTGAGAGACCATCAGAAACATGGAGTACCATCACAGCCTCACACACACTTACACAGGCTCTGACCTTACTCAGGAATTACTAACCTCATCACACACAGTGACTACACAAGACTGAGAGACCATCAGTAAAATCGACTAACATTACATCCTCACACACACTTACACATGCCCTGACCTTACTCAGGAATTACTATCCTCATCACATGCAGTGATTACACAAGATTGAGAAACCATCAGTAACATGGAGTACCATCACATCCTCACACACACTTACACAGGCTCAGATCTTACTCAGGAGTTACAAACCTCATCACACGCAGTGATTACACAAGACTGAGAGACCATCAGAAACATGGAGTACCATCACAGCCTCACACACACTTACACAGGCTCTGACCTTACTCAGGAATTACTAACCTCATCACACACAGTGACTACACAAGACTGAGAGACCATCAGTAAAATCGACTAACATTACATCCTCACACACACTTACACATGCCCTGACCTTACTCAGGAATTACTATCCTCATCACATGCAGTGATTACACAAGATTGAGAAACCATCAGTAACATGGAGTACCATCACATCCTCACACACACTTACACAGGCTCAGATCTTACTCAGGAGTTACAAACCTCATCACACGCAGTGATTACACAAGACTGAGAGACCATCAGAAACATGGAGTACCATCACAGCCTCACACACACTTACACAGGCTCTGACCTTACTCAGGAATCGCTAACCTCTTCACATGCAGTGACTACACAAGACAGAGAAACCATCAGTAACATGGAGTACCATCACATCCTCACACACACTTGCACAGGCTCTGACCTTACTCAGGAGTTACTAACCTCATCACACACAGTGATTACACAAGACTGAGAGACCATCAGTAACATGGAGTACCATCACAGCCTCACACACACTTACACAGGCTCTGACCTTACTCAGGAATTACTAACCTCATCGCACACAGTGACTACACAAGACTGAGAAACCATCAGTAACATGGAGTACCATCATAGCCTCACACACACTTACACAGGCCCTGACCTTACACAGGAATTACTAACCTCATCACACACACTGACTACACATGACAGAGATACCATCAGTAACATGGAGTACCATCGCATCCTCACACACACTTACACAGGCTCTGACCTTACTCAGAAATTACTAACCTCATCACACACAGTGATTACACAAGACTGAGAGACCATCAGTAACATGGAGTACTATCACATCCTCACACACACTTACACAGGCTCTGACCTTACTCAGGAATTACTATCCTCATCACACACAGTGATTACACAAGACAGAGATACCATCAGTAACATGGAGTACTATCACATCCTCACACACACTTACACAGGCTCTGACCTTACTCAGGAATTATTAACCTCATCACACACAGTGATTACACAAGACAGAGATACCATCAGTAACATGGAGTACCATTGCATCCTCACACACACTTACACAGGCTCTGACCTTACTCAGGAATCACTAACCTCAGCGCACGCAGTGATTACACAAGGTGCGTATGACATCGACGTGGCTAATTTATGCACGCCCCTGCAATGACGTTCAACTTCAAACACCACCCTACTCGACTGCGTTTTCTGACCACCCCCCGTCACCTCCCCCAAATGGCATTTGCAGTCCCAATCACAGTGGTGTGTTCGTGCACGTTTACTGCGATGCATACTCATGTGCAGAACGCAACAATCTGCCGATTGTTTGCGTAATCACATTTGCGATCCTTGCTAAATCAGGCCCCGAGTTCTGCTGTTGTTTCTTCAGTTATAAAATAACTTTTACACTTAAACTTTCCCTTCTGCTTCCCCTATCATTTCCCCTGTGCTATTATTTTGAGGGCAGGGAAATAAATGACTAACAGTCCTGAACACCCGCAGTGAAACGGGAACACGAGAAAATAGCAAGTCTTGTGTAGAGGTGAGAGACTCTCTGTAAATCTGCCTGTTAGCAATCTGCTCCATGCATTTTACTTTCACTTTGATGAAGTGGGTATAAAACCCAACATAAACTGCGGCACGTTTTATACTCAGCTTTTGCCTCGCACGAGAAAAAGAGCATCTTGCACATTATTAGATTCAATTTCCAAAGCTTAAAAAGAAAAAACAGAGATGTGTAAAAGTTCTGTTACACGAGTAATGTCAGGAAAACTACAGATAGATAAATACTTATAGAACAACTTTCTATATATACAGTATATACAAAGAATGTTTAAATTAGGGGTGAGCGGGTTCGGATTTCTGAAATCCGAACCCCCCCAAGCCCCCCCGATCCGAGTCCGATCCGAGTCAGGCTCGACTTTTCCCGCCTGACTCGGATCTGAAATCGAGGCAAAACGTCATCATCCCGCCTTCCGAATCTCGCGGGTTTTGGATCCTATATAAGGTACCCACGTCGGCGCCATTTTCTCACTCGGCTGTGGACAGTGAAGAGGGAGGGTGGGAGTTAGGCCTGTGTAGTGTAGTGTAGTGTAGTGCTGCTGTTGTCCACTACTTCAAAGTCCATAGGGGCTGGCTGTGTTGTGCTGTGCTGCTGTTGTTAATAGGGGCTGTGTCCACTACTTCAAAGTCCATAGGGGCTGGCTGGACTGTGTTGTGCAGTCAGTTCTCCATAGGGGCTGTGTCCACTCCAAAGTCCTGTGCAGTGTCCCAGTCCTAAAGAGGTGCTGTAGTGTTGTCCAGGGGGTGCTCTGTCCATCAGGGGTGCTCCCCCCAAGTGCTAAAAAAATAATATATTTTCTGTGTTTGTGAATTGTGTGCGCAGTAGCCGCACGTGCATCAACAAAGTAGTGCCAAGCGTGCGCCTGTGTCATAAGTAAAGGGCCAGCTGGCTTGACCGTTAAAGGGTGCTGTAACCCCCAAAGTACACTCCAGTCCAAACAAAAAAAAATTATTTTCTGTGTTTGTGAATTGTGTGCGCAGTAGCCGCACGTGCATCAACAAAGTAGTGCCAAGCGTGCGCCTGTGTCATAAGTAAAGGGCCGGCTGGCTTGACCGTTAAAGGGTGCTGTAACCCCCAAAGTACACTCCAGTCCAAACCAAAAAAAAAATAATTTTCTGTGTTTGTGAATTGTGTGCGCAGTAGCCGCACGTGCATCAACAAAGTAGTGCCAAGCGTGCGCCTGTGTCATAAGTAAAGAGCCGGCTGGCTTGACCGTTAAGGGTGCTGTAACCCCCGAAAGTACACTCCAGTCCAAACCAAAAAAAAATTTATTTTCTGTGTTTGTGAATTGTGTGCGCAGTAGCCGCACGTGCATCAACAAAGTAGTGCCAAGCGTGCGCCTGTGTCATAAGTAAAGGGCTGGCTGGCTTGACCGTTAAGGGTGCTGTAACCCCCGAAATTACACTCCAGTCCAAACCAAAAAAAAAATTATTTTCTGTGTTTGTGAATTGTGTGCGCAGTAGCCGCACGTGCATCAACAAAGTAGTGCCAAGCGTGTGCCTGTGTCATAAGTAAAGAGCCAGCTGGCTTGACCGTTAAGGGTGCTGTAACCCCCGAAAGTACACTCCAGTCCAAACCAAAAAAAAAATTATTTTCTGTGTTTGTGAATTGTGTGCGCAGTAGCCGCACGTGCATCAACAAAGTAGTGCCAAGCGTGCGCCTGTGTCATAAGTAAAGGGCCGGCTGGCTTGACCGTTAAGGGTGCTGTAACCCCCGAAAGTACACTCCAGTCCAAACCAAAAAAAAAATTATTTTCTGTGTTTGTGAATTGTGTGCGCAGTAGCCGCACGTGCATCAACAAAGTAGTGCCAAGCGTGCGCCTGTGTCATAAGTAAAGGGCCGGCTGGCTTGACCGTTAAGGGTGCTGTAACCCCCGAAAGTACACTCCAGTCCAAACCAAAAAAAAAATTATTTTCTGTGTTTGTGAATTGTGTGCGCAGTAGCCGCACGTGCATCAACAAAGTAGTGCCAAGTGTGCGCCTGTGTCATAAGTAAAGGGCCGGCTGGCTTGACCGTTAAAGGGTGCTGTAACCCCCAAAGTACACTCCAGTCCAAACCCAAAAAAAAATTATTTTCTGTGTTTGTGAATTGTGTGCGCAGTAGCCGCATGTGCATCAACAAAGTAGTGCCAAGCGTGCGCCTGTGTCATAAGTAAAGGGCCGGCTGGCTTGACCGTTAAGGGTGCTGTAACCCCCGAAAGTACACTCCAGTCCAAACCAAAAAAAAAATTATTTTCTGTGTTTGTGAATTGTGTGCGCAGTAGCCGCACGTGCATCAACAAAGTAGTGCCAAGTGTGCGCCTGTGTCATAAGTAAAGGGTCGGCTGGCTTGACCGTTAAAGGGTGCTGTAACCCCCGAAAGTACAGTCCAGTCCAAACCAAAAAAAAAATTATTTTCTGTGTTTGTGAATTGTGTGCGCAGTAGCCGCACGTGCATCAACAAAGTAGTGCCAAGCGTGCGCCTGTGTCATAAGTAAAGGGCCGGCTGGCTTGACCGTTAAGGGTGCTGTAACCCCCGAAAGTACACTCCAGTCCAAACCAAAAAAAAAATTATTTTCTGTGTTTGTGAATTGTGTGCGCAGTAGCCGCACGTGCATCAACAAAGTAGTGCCAAGCGTGCGCCTGTGTCATAAGTAAAGGGCCGGCTGGCTTGACCATTAATGGGTGCTGTAACCCCCAAAGTACACTCCAGTCCAAACCAAAAAAAAAAATATTTTCTGTGTTTGTGAATTGTGTGCGCAGTAGCCGCACGTGCATCAACAAAGTAGTGCCAAGTGTGCGCCTGTGTCATAAGTAAAGGGCCGGCTGGCTTGACCGTTAAAGGGTGCTGTAACCCCCGAAAGTACAGTCCAGTCCAAACCAAAAAAAAAATTATTTTCTGTGTTTGTGAATTGTGTGCGCAGTAGCCGCACGTGCATCAACAAAGTAGTGCCAAGCGTGCGCCTGTGTCATAAGTAAAGGGCCGGCTGGCTTGACCGTTAAGGGTGCTGTAACCCCTGAAAGTACACTCCAGTCCAAACCAAAAAAAAAATTATTTTCTGTGTTTGTGAATTGTGTGCGCAGTAGCCGCACGTGCATCAACAAAGTAGTGCCAAGCGTGCGCCTGTGTCATAAGTAAAGGGCCGGCTGGCTTGACCGTTAAGGGTGCTGTAACCCCCGAAAGTACACTCCAGTCCAAACCAAAAAAAAAATTATTTTCTGTGTTTGTGAATTGTGTGCGCAGTAGCCGCACGTGCATCAACAAAGTAGTGCCAAGTGTGCGCCTGTGTCATAAGTAAAGGGTCGGCTGGCTTGACCTTTAAAGGGTGCTGTAACCCCCGAAAGTACACTCCAGTCCAAACCAAAAAAAAAAATATTTTCTGTGTTTGTGAATTGTGTGCACTGTGGCTGCACGTGCATCAACAAAGGAGCAGCGCCAAGCGTGCGCCTGTGTCCCATAAGTAAAGAGCCGGCTGGCTCATTTCTTAAAGGGTGGTGTAACCCACAAAGTGCACTACTCTCCAGCAAAATAAAATTATATTTTCTGTGTTTGTGTGCGCTTTAGCCGCACGTATATATATCAATATAACATAAATGGAGGACCAAACTTTCTCCGATAAAAATAAAATAGGGAAAGATCAAGAACCTCTTCCTCCTAGTGCTGTTGCTGCTGCTGGGAGTTGTTCATCATCCCAGAGAGGAAGTAGGAACATCACTACTTTTACTAAACAATTGACCCTCCAACAGTCCCTAGCGATGAGGATGAAGTACGACAGCAGTCATCCTGAAGCAAAACGTATAACTGAGGCCTTGACTGCTATGTTGGTGTTAGACGTGCGTCCGGTATCCGACATTAGTGCAGTGGGATTTAGACAATTGATGGAGGTAGTGTGTCCTCGGTTCCAAATCCCGTCTAGATTCCACCTGCATCCTCAAAGCAGCAGCGACAAGCGTGCGTCTGTCTGTTAAAGGGTGGTGACACCCTCAAAGTGTTCTACACAAACAATTAAAATATTGTTCTTTTTTTTTCGGTCTTTGTGAAATGTGTGGGCTGTAGCCTCACCTGCATCCTTAAAGCAGCAGCGACAAGCGTGCGTCTGTCTGTTAAAGGGTGGTGTAACTCTCAAAGTGTTCCAAAAAATAAAAAACTATTTCTTTAATGTGTTTGTGACTTGTGTGCGATGTAGCCACACTTGCATCCTCAAAGCAGCAGCGACAAGCGTGCGTCTGTCTGTTAAAGGGTGGTGACACCCTCAAAGTGTGCTACACAAACAATTAAAATATTGTTCTTTTTTTTTTGGTCTTTGTGAAATGTGTGGGCTGTAGCCACACCTGCATCCTTAAAGCAGCAGCGACAAGCGTGCGTCTGTCTGTTAAAGGGTGGTGACACCCTCAAAGTGTGCTACACAAACAATTAAAATATTGTTCTTTTTTCTGTCTTTGTGAATTGTGTGGGCTGTAGCCGCACCTGCATCCTTAAAGCAGCAGCGACAAGCGTGCGTCTGTCTGTTAAAGGGTGGTGACACCCTCAAAGTGTGCTACACAAACAATTAAAATATTGTTCTTTTTTCTGTCTTTGTGAATTGTGTGGGCTGTAGCCGCACCTGCATCCTTAAAGCAGCAGCGACAAGCGTGCGTCTGTCTGTTAAAGGGTGGTGACACCCTCAAAGTGTGCTACACAAACAATTAAAATATTGTTCTTTTTTTTTTGGTCTTTGTGAAATGTGTGGGCTGTAGCCGCACCTGCATCCTTAAAGCAGCAGCGACAAGCGTGCGTCTGTCTGTTAAAGGGTGGTGACACCCTCAAAGTGTTCTACACAAACAATTAAAATATTGTTCTTTTTTTTTCGGTCTTTGTGAAATGTGTGGGCTGTAGCCGCACCTGCATCCTTAAAGCAGCAGCGACAAGCGTGCGTCTGTCTGTTAAAGGGTGGTGTAACTCTCAAAGTGTTCCAAAAAATAAAAAACTATTTTTTTAATGTGTTTGTGACTTGTGTGCGATGTAGCCACACTTGCATCCTCAAAGCAGCAGCGACAAGCGTGCGTCTGTCTGTTAAAGGGTGATTACACCCTCAA
Organism: Taudactylus pleione; assembly: GCA_031769625.1. Taxonomy (NCBI): domain Eukaryota; kingdom Metazoa; phylum Chordata; class Amphibia; order Anura; family Myobatrachidae; genus Taudactylus; species Taudactylus pleione. Next base: position 1,958,238 of record JAUIMM010001290.1, read on the forward strand.
AGTGTTCTACACAAACAATTAAAATATTGTTCTTTTTTTTTTCGGTCTTTGTGAAATGTGTGGGCTGTAGCCGCACCTGCATCCTTAAAGCAGCAGCGACAAGCGTGCGTCTGTCTGTTAAAGGGTGGTGACACCTCAAAGTGTTCTACACAAACAATTAAAATATTCTTCTTCTTTTTTCTGTCTTTGTGAATTGTGTGGGCTGTAGCCGCACTTGCATCCTCAAAGCAGCAGCGACAAGCGTGCGTCTGTCTGTTAAAGGGTGGTGTAACCCTCAAAGTGTGCTCCACAAACAATAAAAATATTCTTTTTTTTTTTCTGTCTTTGTGAATTGTGTGGGCTGTAGCCGCACTTGAATCCTCAAAGCAGCAGCGACAAGCGTGCGTCTGTCTGTTAAAGGATTACATCGGTGACAGCATCCAAGTAGGCATGTCAGACAGTCCGTACCTGTACTGGCAGGAAAAAGAAGCAATTTGGAGGTCCCTGTACAAACTGGCTCTATTTTACCTGAGTTGCCCCCCCTCCAGTGTGTACTCCGAAAGAGTGTTTAGTGCAGCCGGGAACCTTGTCAGCGAAAGGCGTAGGAGGTTGCTTCCACAAAATGTGGAGAAGATGATGTTCATAAAATGAATTATCAACTCTTCCAGGGAGACCAGCCTCCAGAACGTACAGAGGGACCTGTGGTTCCAGCAGGGACGAATTAATACTCTGTGAGGATGAGGATGTACACACTGAAGAGGGTGAGGAATCGGTGGATGAGGAGGATGAGGATGACATCTTGCCTCCGTAGAGCCAGTTTGTGCAGGGACAAATTAATTGCCAGCTTGTTTTGTGGGGGCCCAAATGAACCAATCATTTCAGCCACAGTTGTGTGGCAGACCCTGGCGCTGAAATGATTGATTTGTTAAAGTGTGCATGTCCTGTTTATACAACATAAGGGTGGGTGGGAGGGCCCAAGGACAATTCCATCTTGCACTTCTTTTTTTTCTTTGCATTATGTACAGTTTGGGGCCTAGTTTTTCTAACTGCCATCCTGTCTGCCACTGCAGTGTCACTCCTAGATGGGTCACGTGTTTGTGCCGCCCACTCGTGTCGCTTAGCATAGTCATCCAGCTACCTCGGTGCAACCTTTTGGACATGAAAACACTATTGTGAGGTGTGAGGTGTTCAGAATAGACTGGAAATGAGTGGAAATTAAGGTTATTGAGGTTAATAATAGCATAGGAGCAGAGAAACCAACAAATTCTGTGATTTTAGCTGTTTTTATGCTTTTTTTAAAAAAAAATACAGATCCAAAACACAAAACCCAGAACCCAAAACACGGAAGGGTGGTTTTGGCAAAACCAATCCAGATCCAAAACACGAAGAAAGATCCAGATCCAAAACCAAAACACAAAACACGAAAAGTGGCCGGTGCACACCCCTAGTTTAAATAAAACCAAATACAAACACATTAAATTAATATTAGCATGCAGCAATTTTACACTGGAATATATGTCCATAAACACTGAGGGCCTGATTCAGAGGCGCACACTATTTGCGTGCGCTTGCTCTGAATCAGGGCGTACTTTTTTTTTACCCGGCCTCCAGGCCACTCGCACAGCTGTGGGTGACCACCCACAGCTTGTGCGAGCGGCCTGGCGATGGTTGCGATTATTGCGACCATCGGGCTGGTAGTGAGACCCTGCAGGATTGTCTCGACTCCAGCAAGCCTGAGTGGACTTCCTGCTCTAATAGAGCAGGAAGTCCACTACTGACATCACGTGTGATGTCAGTAGGGCCGCCCACAAACGGTAGGCGTTCCTAAGGGAACACCTGGGTTTGTGCAGCCACCACCCCTCCCCGCCTACAAAACGGGGCGAGCTGTCAATCAGCATCAACAGCCGCCTCATCTTGTTCTGAGCACTGGAGCGATGGAGCTGCCATCACTCGCTGGGGCTCGCAAATGCATACGCCTGAGACAGCGCATGCGCAGGGGCCAAACGTCGACCCACTTGCGAGCGCAATGTGCTCACGAGCGGGTTTGAATCAGGCCCTGACTTCCATCTGCTGGGAGATCTCTGGGCTGATAACGTTCTCCCTGAACATTGCCATGTTGTCTGCTGTGTCAGATGGTGCAGCCTTGTTAGGAACGTGTTGCTGTTAAGGATCTTTATTTATGAAGCCACACTCACTGCGTTATTGGACAGATATTGTCAGTTTCACATAATAAAATTGTATATTCTGCGTTTACAGGTCACACATATGATAATCCTTGCAGCCAGCTGTAGTCCTTCTCTATACACAATCAGCTGCAATACCTACTCTCAGCTATAATCTTATATTTGGTTCTTCTCTGTACTGTTTGAGGCACAGTGTGGCACCTTCTATGCAGACACAGTGGTGGACCTTCTATTCAGACATGGTGGTGCACCTTCTATTCAGAGACAGTTGTGGACTTCCATTCAGACACAAAGATGGACCTTCTATTCAGAAATGGAGAAGGTCCTTTTTTTAAGACACGATGGTGGACATTCAGACATGGTGATAGACCTTCCATTCTGAAACAGTTGTGGACCCTTCATTTAGACATGGTTATGGACCTCCTATTCAGACATGGTAGGGGACCGTCTAATCAGAGATGTTGGTGGACCTTCCAATAAGGCACAGTGGTGGAAAATTTATTCAGACACGGCAGTGGACCTTCTATTCACACACGGTGGGTAACCATTTATTTAGGCATGGTGGTGCACCTTCTTAGACAAGATAGGTAACCTTCTGTGCTCTGTAGGAATTTTTGCCAGTTAATTTGAAGCATGGTATATAACAGACAACCAAAAATACACCAGAGACACCCACAAGAAAGCCTTAACTACCCACGGACTTAGCCTCCAGTCTTGGCATAAGGTAGTTCTAAACACAGTCATGTGACAAACTCAGCATTAGCGAATAAATCTATGGCACAAATGTCCGAACAGATGTGCTTACGATTAATAAACTGTAGGTAGGGATGAGAAAATCACCTTGCAAAGAAGATGGTGAGTGTTCATAATATTTGAGTAAATATAAGTAATAAGATGAGAAATTAATTGCAGTGACTCCTCGTTAATTTCAGGATATGAGGAACAGAGCTAACAGAGCTAACAGGAACGTTGGGATCTTGCAGATCATTGACTACCTGATGTGGCACTAAGATCATCAACACAAGCAAAGAGTTTTCCAGCTGCATATTGTCAACATCCAAAAATATGTATTTTAAATACCCTGTTACAGTTTGTTGATATTTACGGTTTACTCTGAAATAAAGCAGCTTTAAACTGTAATGATGGAAAATCCCTATTCCTGCATTGGCCTATTCATAATGCAAAACACTGAGCAATAAACCTATGGTATAACAGTGACCTATACAATTGGAATGGTAAAGCCCCAAAAATGAAAAGTTAGCGTACCCCTCCCTCATTGGTCCGCTCTCCTCCTACCCTACCCACTGACAACAGTACTCCTCCATTGCTCAATTCCACTAATGTAATTTTTGACTCCTCCCCCTCCCTCACCCAATCCTGCAGCTTTCACCTTCATAACTCTCTCTCACCTTAGACATACATTCAAAATTCTTGTCCGCTCTTTATCTCTCATCTGGACTATTGCAAACTCTTTAGATTTGGATTCCCTCTCACCTGCCTCTCCCCAGAGTAATCTATTCTCAATGCCGCTGCTTGACTTACTTTCCTCTCACATCACTGTGTATATGAAACCACTACACTGACTACCTGTCCTCTACATAAGCCAGGTCACACTCCCCACCCTCTCTTATAAAGTTCTCAGCCAAAAGTCATCCCCGTTCATCCACCATCTCATTTACATTTACACTGCCTCCCACCCTCTCTGCTTTACCAATGGCCACCTTCTTACCTCCACACTAATTACATCTTCTAACCTCGGCCTCCAGGACTTATTCTTACCTTTGGAATCACTCTGTCACCCAATCAGTCTATCCACTAGTTTCCAAGGCTTTAAATGCACCTTAAAAGCTAATTTTTTTATAAAAGCTTTTCAGCCCACATCCAAACTCATTCTCCTATGACCCCCAGCACCTGTTCCACCTAATGCATTTGCTACTGCCATCCAACACCTACTCCTCCTTATTCTAACCCAGCTACCCTCACACCCACTCCTCCTAACCCATCTTCTACTCCTCCTAACTCAGCCCCTACTGCCCCTGACCCCTACTCCTCCTAACTAATATTCTACTCCTCCTAACTCAGCCCCGAACCCAACTCCTCCTTACTCATTCCCTGCTGCCCCACACCTACTCCCTTGTTTGTCAACCTACTCCTTTTGGATGCAGACTTGCTACTCATTGTCATTGTGTAATCTTTAGCTGTTCTGATCTAACCCCTCTCTAATGCACTGAGGACCTTTTGTGGTGCCTTGATAATAATAGTAATAAAAGATGAGGCTGATGGAAAAATTCATCTCTTTTTTAGGAACACAAATAACCCAGGTCTTTAATGGTGCTCCACAGAAAAGATATTAAGCTCACCAGTCTACTGGAATAGTCCTGACCTTCTTTATGTCATGTCAGCCACATAAATGAAGTTCAGATATTCATCAGAATTGGACATTTGACCTTTGCATGATGTGGTCCCAATCTAATCTAATGTAGAATCTAATGTAGCTATAAGCGTTCCATCGCCGAGGTGACTTCATCAGAACCATAATTACTAGAGCCCCAATGTCCTATTTATATGCAGTAACTCCTCAACTCTATTAATCATTTAACAACTCTGCAGGAATAATTTAGTTTCTTTGTTTCCTACAAAATACAGTTTTCTATTATTAAAGTCTCATACAGTCACTAAAGATAGGAAATGCACCCGTATTTGAACTAGTTATGTATTTAAGCTGACCGCAATAGACATATGTACATGCAAAGGATCACAGGCAACACTCACTAATTCCAATTATGCAAATTATACCATTCTATAATATAAAATAAATACATCATGAAAATTACTAGGAAGATACAAAATAATAAGAGAGGAAATATTAAGTTATTAAATTATATTATATAACAACGACCACACATAAAACTTAATTACTAGGATGTAATCTATTAGTAGCATGATATTACATCCTACTAATTTCTAAAAGCTAAAATTATTTTAAGGGTGTTAAAGGTTTGTCCCACAGGTAGACGTGGAGACGCTATGCTGGTTATAGTGAAGTTCATACATCGATGTGTCTGAACCTGCGGTTGGACTGCTGTAGCCTTCTTTGGGGTCTATTTACTAATCCTTGGATGGAGTTAAAGTGAACAGAGATAAAGTACCAGCCAATGAGCTCCTAACTGCCATGTCACAGACTGTGTTTGAAAAATGACAGTTAGGAGCTGATTGGCTGGTACTTTATCTGCGTCCACTTTATCTCCATCCAAGGCTTAGTAAATAGACCCCTTTGTTTGGTCACAGCGAGTGAAAGATATTTGTACGTTTCATCATGGCAGATGAGGAAGACGCGTCTGTGAGATTACGTCAGAGATGCGTGATTGAATTTTGTGTTAAACTTGGAAAAAGAGAAATATGTTTCCATTGTTTGGATTCCGGATCATAATGACGAATCCATGAGCCATCACACATCACTATCGATATCGGGTATCTTCTCCGACACTCAAACGATATTCTTGCACAGTTCAACTCGTCATTGCATCTGCTCTTCTGTTAGATTTCTGGGTACCCACCTGGCACACATGTAATGTATTGTCAGTTCCTTTATCACAATATGCTGAACCCGTTGGAATGAGATGATAAGTGAAGCCGAACGTTTGCGTAAAGTTACCTTCTGTCATTTTGTAACATCTCCGCAGCTTTGGCAATGGTGACATCTGTAACCGCGGTGGATGCTCTCCCTGAATGTGTTTCATCACTCACTTGTGTATTACCCTCTTTGAAGTGCTTCCACCACCAAAATACTGCAGCGCGGCTAATTGTTTCTCCACCGTATGCTTGCCGTAACATTTCATGAGCATCATCTCTACTTTTTACAAGTTTAAAACAAAATTCAGTCACACATCTCTGACGTAATCTCACAGACACGTCTTCCTCATCCGCCATGACGAAAAGGTCTTCTACTCGCTGTGACCAAACAAAGAAGACTACAGCTGTCCAACCGCAGGTTCAGACACATCGATGTATGAGCTTTACAATAACCAGCATAGCGCTGCCACGTCTACTTATGGGACAGGAAAATAGTCTCATTACTTTTCACTCAGTCCATGTGTATATAGAGGGACTGTATGGCTGTTGTCGTGTACATAGGGGCTGTCTGGTTGTCATTGTCCAGTCCATAGGGGCTGGCTGTAGTACTGTGTAGTCCAGGGTGTGCTCTGTCCTTCAGGGGTGCTTTTCACCCACCCCCAGTGTGAATTTTTTTTAAAAAAATAGAGTTAGCCACACTTGTCATCAGTGCAGGGGTGCTGTGCTGCTGTCTGTTAAGGGGCTGCTGCCTCTTTTCAGGGGTTCACCCCAGTGTTAAAAAAAAAGAAACATTTTCTTTTGTGGCGTGTCATCGGCGTAGGTGCACAGCGGTGCTGCTATCTGTGCTGGCCCAAAAATAAAAAAAAACTATTTTTTTAGTGTGCGTGTTAGCTAAACCTGGCTGTCACTGTCATCGGCGTAGCTGCACAGGGGTGCTGTGCTTCTGTTTGTCAAGGGCTGCTGCCCAAAAAATAAATAAACAATTTTTTTTGTGTGCATGTTAGCTACACCTGTCATCGGCGTATGTGCGCAGGTGTGCTGTGCTGCTGTCTGTGAAGGGGCTGCTGTCTCTCTCAGGGGTTCACCCCCAGTGTGAAAAAAACAATAATTTTTTTTCTGTGTGCGTGTTAGCCACACCATCAGTGAAAAAATTAAAAAATATATATATATTTTATTTTTTTTATTTTGATACATATTTTTGTTGCATTTTGTAAACAAAACCAGTAATAAAAAAATCTCTTTTTTTAAAACAATAAACATGAATATTGCAATGAAAACTTGTTTTTTGAGGTTTTTGAGTTATTGGATTACAAAAAGTTGTTTTTTTAATCTTAAACATGGCAGAAATGTTATCCTAACAGCTTATAAAGTTATATGCTCTAAAAAACTAAAGCCTATATTTACAAACCTATATAGAGTGGACAACCTAAATTCTAAAACTGTTCTATTCAAAAACATAAACAAAAGTATAGATTATAAGTCTAGTGTGTTATAGTGTGTTATTATGATGTTAGAATGTAGAAACCCAAAAATTGGGTGGACCCCACATGGCTGAGTGATCAACCATGGCAATGGATTAGTGTCATAAAGAGGAAGCTACAAATATGAGTTGGCCATATGGGGAATGTTGCTGTTAAGGGATCAGGCTGGTTATCAGTGGACATATTATTATAGTTGTTGTTATGCTGGGTTGCCATCTCCTGAAGGGTGTTTACCAACAGACAGAGACTACCTATCGACTCAGGCATAGACACTTCCTGAGGAACAGAGCTCTGTTCTCTGGAGGGAAGCCAAATAGGTGGGAGCCCCTGTTCCAACATCTGAAGCTCTTCTCTCTCCACATCATCTATCTATTATAGATGAAAAAAAATGTAATTGGGGACATCTAGCTACTCTTTCTGTACCATGCTCACCCTTTTAGGACAGGAAGTCCAGGATAGATGGTTTGGAAGAAGAAGGTCTAGCATGGTCATTATCAAGACCTGGTCCCCCAGTGGGTGTAGTCTGGGAGGTATTGGTTGGCATGCAGGCAGCAGAATAACAAAGGCCTCCATATTGTCTGTGCTCACTATTCTGTATTTCAGTTTGCGATTCAGGTAGGAATAAAGTCGGCTACAGAACAGAGAATCACTGGATGTCTTAGTGCATTCAGGCCAGATTCTATCCATGAATTCCCAGACAGATTCTGGACAGATGAATCCTTTGCTTGTAATAATCTTTGGCTATATATAACACCCACCTTTGCCAGGAATTACCAGACACTTTGAAGGCTGTAACTTTGAACTGCTTTATAGAAAACATGTGAATTATTATTATTATTATTATTATTATTATTATTATTATTATCCTTTATTTATATGGCACCACAAGGGTTCCGCAACACCTCACAAAGTACATTAACAAATGAGCAAACTCATAAATCAATGACTTACAATACAAGACAATACAGAATAAGAACATGGTATATTAACATTGCTGCAGCAATCATAACATGCAAAAAAGCAGCAGGGCATCAGCTACCAAGTGTTAACTGCCCTTGTGGAGAGGTTTGAGTAGATGATCGTATGAGTGAGAGAAGGAAAAGCACATAAGGGAAGAGGGCCCTGCTCATGAGATCTTACATTCCATAGGGGGGGGGAAGCCACAGACAGGGGTGACACAGATAGGGTAGACAGTCAGAAATAAGCATGTGACCAGCAGGTTAGGATGAGAACTGGAAGGCTTTGAAGTAATGAGTCTTGAGAGCCCATTTGAAGATTTGTAGAGAGGTGGAGAGTCAGAGAGGGAGAGAGTACCAGCGGTAGGGAGCAGCACGGGTGGGATCTTGGAGGCAGGAGTGGAAGGAAGTGATCAATTGGCAAGAGAGGTGGGATGCATTTGTAGGAAATGGAGGGAGATTAGTGTGATGTAGATGAAGGTGTAGTGAAGTGATATGGAGAGGAGGGTGGGTGCTCAGCTTAGAATGAAAACTTTCCACACTGTAGAACATGATGGAGAAATTCCTTGAAGGTCAGCATCTAGAGCATATTTTTTCATGTTCTCTGAGGCCTCTCCTGACTGTGAAGAAAGATTCTCCACACTGTAGTCTTCTGTTGTGACTTTTTTAGTGGTGATTTCAATGTTGTCCACTGGCTGAGAGCAATCTCATCTGAGGGTTGTGTTTTCCCCATGCAGATGAGACAATTCACATCCAGAAGGTGACTCTTATGTTTAGCCATGTGTCAGCACAATCTTCGTCTTGGGGACACCATGATGAATCATACAGATTTTCGAGGGTAAACATCTGATCTGGTATTGTATCTATTTCTATTAAACCTTTGTGTGTGAGTTTAGTCATCTGCCACTTGTGGTGGAGCTTTTTTTCTGCTTTCTAAATGATCTCCAGACACAACGTCAAACTTAAACCTTAAACTGAAATGTTGCATTTAACAATGGCAATTTGAAGGCCACTAACTAGCTCTGTGTTTTTAATGTCCATGTACAGGTTGGGAAATTCCTTTATAGAACAGAAGGTTTGCAAATGATTATTTAAGGCAATTGTTTATTTATTTTTGGAAAGCACACTTTCTGCTCCTGGTCCCCTTCTGGGATGAAAAAAATCCACTCCCAGCAAGCAGGCATGGCGCTCAAAAAAGAATTCCCAAGAAAGACACAATGTAAGACTTAAACCTTAAATCTGAAATGTTGCATTTAATGCTCTGTTCCGCTTGTTCACATGTATGATATGGTTAAGTGGACAGTGGGAACAATGGCAGTTTGAAGGCCACTAACTAACTCTGTTTTTTTAATTCTTTTAATGCCCCTGTACAGGTTGGAAAATGCCTTTACAGAAGGTTTGCAAAGGATTATTTAAGTCAATTGTTTTTTGGAAGCACTCTTCATGGTTCCCTTCTGGAATGAAAATCCACTCCTAGCCGCAGGAGCAGGCGCAGGATTCTCAAAAAAGACATAAAAACCTTAAGTCAGGGGTAGCTAACCTTTGTCCTCGAGAGCTCACATTTTCCAGATGACCTAGCTGGTGCTCAGGTGTATTCATTACTCACAAAAACATATAGAAAGATCCACTGATGGAGTTAATTATTATAGTTGTGATTCTGTGAGGAGACCTGGAAAACATGGACTGTTGGTAGCTCTTGAGGACCAGGGTTGGCTACACCTGCCTTAAATCATAGATCTTACACTTGTCCACATATCTGTGCTGGTTAAGTGGCACTTTGTTTCCACTAACTAACTATGTTTTTTTATGTCACTGTACAGGTCGGGAAATGCCTTTATAGAAGGTTTGCAAAGGATTATTTAAGTAAATTGTTTATTTGTTTTTGGAAAGCACTCTTCCTAGTCCCCTTCTGGGATGAGAAAATCAACTCCTAGCAGCAGCCATGCTCAAGGATTCTTCTGTGGCAAGGACTGATGTGAATGTATCACATTTTTTTGTAAATGCCTCCTCTCCTCTCCTTCTCCTTCATAAATTTTCTTCAGAATCAAAAAACAAAATTCAATTTACAACCAATCAACCCTCCCTGTCCCTGCCCTGCCTTCAACTACATACATATTCCAACTCCCTCAGGCCTCTCTTGAATAATAAAAGTGTTTCTTGATGTGCCATGTTTGAACCTGAACTGCCATGTGTTTGTGCCGCTCACTGCTGCAGTCAGCCAGCTAGCTTGGTGCAAATTGTGGGTCTAAACTAGATGAAAAAATCAATATTATGAGCTGTGAGGTGGTCAAAATTGACTGGAAACAAGTGGAAATAAATGTTTTTGAGGTTAATAATACTGTAGGAACAAAAAAAGGCCCATTGTGTGTGAGGTTTTGGCAAAACCAATCCAGATCCAAAACCAAAACACAAGGGTCAGTGCACATCTCTATATTTAAGTCATGTCACAACGACCACCAATGTTTCATAAGCGCTCTGAAACATTGGTGAGCGTTGGATTTTTTGCAAGACCTTGAGAATAGTGCCAGGTATTTCTACTATCTCTACATTAGCATAGAGGTAGGCACCCAGGCACCAGTTATTTTATTATGGAGAGTGATTTCCAGTCCATCTTTAATATCTATCTATCTATCTATCTATCTCATATCTCTATATCTTCCAAACCATCATTTTCATACCTGATACACTGCAAACCATCACCCTGGTGTCTTCCTTACTAATAAATCCAATTGGTGGATATACTGTAAAGTACACACCTCAGATTTCACAAATTGCTGGAAACCCAGTACCTCTGGGAGGCTTGATTGCTCACATTGCACACCATTGGCCTATTAGGATGCAGGTAAACTATAAAAACTATCCATACCTCATTGAAATTGTGGGTTTGGCAATATGACAGAGGTTGGAGGAACTCATAATGGATAATGCGGGGAGCTATAGCCACAATAAGGGCAGGACTGGCTGGGGGTTTGGAGTATTTTGGTTGGTTCCAAACCTCTGCTACATAGTAAAGTTTGAATGGCAAAATCACCTGCAATGTATGATGGTTTCATATCCTTTTGTTAGTATTACTAGTTTCTCGCACTGCTCCAGATCTTCTCCCACTCCTTTGAGATAGTTATGGATATTTATTATACTGCCCCGAGGAGTAAATGCAACTCTCTGTTGTCCAACCCTCTTCTCTGTGTCTGGGTCATGTAGGGATTAGCATTCAAATGTGCGACAGTGCTGAGAATAACCAATAGCAGGAGCTGGGCTGAGCAGAGTATTCCATGTGCTGGACAGCACCTCACTCCCACCTACATGTAAACACAATCTAAATAATCAAAAGAAGTCCAAGGGTTTGGCCCTGGCATTTTGGTGCCTGCAGAGTGCACAATGAGATTTTATATGTGTTTGTACTCAGCGGCTTTCAGTGGAACGTCTCTTGTAGCTACCAGACGCACTTCACATGGGAGAGCACATTTGTATGTCCACAAATACTAATGTAAAATACATATATCTGTGACACATGCCACAAGCGCAGCCTTATAACATTTACAGTAAACATACATATCGATGCGCAGTATTTTATGAGAAATTATAAAGGCTGCAACTAATTAAGGAGGCAGCCTGAATAAAGGTAATGGCAAAATGTCATCTGCCTCTCTGCCGGCGGCTACTATCCTGCAAACATGCTAAGCAAACACAGCGGACATGTGCCAGAGGAGGAGGAAAAAAGAAATTGTGAAAAATAGATGTACTGCCTGTCTCCAGGGCTGGTTTTATCCATATGCTGGATACGCTCTGAGTAGGGTATCACATAGAGGAGGGCGCCCCAGCTCGGCTGCGCTACAACATGTTAATTAGAAATTACTTACCAAAGCATCCAGTTAAGGCCCAGCAGGTCCCAGGGGCCCGCTGACAGGCCGTATTATGAGGGCAGCTGCATGTGTGACTGCGGCACGCTGGGAAGACTGAACACTTCCAGGGCCCAGCAGGCTGTCTGCCCATGTTGCTAGCTTCTTGAGGCAAACTCTGTGCTGCCTCTTTATTGGAGGGACAGAGACAGACAGCAGAAGCAATATGACTGGTGGGTCTATGTCTCACTCTCCCCTTTCTCCTCTAACTGCCTCTCTCTCTCTGTCCCCCTCTTTTATCTGCACCTTTCTCTCCTCTCTCTGCCTCTCTCTCCTTCCCCTTTCTGATGCCCCTCTCATCTCTCTGCTTCTCTCCTCTCTCTGCCCTCTCTCTCTTACTGCCTCTCTTGCTCTCTCTCTTCTTAAATGTCTTGCTCCTATCTACAGTCTCTATTGCCTTTGTTGTCGGTCCCCTTTGGCTTCTTTTTCTCTCAAAGTGTGCTGGGTATGCCTCCAGCATGACAAATATGGGGTGTGGCTCGTGGGTTCGGCTTTTCCCATTAGACCATGCCCCTTTAATTTTTTAAGGTGCACAAAAGTACACCAGAAGGCTCAGAAATATAAACAGTAGAGTCAAATTATTATGAACATCAGCTAATAGCCAGAGTAATTGCCGTGTGCTGCATGGAGAGACTCAATAAGGTGCAGCTGCTGGAGGCTGTGTGGTGGAGTATCCATACAGTGAACATAACGATTGAGATGGTCCCACATACAGTATGATCAATTGGGATCAAGTTCGGGGAATTAGGGGGCGAGGGAAGTACTAGGAAGTCTTGGTCGTGCTCATCCAACCACTGTCGGACATTTAAGCCATGTGACATGTCGCATTATCTTTCTGGAAGATCCCATCCGCCTCAGGGAAGACAATCAGCATGTATGGGTGTACGTGCTCTGAAAGGATGGATTCATACCCAAAACTTCCACATGGATGAGTGGGCCCAGAGAATGCCATGACCACATTCCCCAGACCATAACGCTGCCACCACCAGCTGGTGTTCTTCCAGCAATGGTTGCAGGGTGTTTGTTCTTCGATGTTTCTTGTCTGACACGCCAATGTCCATCCGTTCGATGAAGCAGAAAACGTGACTCATCGGGGAAGGCAACCCTTAGCCAATCAGCAGAGTTCCAATTACAATACCGACATGAAAATTGAAACCTTTTCTGCTGACACACCTTCGTTAGCATAGGTGCAGTGACCATCCGTTTGCTTCGGAACCCCATATGCAGCAGGGTTTGCTGAACTATTGATTTAGACACCTCTGGTGGCCCCCAGGTTAATATTGATGGTGAACCGCTCCATGGTAGCATGTTGGCCGGCCCTCACGCATCTTCATAGCCGACATTCACCTCTCACATCAATGGCACGTGGTGCTCCGCAGTTTCCACATTGGTTTTTGCAATGGTGCCATTTGTCCAGTCCCGATACACCTTCTCCACATTAGCACACGAACAGTTCACAAACTGCGCTGTGTCAGAAATACTGCCACCCTTGGCCCAAAAGCCAATAGATATTCCTGTTTGCAACCCGGATAATTCACCCCTTTTACCCAAGACCAGGGGTGCCGAGATGGAGGGGTACTAATTACAAGGGCCTGGGTTTGCTGGAGAAGCCTGGCAGGGGCCCAGGTCCAGCGCCCCCCCCTCTTCTGTGCTGGGGGTATGGCCATGCCTCCTAAAAATTGGCCACACCCCCTTCACCCAGGCCCAGCCCGGCTGTCGGTGCACCTGCCCATGGCAGCAACGAGTGATATGTGTGCAAACAGCCTATTGCACACCTTATATACCCACCAAGCCAACACACGGCAAGTGACGTACTTCATGGGCTACACGCTGCCGACATCAGATGTAGGAGGTGGTCATAATAATGTGACTCGACTGTGTATATTTACATACCAAAAAAAAATGGTGTCTCCATGCGTTGTTAGTAAATGACTATTAGTGTTGACTCGGAACTTTAATGGTTTTGATAATTAATCCTGTAATGAACTCATATACAAATGCTCTGCAGGCATCTGAGTATGCAGAAATATCCGCACCCAGCCCTAATCTCAGGTATAACGGGTGTATATGGGAGCGTGTCAGCACCTGCTCAGCGACATCTGTCTCTTAGGTGATTTTGTTTTAGACTTTACATTTTTAGCTTTTAATCTGTTCGGCGAGAAGAACAACCTTCATGAAATGTTCCGTCTGACACTGTAACTAAACAGCCAGAGAGAATAAAAGGGAGAATAATGTCACATCCAATAATATATCTCTCCGATTCAGGCAGGAAATAGCGGAACAGCTGTAATAACTCAATGTCATGTCCAGAATCAGCTATCTCAACTTCTCACAACTCAAATACCCTTGATAACACCGTTCAAATTGATGAATAAAGTTTAACAACCTTCAAGATCATCTGACAATTATTTTCACAAGAGGAGATCATGCTTTGCTGATTATGGCTCCAGCTTTACATTTAGTATGAATATATTACGTGAATATGACTCGACGCCAGCGGCCACATGGACCGTCAGCCTCATCAGGAGACACGGGCCTGATTCAGCAAGGAACGCAGTTGCTTATACATACACAATCGGCTGATTGTTGCGTTCTGCGCATATGTATGCTTTACTGTGTGCGTGTGCGAAACAGTCATTGTGATTGGGACTACGATCGCAGAGGCTACACAGACCCATGGGAGAGCGATTGACAGGAATTGCCGTTTGTGGGTGGTGACGGGGGGTGGTTGGGTGAACGCAGGCGTGCCAGTGCATTGGGACGGGGCGTGCATAAGTTACCCACTGCGATACCATACATAGCCTGAGACCTCATAGCGTGCGCTGCAGTTAGCAATTCCTGAGTGAGGTCTGACCTGCCTTACCTGTGCATATGGGTCCGATGTTACTCGATGTTACCGATTGTTCCGCTATTTTGCCAAACTATATGGATGTGAGTAAGGGGAAGTGGGCGTCCTTATGTTAGGCTGTGATCGCAATGCGAATTAGATATCACCGCTGTGTTGCATGCGTATAAGCAGAATAGTGATCTGTGCACAAAGTCACTATTTTCCTGTTCACTTTTCATAACACTAAAATGACTAATATTTAAAAAATAATAATTCACAAATTTTATGTAATTAAGTTAAAAACATTTATTTTAAAACCATATTTAAATATTTTAAGGGTAAAAAAAGCATAGGGGATGTACAGTATATCCTCCTTCCTCCTCGGTCTCCATATGTTCTATTATAACATTACCCCAGGTAGCATTAAACCCCCCAGTAGCACCCCCCAACACCCCCGTTGTGGTAACAGATACCCCAGTGGTTAAGCCCACAGAGCCAATACATAACATTGAAGAATAACCTCTCCCCTTAGGGGCAAAAAACTACAATGATAATATTATGCCCTCACACCCACCCCACTAGTCGTAATAAATCAAAAAGGAACATTAGCCCCCATTAGTTCCCATTAGCAGTACCCCCCACCCTAACCCACTAGAGGCCATAGATCCCTCTCCCCTTAAAGCATAGCACAGTGAACTGGATATTAGAGTGTAGAGATCAGAGAGGACCAAGGGCCTGATTCAGCAAGGAACGCAGTTGCTAATACGCACGCAATTGGTCAATTAATTCATGCTGTGCATGCGTACACTTCAGTCTAAACTGCGTACGCAGAGGTCACGCAGACCCAAGGCAGAGTGATTGACAGGAAGTGCTGTTTGTGGGTGGTGATGGGGTGGGTGGTCGGGCGAATGCAGATGCTGTCTGAGGTCTCATAGCGTGCGCAGAAGTAAGCAATTCCTGAGTAAGGTCTGACCTGCCTTAACTGCGTATGGGTCCGATGTTACTGGATGTTAACGAGTAACATCTAACTCTTCTAGGGCCGGATTTAAGGCCCAATAATCCTGAAATCGCAGCAATAAGAAATGTATTAAATTATACAGTGGTGATGATGATGATTATTATACAGTGGTGGTGATGATGATGATTATACAGTGGTGATGATGATGATTATTATACAGTGGTGATGATGATGGTGATGATGATTATACAGTGATGATGGTGATGATGATGATTATGATTATACAGTGGTGATGATGATGATTATACGGTGGTGGTGGTGCTGAGGATGATGATGATAATTATACAGTGGTGATGGTGATGATAATTATACAGTGATGATGGTGATGATGATGATGATGATGATGATGATGATGATGATGATGATGATGATTATACGGCGGTGGTGGTGGTGGTGATGATTATGATGATGATGATGATTATACAGAGATTATGATGATGGTGATGATGATGATTATACAGTGGTGGTGGTGATGATGATGATGATGATGATGATTATACAGTGGTGGTGATGATGATGATTATTATACGGTGGTGGTGGTGATGATGATGATGATGATGATGATGATGATGATGATTATACGGTGGTGGTGGTGGTGATGATGATTACGATTATACAGTGGTGGTGATGATGATTATACGGCGGTGGTGGTGATGATTATGATGATGATGATGATGATTATACAGTGATGATGATGATGATGATGATGATTATACAGTGGTGGTGGTGGTGATGATGATGATGATTATACAGTGGTGGTGATGATGATGATTATTATACGGTGGTGATGATGATGATGATGATGATGATGATGATGATGATGATGATGATGATTATACGATGGTGG